>BGPT01000513.1:117233-172561 GCA_003297045.1 Symbiodinium sp. clade C Y103 | reverse complement strand
GAGCAGCACCAGGTCGATTCCGTCATCGAGCTGAAAGCTGGCACCGCATCGTTGGTGGTGAGCCCAGACCATCGGGTGCTCGTTCCTGGCCACAAAACCGCCAAGGCCGAAGAGTTGTCAGAAGGTGACGAGGTGATTCTGGATGGATTTCCTGCCCGGCTCAGCTCATGCGAGTGGAAGACTGGGAAGACGTTGGTGATTCGCCTCGGCTTCAAGCCAGATCTTCCTGTTGCAGTATCTGTCAAGTTTGCTTGAGTGGTTTCTTTTTCTTTGAAGATAGCATGATATAGCAGTGTTAGATTTTGAGCTAACAACATATGAAGGGTCTCCTGTCCTGATATTGAAGAACAGACCGTCACCAAACTTTTTTGTTGCTACAAGGGCCGTGCAATTCCATTTTGAAAGAAGTGTTGCAGTGAACGAAGATAACGACCCTACATCCTACCCTTAATTCTTTTTTGGCAGCAAGTGCGCACAACAGTGGCTTTCCCCTTTCTGACTGCAGTGCGAGGCACTGATGCGGCCATCCTCTATTCTGAGCAAGGGCTTTCGCAAGAAACAGCTGCGCCGCAGCCTGAAGAAGAAGGTCTCCCAACCGGTTGATGGCATCTTCTCCCAAGCGGCTGATGACACCTATGCCTATGCGGCCACTGAAGGCTGCTTGACCGACTATAGGTTAGATTGATGTGTATTTGTAGTGCAGCACTGTAACAGTGAGGGTGCTGCATGTGTTTCCGGAACTTGTGCGTGTCCATGTGAACGAAGTTTCGCACTGGACGCACGGTTTTCATGCAGCAGCCAGATAGTTCTGTTTGGATGACGGATCATAGCGCACGCCAGTGGTTGTGCCTATGATTTTGTCGCGTTGTGTCCAAAGACAGGCATGGTCAGAATATCATAATATCATATAATTGCTGGATTCATGCATTCTGGAATATTCTGGAATATCATTGATTTCCACTGCACTTATTCCCTTCACGTAAAGTAAATAGTGCTGCTGTTTAATTTGAGAATGTTTGAGATTTCTCCGAGTGCTTTTGCAGCTTGTGCAGACCGATGCACAGTTTGCGCACAACATGTCTCTAGATTTTGTCTGCCTAGCGCACGCAACCTATCCATTCAAGCTTTGGCAGCCAGTAGATGATGAAGGTAGTCCAGTCGTTGAGGACATCTGGTGGTTGCCATGATTTGCACACGAGCCTTGCAGAAGGTCGCAATGATATACAGAACAGAGGGAGATTGCCACTCTGCAACAGTTTACGTTGTTGACATTCGCTGTGCCCCCGGAGATTTTGTCTTCGGGTGATCACCACTCACGTGTCATTGCGTGCGATCTCCCGTAGCATTGAGCTCTTCCGTCCAATCTCAGTTCATGTCACGGTTGTTGAAGCAGCCCATCAATACGTAGAGTGTGTGCGGGGGTCTTACCTTATTTTTTGGGCATGTTCAGCGTGTGTCATGTGTTTTGTATTGTTTTTATCAATTTTCAGGATGGATATATACAACCCGCCAGATCACAGAGCATACAACACTACGTTGCGTGACANCAGCGTGTGTCATGTGTTTTGTATTGTTTTTATCAATTTTCAGGATGGATATATACAACCCGCCAGATCACAGAGCATACAACACTACGTTGCGTGACAACACACTGACACAAGCAGTCAAACGCAACCCGGGCTGTGAAGCTGGATCACAGGCACCGCAAACTTCTCATCGGGGTAGTGCAAAACTCGTCAGTTCACAGCCTGTTATTTCCTTCTTCTAGAATTCAATGCTGGGTACTTTTGTAGTACCACCACTCGAACCGTGAACGACCTCCGGTCCCCGACGGCCGGCAGACCTTGTAGAGTGCATCAAACAATTGGACTTTGCTCAGAATTCCGGTGAACTTGAACATGTTGTGCACCATCTTGAAAGCAGTTGGTCCGAAAGGGTGACTGATTGCTGAAATTTGAAAGTGCAGCCGCTGATGCTTCGATTTTCGCATTGCCTCCAGACTGACATGCTCTCCAAAGTCTTCGAGAGATAAGGAGGAGGTGGAGGGATGACAGATGTCGTTTGTTTCTATTTCGACCAGAGACTGGGGCGTTTTGAAGCTGATTTTAAGATTTTTGGAGAACTTGCAAGCAACTTTTAAGGGCCTTTTGCCCGACCTTTTTTAGATTCCTTCTTGCAATTGGCTGAGAAGATGTCACCTAATCTCTTTCTTGATGATTTCTCGTTCCAGCTCGTCTTACTACCTGCGCCATCCTGCGCCACTATTTGGTTGTGCGGCTCCTTTTGGACTGACTCCACCACAAGTTGTTTGCTTGCGATGGCTTCGAATTCTATGAACTAACACACAACGGAAACAAAAAGGGGAGGAAGTCCCTAGAAGCACACTCCGTGATGGTCGTCGCAGGTGCCTTTCTCCAGTTCGCGGCAGGTGCGGGTTGCCTGAGATGCCACGGCAGCTCCAATGATGAGCTGAGCTGGTGCTTTGCAGAGGCCCAGGCTGTCCTCTGTTGCCAAAAAGGATGACAGAAGTGACGTCTGGCCTCTGCCCGTTGCTGGCAATGTCGACTTGAAATCTGAAATGCTTGAAAACAAAACTACAACTCACAAAGTTGAGATTCCGTGAAGTTGACCCTTTTGGCGGATATGTTTAACATGTTTGAAGGATGAAGGAGATACTTCCATCATCTCATCATCTCTTCAGGACAGTCAACATGTGAAGATCGGCAGAAGTCTCCATTGTCCAGTCGAAATAGGTCCAGGGCTCGAAGTAGCGGACTCCGTGATCCGCTCGTTTCTGTAGCCGCGGATCAAATTCGCCACGTGCACGTTCTGAGTCCAACATCCAGTTGGACGAGTTGTACCATTTGAGATATATGCGTCATGCGTCTCAGGGGAATCTGGGTCTTGAGTATTTTGAGCAGTTCGAAAGCTCGAAACTGGAGAAATGTGCCAAAATAGCTGCCACAGTGGTTCATGCCAGAGCTTCCTCGTTGGAAACCCAGGTGAATCTGTTTGGAAATCCCGGCATGCTTGTCATGTTGAATAAGGTCGCTAGAAACAGGCGGAGCAAAAGTCTGACGCATGAACTGCATCCAACTTGTGATGTTTTGATGCAATCAACTTGTGATGTGCGGTGAAGATGACTTGTCCAGCATTAACATGACTGTCTTTCTCCCCGCAGCTGTTGAAGCACGGAGCCTGGTGCCGACACATCCGGTTTTCATTGACGTGTCCAATGAAAGTTGATTAACAATTGCGCAAAGTGCACTCCGATGGTTTACGAATGTCATATAATTACTGTCATCAAAGGTTGCACCAGCGACTTTTTAGAACGTTCAGAGGTAGACAACTTGAAAGTTAGAGCTCTATGGCAGAGGAGGCAACGAGGCACTCGGGGTGGGAAGCACGTTCACGAGCTCTCTTGGCCATGCTGTCGAGCGATGCTGTGCCATTTCTGATCGACATGGTGTGACTCGAATTCTGGCTGAGCGCCTGGCATTGCAGAAGTCCGAGTAGGAAACCTTGTGTGACTTAAACCAGCTGTGTTTGGAACAGACTGAAACATTAGGATCTGAAGCACTTTTGAAGATTTAAAGCTGGATGTGCCGCTGTATGCCTGAACACACAAAGTCCAGGAGTTCGTAGTTTACGTTTTCATTTGCCCAGTTGGCAAGATTTGTGAGGTCATGGCAGTTGCATCGGAATTTCTTCTAAGAACGGTTCATGGAAAGTTCGCACAACCAAGCAGGGTGGCGAGATAGATAAACCTGGAGCCTTGAACAGTTGGACTTTGAGACCTTGGCTGCGAATTCTTCGTTGCCTGGCGTAGGGCAACAGCTGTGCTTCTCCGGACGTCGGCTTTTGCCCAGTTTCGCTGGTCAGCAAAGCATTCGTCCAAGCATTGAGATGCGGCGAACCAAGGCCATCAAAGCTTCATGAAATGAACACGAACTGGTTCGGTGATTCAGTTGTTCCGATGCCATGTGCCACGCGCCGTGAAGTCACAGATGTGACACTACGGGAAGTGCCGTGAAGGTTGATTCCACCATCTTTCACAGTGCAAACGCCTGTAGGTTCTCTGCTCGCTCCTCGAGATGAATACTATCAGGAGTGAATAGAAGGGGACTTTTTTGGCAGTGAACCATGGACGTCAACATGGTTTGCCCAAAGGTTGCAGCAGCAATGTGGGGATTTCCCTTTCTGCGTGTCCGCAAGATTTCGAGATAACCCGGAAGTGTAACTCCTCAAATTGCCATCCAACATCAAAGATCGCATGGTAGCAGCGGCTGAGAGACTGAAAATTGAAAGACTTTGCGGGCAACATGCTGGCAAGTATATAGGTGATGCATAGTGATGCATAGTGATGCCGCTTTACGGTACCAGTGCTTGCACAGTTGTGACCCATCGTCATTGATCCCTTTGCATTTCTTTGCTTGCCTTGCCACTCCGTACAAATGTAAAGCTTGCGAGCAATGCACGGAAGTAAGCTGCTTCAATAGGATGTCGCTGTCGGTGAACCACTTTACCCATGGCACGGATGACATGTCTTTGACATTGCCGGTGCCGGCAAGGGCCAAGGTTTCAAAGGAAGCTAGGCTGAAAGACTCTGTTCGTTTAAGCTGCGCAAGCTGTGCACCATTCTTTGGCCACTCCTGGGCTTTGGCTGGAATCATCCTGAGCTTGGTGTCCGCTGTTCCTGGTGGTGTTTAGTGATATGGTCGAGTTGGATCGTCAGGTCGCGCAGCGCTTCTTTGACTTTTCCAAGGTCTTCGAATCGTCGGCACCGAAAGGGCATGGGCATTTCCCAGGGTAGTGAGTCTGCATAGGCAAAAGATGGCAAAAGGTTTTCAATCTCGAGACTCGGATCACTAGCTATCCCACTTTGCCGAGATCATCCCACACTGAAAAGTGATTTGCTTAGTCGGTCTAGGAGATTAGCAAGTTCCTTGATTTATTCAGTACATGTGGAGCATCTCTTTGTTTTTACCTTTACATCCTGACTCTAAGCTCTGAAAACTTAAAGCTTACTGTTTTTGGTTGAGCGGAGTAGGAGCCTGCCCCTGAACACATTTCATCTCATGGTCAAATTCAAAGCGGAGGCTTTAATTTTGAATCTGAATTCTGAGTGCGATTTGGTGGCGAAAAACCAAAACTTTTTTAGGAGTCCATGCGGCCAGACAGCCGAACTGACATAGTCTCTTGCTGTGTTTGATGCTGGCTGCATTTCTTTGACGGAGAGAAGGACGGGCTCCATACTCTCGACCTGGAATCGTATGCTTTGAGGTTCAGGACTAGGACCTCACCCTCTTACCTGTGCCATGGAAATGTCACAGCAGAATGGATTAGCCATCCTAGCTATCCCCAACATTCCCCAACATCCTAGCTCTCCCTCTTCCAAAAACCTATGAAATTTAATATTCCTCCATTAGTCTAGCAAGCTCCATGGTTCTCCTAACACCTCCAGAGCATTTGTTTTTGCACACTGAGCCTTTGCCTCGTTGCAGAGTTCGGTGAACTTCTCGGAGCAAAGTTCACCGTCCCTTGGCGGTGTGATGCTGCCGTGTTCCACTTGGTCATTGGTCGGAACAAAGGTGCATGATAGGTCTGATAGGTACGATTTTTCTGGTCACAAAAATTGCTGTTTCCTGATGCCGAATAGGAGCTTTTAAGTTGCTTGGCAAAGCAAAAACGGAAGATATTCTCAGATTTGCAGGTTTCTTTTAGACACGTGATCTGGCGGGGATATCCAAGGTGTGTTCCACTAAAGGCCTAAAGATGGTTTGTGCATGCTGAAGACAGCTACCTGTGATGTCAAGAGCTGAAGAACTGCAACATACGGCCACTGTGAATGCACGTTGCAAGCTTCAGTTCAAGTGGAGGCTTTTGGCAAACATTTGCCGGTTGATCTAAGGTCAGGCCTTGGTATGTCATACTTTCATTTGGCCCTGCGCGAGCATCAGATTACTGCAGATTCAACATGGAGTCGGAATTCCGCCTCCATCTTGAATCGGTGCGTGGTTGGGCTTGGTTCAAGATTTGTAAGCAGCAGCGTACGCATGTTCAAGCATTTTGCATTTTTTGAATTTTTGACGCCTTTTGATGAAAACTCACAGCGGCTCTTGCATTTGCTGCACGCTTTTCAGGAAACTGTCAAACATAATGTCTTGGAGCACAAAGTATTGAAAGACACAAATCTCTGAAATGGCGCTGTCGCACTACTGTTTCCTTGGTTCCAGTTGGCGACAGTGTCTTGCAGCACTCCGAGCTGCCATTCTCTTTCGGGTTTCAGTTTCAGCAGCATGGAAGTTACCCATTGGAGAAGCCTTGGAAGTTCCGGCGTTCATGTCTGCTTGGTACACACCTAAAACGATCTAGAATCTAGATGGTTGATTTCTCTTGGACGAAAGCTTCATAAGAAGACACTTTATCGGAAGCTCTGAATGTTTTGAGTGCTGCGTTCAAACAAAAACAAATGACACTTTTTGCATCATCTGCCTTTCTCGTCCCAAAACCATTGAACAACCACACAATGGACCATACACGTGAACTTGCCATTCGCCTTAAGTGGTGCAAACTATATGTTTGGAGGCAAAAAAAAGACCAAATGTATGCACGAGTCCATTCAAGCAGGGCACAGGCCAGAATCAGAATGTAAGCCCTGTCGGGTTGTGAAACAAAATTTGATCCAGAATTTCAAATTTTGAAGTCGCCACTTGGGTTGCGATGAACACCCATTGGACCGCCATTGAACGATCCTCAGTGAGCAAAATGCGAGCATGATACACTTGCTGCACGAAGATTTTTTCCGAGCTTGCTGTCGGGTGAAGCTTCTGAAGATCGGTCCCAGAATTTTTCGAACTGTAACCGTTGATTTGAGAATCATGAGTACTAATGCAAACTGAAATGCCAAATATGGTCAATCAATCCATGATTGTTGTTCCAAAATGACCGAAGAGGGTCAAAACAGGAAATCAAGTGACGTTTCCACTGACTTCCTAGCTGTGCTGCCGTATGTTTACCATACTTTGAAATCGCAGTAGTTATTGTTTGCTTCAAGTTGTCGTTTTCCAAAAGGGACAAAGGACCGGGTAGCATTCAGGACTACCAATCCCCAACCCAATGCAATCAAACTTACAGTAAAACTCAAAACCCAGGTTAATGCAGTTCATAGTTTCCTGAAACTGACGTATCAACTTGGAATCAGGTACGTCAAGCACTGTTAGACTAATCAAAGGTCGATAGTAGTGCCGCCGCTATTCAAGAGTCACTCAGTGGACCCAGCCAATTTGTATCATTTTTTATATACCAAGCATGCCTTGGCTGAACTATTGCACATGAAACCTATGGTGTTGGTTTGGCAGTACTCAAAGTTGTTCATTCCAAAGGTCCAGCGTTTCAAAAAAAATGGCCAGACTTTCGAGAATTTCAAGGGTTGACTTTCGTCTTGTGATCTGTCAACAGCATTCCTGAAGCTCAGCCCCAACGGGCAAAGCTTTTGTTCCTCGCCGTTGAAACAGATGAATCGTGCTGCCTGTAGGGTCGGTTGGCCAAAAGTAAATTTCTTGAATGAGAGTCTCAAAGACAGCTTCCGAGCAGCAACAAGTTCAGTAAGAATCTGGGAATCCAGGTTTTAGGACCAATCACTTGAAGGGCACTTGGATTCGGTAAAGCCGAAGCCATGAGTCTTCGGCAAACTCACCTCGGCATTAGCTCGAAGTCGAAGTTGCCTATGCTGATACTAACGGCAACGTGCAGATCCGCTTCGCATTCTGTCGTCAACTATGAGAAAGAATTCTTCATGACTTCGTGCGCAACAGGTTTCTCCTGCGGCATCGAGCAGACCTGGAAAGGCGACTTGTTTCGGAACCGGCCGCAACTTGCCATTCTAGCCAGCAGTCTTAGAAGGGTTTTCTGCAGCAGAAACGTCAGCTGATCCGTGTAGAAAGAACAGTTGCCCATCTTCAGGTAATCCTTCCTTTCCCCAAAACGTGCTCAAAATGTCCCATTCGTTATTCTCCCCAAGTAGGTGAATTGCACAAGCTCTCAAGCACCCAGTGAAGTTTAGGGTATTGTCCACATGTAGGCAAAGCCGACTTACCAAACTCTGCCGGGCGGGTCCTCACCCGTTTTACTATGGAAACTGCAGGACATAAAACTAAAACCACACCTCTCAGTCAGAAGAGTACTTGGGTGCTGGATATGAATCCAGTAGTCCTCTGGCGTTTTTCGAGAGACCTTAGGCAATCCCCACTGAAGCCATAGCTAGTTGCTGTACAAAGCAAGCCAATTTTCGGTGAGAACTATGCCCAGAAGATTGCTGGGTGAAGCACACAGAACAGCTCAAGCTTGATGTCATGTGGTCTTGCCGCAAACATGCGCGTTGATACACAACTTGTGGTTCTTCGGATTTCGCCCCACCATTTGGTTTGCCATTTGTTTTGTAGGTCTGGCACAACAGGTGCTTTTGCATTCTGGCCGAGAAATTCTAAGGAATCTGTTTGAAACTGAAGGAATCAAAAATCCAATCGGAAGAGTGCCCGGATATGAACCCGGCAGTCCTCTGGCGTTTTGTGAGAGACCTTAGGCAATCCCCACTGAAGCCATAGCTAGTTGCTGTGCAAAGCAAGCCAATTTTCGGTGAGAAATATGCCCGGAATTCCTATTTTGCCAATTCGGTGGCCCTTTACCATTAGTCTCTCACAGCAGACTGCACACCAGACTGAGATCTTTCTCACATACACCCCTGAAGAGAAGGTCCTTTACCTGCGTTACCTGCGTCACATCTGCTTTGTACCTTCTGCACATTCATCTTCCAACCATCTACAGTGAGTGCTCGGCTATCTGCAAGATAGCTACAGACATTGCAATTCGAGGTCTTCCACGGCTTTCCGATTGCTAAATCCAGGAGCTGGTGGTCAGAATTTTGGGCCCGAACTGACATAGTCTGGCGGCGCTCCATTTGGCATGGAATTGCTGGTTTGAGGGTCATACCTTGATTGGGACCTCACCATCTTACCACGGAAAGTGCAGGAATCAAGTGTTAAAAGCAACAATCCTTTTGCCTTTGAGGGAGGTTAGGCCATCTCCACTGAAGCCAAGTTGCTGTGCAAAGTAAGCAAAATCATGGTGAGAAATTTGCCCCGAAGATTGCTGGTCACACGCACCAGACTACACACCAGACTGAGATCTTTCTCACATACACTGCCGACGAGAAGGTCCTTTAGTAGGTAGCCAACAGCTGCTTTGTACCTGCGTCGCATTCATCTTCCAACCATTGCGAGCAGGTTTCCGGATAGCTGCAGACATGCAGTTCTAGGTCTTGCGCAGTTTTGTTTTTGGCGCGACCTGACATCGCTCGGCAGAAAGTTCACTTTATTTGCTTTTCAGTGGGGGCCGAAGAACTGTAATGGAGCTGAGCGACCATTGGTGAGATTCGAAGCTTCAGAATTGCCTGGAAAATGCTGATATAGACAAGCGACAAGATACAGAGAAGGGAACCACAAACTCACTCAAACTCTGACATGCTCGGAAAGGTCGAATTCAGTTTGACATCTACGATTGCCATGGGTTGATTTTGCTGGTGACAGGAGCTGTCGCTTTTGGCCAAAATTCTGTTGGAAACCTTGTCAGAGACCTGGATGCTGGATATGAAGCCTAGTCCGTTACTAGCATTTTTTGAGGGATGTTAGACAATCCTCAGAGAAGTCGTAGCGTTTGTTTTGATGGTTTGTTTTAAGTCGACTTTGGTGTGCTCCGGCAGTTGCCCCGGGACATAGTCTACATGCTTGCAAATTGTCTTTTGCCTGTGTGCGAATGGAATTCTGGTGTGTTTTACGTTCGGGTCCAATGATTCTCAATGTTTTGCTTGCCAGAAGCCATAGTATTTGAAGCAATGTTGAAACCATGGTGTGCGGACATGCGTGGACTTAATGCGAATGCACTAACATGCCGTAGTGTCGACTTGAGAGCCTGACTTAGGGGGTCCACCAAGAGGAAATGCTGAGAGCTCTCTGCGAGGTCTTTAAGTCTTGGAGGTTCGCAAATGCAGAGGAAGATGATAAGGGTACCAATGGTACCCATGATGGTACTCTCTGTGACTTTAAGACCCTATCATCCCTATCTTTGAGACGTACCTCTTTGGTGTGCCAAAGGGGGCGTGCCCAGGCAACACTTGGGTGAGAAATATGTTGAGGAAACTTCAGGAATTTGTCAGGTGAAGGCCACACAACTCAAGCTTGATGTCATGCGATCTTGCTGCACACATTTGCGTTGGCAAACGTTTGATTCTGCCGGGTCTATTGCTATGAGCTGCTAATTTCGGTGGCTCACCATCCGCCAGGCCACCATGAGATAGAAACGACCCTCCCACTTGTTTGGATATAAACGATGGCTTGGGTGGAAACAAGAACCACGATCAGGTTTCCAGAAAGAAGATGTGTGACAGCTTGTGCAAAATCATTTGTCCCGAGCGATCAACTATTGCTGTTGACCGGAACTGCCGCTTTTGGTCAAGGATCTGTTTGAAACTGAAGGAATCAAAAATCCAGTCGGAAGAGTGCCCGGATATGAACCCAGCAGTCCTCTGGCGTTTTGTGAGAGACCTTAGGCAATCCCCACTGAAGCCATAGCTAGTTGCTGTGCAAAGCAAGCCAATTTTCGGTGAGAAATATGCCNTGAAGCACACAGAACAGCTCAAGCTTGATGTCATGTGGTCTTGCCGCAAACATGCGCATTGATACACAACTTCTGGTTCTTCGGATCTATCGCTATGGTCTTACCAATACAGTTTTCGGTGGTGTTTAATGCTGATGTGCTGCTTGGATTAGCGGCATTGCGCGTTGCAAAAAAAGCAGTTTTCGGTGGCCCCCCACCATTTGGTTTGCCATTTGTTTTGTAGGTCTTGCACAACAGGTTATTTTGCATTTTGGCCGAGAAATTCCAAGTTCTTCNTTCTTCTTGCTGAGACGGAGCTAGCCAACTGATGCACAGTGCTCCTTCTCTGACGATCAAAGAAATGAACAGCCAGCTCTCAATGTCAAGCACCCTACTGCTTGCAGATGTTTCTACGGCACGCCCCAGCATTTTCACGCCGGGCTGTTCGAAACTGTTTGATTTGTTTTGTCTAGAGCAGACTTTTTGGGCACCAAGCAGTTTCTGAGAAAGAATAGGGTACTGTGACCCGATCAACTATTGCTGTTGACAGGAACTGCCGCTTTTGGTCAAGGATCTGTTTGAAACTGAAGGAATCAAAAATCCAGTCGGAAGAGTGCCCGGATATGAACCCAGCAGTCCTCTAGCGTTTTGTGAGAGACCTTAGGCAATCCCCGCTGAAGCCATAGCTAGTTGCTGTGCAAAGCAAGCCAATTTTCAGTGAGAAGTATGCCCAGAAGATTGCTGGGTGAAGCACACAGAACAGCTCAAGCTTGATGTCATGTGGTCTTGCCGCAAACATGCGCATTGATACACAACTTCTGGTTNTGAAGCACACAGAACAGCTCAAGCTTGATGTCATGTGGTCTTGCCGCAAACATGCGCATTGATACACAACTTCTGGTTCTTCGGATCTATCGCTATGGTTTTACCAATACAGTTTTCGGTGGCCCCCCACCATTTGGTTTGCCATTTGTTTTGTAGGTCTTGCACAACAGGTTATTTTGCATTTTGGCCGAGAAATTCCAAGTTCTTCNNNNCAGTTTTCGGTGGCCCCCCACCATTTGGTTTGCCATTTGTTTTGTAGGTCTTGCACAACAGGTTATTTTGCATTTTGGCCGAGAAATTCCAAGTTCTTCTTGCTGAGACGGAGCTAGCCAACTGATGCACAGTGCTCCTTCTCTGACGATCAAAGAAATGAACAGCCAGCTCTCAATGTCAAGCACCCTACTNTTCTTCTTGCTGAGACGGAGCTAGCCAACTGATGCACAGTGCTCCTTCTCTGACGATCAAAGAAATGAACAGCCAGCTCTCAATGTCAAGCACCCTACTACTGCTTGCAGATGTTTCTACGACACGCCCCAGCATTTTCACCCCGGGCTGTTCGAAACTGTTTGATTTGTTTTGTCTAGAGCAGACTTTTTGGGCACCAAGCAGTTTCTGAGGAAGAATGCAATTATTACTGGCAGATACTGGCAGTGCTTTCTGACCCTTTTTAACGCAAACCCAGTCACCAATCGTGTCCAAAGGCCTGCGTACACTTCAGTACCAGTCGGTTTGTTCTGTGCCGAGGAACAACCACCAGATGCAACCAGGCTTGCATAAATTCATTTGCTCCAAAAAACATGGAAGACTTTAGACCTATCTTGCTGAAATGCAAAGGTGCAGTTGGGCAGAAACGACGCTACTTTCCAACACCTGTCCTCTTCTAGATATTGAAGCAAAGGCAGCACCTTCCTAAACGCCTGGGTGTTGGACAGGCTTGGATGAGAACACATAGAACACCATACACTGCAACAAGAGGAGCTGTGGCTAGAGGTAACATAATATTTCAACAGCTGCGCGACAAATCCGTTTCCGTTAGCTGTTGAAACATCAGACCTTCAGCAATCCTTCCACCCCAGACAGAACACACATGGTAGTGAAGCGACAGTGACCAGAAAGGTCAGGCAGCCCGTCAAGAAAAAAATGCCTCAAAGAGGCCAGTCATCTTCCCATTGGGGATTGCCATGGATTGCCCGGATCATGACTTAAGTTTCCACATCACTGCATGAACCCCGTTTCCAACTCAAGCGTTTGAAGCACACTGGTGACGTCAATCGATAGCAATTTGAGCAGCTTTATCAGACATGTGCCACCTCTATGTCCAAAATGGCACAAGACACTTCGACCATGTTTCATTGTTTCTTTGCATCAAAAGGGCTGACTTGGACAACTCCAAGAAGAGCTGATCGAAGAATCAATTGTCGCATGCAGAAATTCTGCCTTAGAGGAAGGTTATCCGTCAACTGAAAGGCCGCCCGTGCATCTTGCATGTTTTGAAGTATGATGTATTTAATCACTAAAGTTCAACTTATTTATCCAGAGTTTGATGTTGTATGGCCGATGCATCCATTTCTGTGCCAAGTTTCTCCTTCCGCACTGTTGCCACCTTCCATCTTTGATTTGAGTCCTTTCCTCGGACACGGTGTGAAGCCATCTTGGATTGGGGCGGATTCTGGATGTCCACAAGGTGTCCCATGGTGTCTCGATGAGATTGCGTTGGCTCAGCTTGAACACAGGCATCTAAACTCCAAGTTTCCGCTGTCGCAGCCTCGGTGGATGGTTACTTCCAGTAATGGGCCTATTGTGGCCCCTCAAGAATCCATGGATTTCTATGGATTTCCCCAAGGCAAAACACACAATGTGTGGCAGACACATCACGATACATCTGCACATGCAGTTTTGGGGACAAACTGAATGCCTTCAATGGAAGAATCCGAATCAATTTCTGCAGTGCACCAGGCGATATTCAATGATAAAAAACATCCAAAATCATCCAAAGACCCGACACAAAGAAAATAATATACAGCAAATATACAGCATACAGTACAACAATATTGCCCAAGTATACAAATTCAGAATTGGCCAGGCCACGTTTTAACAGTGGGATAGGCCTCCGAGGCCAAAGGTGGCTTACTGCCATGGTTTGCCGTGATCCCAAACTGAGAACTCGAGGATAGGCTGCGGATTTGACAAGTGACCTCAGACACTAGTTGCCTCACCTTTCAACACTCTTTCAATGCAGGACTCCAGAGGCTTGGTGTCTTTGGAGAAAACGAGAGAACTGTGATTGCTGTCCCGGAAAAAAGCATTGTGACCTGGGAAGTGTGGATCAGCTATGCAACCGATTTGGTTGAACGACCAATTGCTACATCTATGAGGAAAGGAAGGATTAACTGGAAAGCTGGCAATTGCAGAAGAACCAGCTTAGACCGAAGACTTGTGGAAAAACGCTGAGATTCTCATCGCACCCAGAAATTGATGACCTGGGCCTGCTGTTGATGGAGGCGGTTGGCCAAGCATCTACGGAAAAAACAGCTCCACGTCGTTCGATAGTTCCTGTGCTGAAGCCAGAAGTACTTGCCATCAGAAATGCATAGAAATTGGATTAAAAGGATTGGAATCCGTTCAAGATCTGAAGCACACCTCCATCTACCTCCATCTTCCACAGTGGCATGAAAGTAATGGAGAGATTAGACAGCTGTGACGGATGGAGTTCTTCGTCATCAGTCGTTTTGCTGTATGTGTCCGTTTCATTCACGAGCTGGCCAAGTGGGTTCATCGGGTTGCTGTTGAGATAAGTGTACGGAGTGCAACCGACACAGGTCTTTGAGTTTGGCAAAGTTTGTTCCCCCAGTCGTGCAATGTATCCACATCGCCCACCATGTTTTCAATTTGGATTGTCTATTCCAGCGTTACTGTCGGTTCTCGAGCATTGGTGCGGCAATGCAAGCCTTTGCTGCTACGTGTGGAAGATAGAAGCAACACATAGAAATGGAACCGATGTCGGAAGGGCAGGCTGCAGTTGCAGCACGCGCATGAACATAGATGACTGACTGTTGTTTTATGATTACAGGCATTCGAAATGTCACTTGTTTCCAGAGTCTCAGCAGCATCGCATGTCAAAGAAACGTGTGTGCCTGGGGCAGGTGAGAGTGTCAAGGGAGAAAATTTGCATACTTTTGCTCTATAGAATTGGCAGGGGGTGAGGATTCTACGGCTGGTCCTGCGTTTATTTATTGAGAATGTGAAAAGATTTTGGAGAAATCGGATCATTTTCGGATGGAGGTTGTTGTCGGTTATTGTCAATTGTAAGAATTGCCGGGAGGAAAAAGACGATGATCAATGATTAGTCAAGAGATCCAACGGCTTAATGCCATGTTTTTAAAGGATTTTTTTCAGCTTCCCAACCCCAAGAGGCCCAAGAGGCCCAAGAGGCCCAAGAGGCATTTGAAAGGCATTTCAATGGGGTTTTTACTTGAGACTTCTGAGATGACAAGCTTCAAACACAACTCTGCACAGGCTGCATCTGGCTCACAGTGGGGTGTTTGCATCACTTTGGAGCCGGATTTATGTACGGGACAAACTGAATTCTTTGATAGTTGAAAATTGAAAACACAACTAGACACTAAATATTTTTGAAAGCTAATTGGGGCGTTGAAGAGTGGTTCAGTGGTGAGAACAACAGGCATTGCAGATTGCATGTTGATTTCCCAGTGTGAGGGATGATCATGGCAACAGCTTAGAGCTTTGACGTAAGCAGAGGAGGCATCTAAGGAGCCACTCGAGGGAACGACGTTCACGAGCCAAGTCTTTTGGCCATGCTCCGGTCGAGCGATGCTGCTGAGCCGTTTCTGATCGGACCGGTGTGACCCATATTCTGGCTGAGCGGCGGGCATTGCGGAAATGTAACTTGAGCGGCACAGTGAAACATTTGGATCTAGAGCACCCGAGAGATTTTTAAAGCTAATCTCTTTCTTCCGGAAGTGAACAGATCCTCGTTGTATCTTGTTGTAGTTAGAGAAGCTGTCATCTACTGTACCTGCACTCCCCTGGGCAACCCGTTTGGTCTTGATTCATCGCAAGTTGTCAGTTGTGTATAGTTTTCTGCTCACGATGTCACGATGGCTTCCAACTTTCACAAACATGGTTATTTTGTGAGCTGAGTTTTTCCCCTCCTTCAGGGATCTTGGACACTCCCCACGGCAGCTCCAATGATGAGCTGAGCTGGTGCTTTGCAGAGGCCCAGGCTGTCCTCTGTTGCCAAGAAGGATGACAGAAGTGACGTCTGGCCTCTGCCCGTTGCTGGCAATGTGGACTTGAAATCTGAAGTGCTTGAAAGCAAAACTACGACTGACAACGTTGAAATCCCCTGAAGTTGACTCTTTTGGCGGATGGGTTTAAAGGATAATATTTCTATCATCTCATTATCTGTTCTGGACAGCCAACATGTGAAGATCACTCGAAGTCTCCATTGTCCAGTCGTAATCAGTCGAAATAGGTCCAGGGCTCGAAAACGGACTCTGTGATCCGCTGGTCTCTGTAGCCGCGGATCAAATTCGCCACGTGCACGTTCTGAGTCCACATTCAGTTGGACAAGTTGTAACATTTGAGATAGCTTCGTCTCATGGGGAATCTGGGTCTTTGGTAGTTTGTGCAGTTCGAAAGTTCGAAACTGGAGAAATCTCTCTGGTTGAAAAAGAATTGGAGCTTGGAGAGGCAGCCACAGCCGCTGTGTTTAAGGCATGTGGCTGGAATGAGTGCCTGCATGGTCAGCCTGAGGAATGATCTGTTCCGACACAGTGAGGCGCTGCACGGCTTCGCTGCAGCGAGGGGTTCAAGGCTCTGCGGGTGATCGGCAAAACTGAGAACGAGTTGTGGTCGAGCCATGGCCCCGGGAGAGAACTGTCCACCGTGTCCGAAGTGCAGAGGAAAAACAAAAACAAGTTGCCATCGGTGGTTTTTTTGCAATAGGTGCCATGGGTGGTTCTACGAGTCGCGGAAGGAAAACGAGCTCGAACAAACACAAAAGAAGGAAACCGTCTTGACGGAGAGCTTGTCGAACATTGAACAACAGGAGCGAGCTTTGCACTCCAAGACATCCGAGTTGAAGAAGAGCGAAGACGAGATTGACAAAACATCCCTTGAATTGCAGAAGAAGAAAGACATCTTGACACAGAGCATGGCTGACCTCGAGGAGAGGGAACAGGTGATGCAGCAGAAGAAAGCAGAGCAGGAAGAGAATATGCGGCAAATCGAGAAAAGGGTCGAGGTCTTGCAGAAGAAGACAGTTGAGTTGCAGCAGAATGAAGAAGAGCTTCAGCAAAAAACTTTTAAAATGCAAAACAAAAAGCACATGTTGACGGAAAGTTTGAAGGAAATTGAGGAAAAGGAACGAGTCCTGTTCTGCAAGACGACTGAACTGCAGAAGACTGAAGAAGAGTTTGAGAAAAAATCCTGCGAAGTGCAGAAGATGAAGGAAGAACTGGAGAAGAATGTCCGTGAATTGCAGGAGGTTCGCAGCAAAAAACTCGAGCTGTTGGAGAAGGAGTTGTTGGAGCGAAACGCTCTTGGGAAAAGGCTTGTCGATGACCATGACCAAGATTCAGTTCGTGGTGAACTTCGAGACCTGAAGGCCGTTGTGCATGGACTGCAGCAGGATGTTGTGAGGATGGCTGCACACATGGATGCCTCCAGCTACAGCGACGCTTCCTCGGTGCACACCTTGGACTCCTGGATGCAAGTGGGCTCCCCGAAGCCGTGCTGCTTCCATCCAGACGCTCACTTCAAGGTCTTCACCAGCGATGGTCCGGTGCTTGCCCCCGCCAGCATGCTCCACCAGGGAGCGCGAGTGCAGTCTGCCAGTGGCAAAGTTGTGGAGGTCGTGAACCCGCCGGAGCAGCACCAGGTTGATTCCGTCATCGAGTTGAAAGCTGGCACTGCATCCCTGGTGGTGAGCCCCGACCATCGGGTGCTCGTTCCGGGCAACAAAACCGCCAAGGCCGAAGAGTTGTCAGAAGGTGACGAGGTGATTCTGGATGGATTTCCTGCCCGACTGAGCTCATGCAAGTGGAAGACTGGGAAGACGTTGGTGATCCGCCTGCGCTTCAAACCAGATCTTCCTGTTGCGGTATCTGCCAGATTTGCTTGAGTTGTTTCTTTTTCTTTGAAGAGAGATGTAGTATGGTGCAGTATTTTTTGTACGTATCTGAACTTGCAGGGCGACCCTATGCTGAATCTACTATTGCCCTTTTAGCCGCACAGTCCATGCGGTGTTGAATTGTGAGCGGAAGCATATTTACATTGAAATCTCGTTGCAGCAAGTGCACCCATCATAGATTCCCTTCTGGCTGCAGCCAAGGCACTCATGCCTCCATCCTCCATTTGGAGCAAGGGCTTTCGCAAGGTGCGCCGTGGTCTGAACAAGAAGGTCTCCCAAGCAGCTGATGACATTTATGCGCGTACTGAAGGGTACTTGACAGATTAGGATTAGAATGGGTTAGTAGATTGATTTGTTTTGTGCGCAGCACTAACGACAGTGAGGCTGTTTGCATGTGTTTCCCAAACTTGTGCATGTCCTTGCGAACGAAGTTTCACTGTGGACGCACGGTTTTCATGCAGCCAGATACTTCTGTCTGATGGATCATGGTGCACGCCAGTGGTTGTGCCTATGATTTGTCACATTGTGTCAAAGACATGCAGGCTCCCAGAATCTTGAGGTTGTCACACTAATTGCCAAAGTTCCTGGATGAAAGCATTGTGAAATATCACTGCATTTACAGTATTTCGTGCAATTGCAAGTGGTGCTGCCATTTAATTTGAAAATGTTTGAGATTTCTCCGAGTGCTTTTTGCAGCTTGTGCAGACCAATGCACAGTTTGCGCACGACATTTCTTTAGGTTTGTCAGCCCAGCGCACGCAACTCGAGTTGTGCCTCTGCCAGATCGCCCTAAGGCCCGAAAGTTGTAAGTAGGGTCTCCCATTCCCCAGACGCATGGACTTCTGTCCTGCGAAAGTCTGCATTGATGCTTGCATCCAAATTGGGCTGTGTCTATGGATCTCATCGTTGGCAGCAAGTGGATGAGGAAGGTACTCAGGTCGTTGAGAACATCTGCTGGTTGTTGTGACTTGCACACGCCCTTTCCAACGAGCAGAGACTGCCGTTCTGAAACCGTTTACTTGTTGACATTCGCTGTTTTGAGATTTCCGTGGGCTGTGATCCATGAAATTGCAGAGTTTGGTTCTGTGATCACCCTCACTTATCATTGTTTGCGATCTCCGCTGCATTGAGCTCTTCTATCCAATCTCAGATGACATCAGATGAGCGATGTTGGTGCCGTCAATAGGATTGATGTGCATGTTTTATCGCGTGGCAATTTCCCAAATGTGGTCTACCAGATCATGTGACTCCGCTTAGTATCGCTGAACTACATTTTTTGCAGCAAACTTGAACGCAATCCTCCACAACCTAGGACCTAGGCTCTGCACCTTCATGAAGGGGATATGTCAACATTCGATCAGAAGAACTTAGCGAATATACTATACGTCAATCAGCTAGTTGTTCATGCTCTGGATTTCCTAATTCACGAAATTCAATACCTTGCATCACTGCCGCGAGCTTGGCACTTGCTGAACGTCAGCATCTCAGCCTCCTGATTCTGTAGAGTGCATGGCGAATTTAAACTTCTGCCACTAGCGCGCTTCGTTTTTTATTCGATTTGGTAATCTGGTTACCGTTGGATGCATTCTAAGATTAAAAATTTGAAGTTTTGTTTAATTAAGTCTAAACTAAACGGAATTGAGAAACTTCGTGCAGCCTTCACGCCGCAGCGTCTTTAGCAGGATCAAACTCCCCTTGACACTTAATTCAGTCAATTCAGTCATGGCGCACGCCAGCAGACATCAAAATCAAAGATGCATTGAGTTTGATTTAGATTTTATCAAAACCATGGAAGCATCAACGACAGTTGCATAAAGTGCAGGGGATTTCCACAGATGTTTGCTCAATTCATGCTCCTGACAACCCTTCTCCCGGTTTCTTGGCCTAAAGGATCAGCTGATAGGTTCAACTTGGTGTCTTTGAAAATGAGACAGACCATCCGAAACATGGCAAATCTTTAGGGTTCCAGGTGTCCATGTTTTCTGATTGATCACCCCCGTGTCTCCATGTGCAGACGCCCAAACACAGCACATGGATGGACATGGATCGTTCTGAGGCCATCACACTGGTTGGCGCAGCTCCCATCATCCGCTCCCAGCAGGCTGGTGCTACATCGGGGTTTGGTGGATATTACCCGTCAAAGGTGTGGGAATGGAACCACTGCAAGAGGGTGAAATCCAGTCACACCCTTGAAAGACTTGAAGAACTCCCACCATGGTACCTGTTGTTTTAGGAGTCAAGAGTGTAGAGTAGCCATGATGCCCAGGGTGGTAAGTTGGAACAAGATCAACAGTTGACCCATCGCAACCCTCCAACTCCTTGATCGTCCGCGTGGCCCTGGCCTGAGGCGTGGAGTCTCACTTCAACTGGTGAGGCCAGCTACATGTTTTGATGCGTTGACAAAGGTTAGAGAACCCGTTGCACGGTTGCTGTGGAGCGAGCCATGCAAATGACTTTGGTGTTTACAACTTTAAAACATTTTTGCGTGCCTGCCAATGAACTTGAGTACTTAAGGGTCTCTTCTGACTTTGAGGCCGCATTCAAGTCGCAACAGGGAAAAGATAGACAATCTCAATCAGACAAATACGATCAAATAGGTCGTTTTGAACTTTTTGACTTCTGTTTGGTTGTTGAACATGCTGTATGTGGTGGCGCAATGGTGTTCGTCCGTGTGAGGCATATCGCGAGTCTTCAACTTTGCCACTCCGATGCACCAATTTGCCCTGTTTGGAAGTCTATAGCTACTACTGCAAGGCTGTTCTTCTTTTTGTTTCATTTGGGTTCCCGTTGAGTTTGGAATGCAACATACCCTGAACTTGCACACAAAAAGTTCAGCAACAACGATGCGACATTGCCTGACAAGCACCGTCGCTCTTTTGAGGACTGAGGGCACGATCTTCCCAAACTGTTCCTATCTGAAGGCGCCCTTCCGATGATTCAAATGGTTGAGACGCAGCTGAGTCAAAGCAGTAGTGCTTCTTTGAAGCACCATCCAGGTGAGCAATGTGACGACGGAGGTGTCTCAGTGCTCGACGGTGGATGTGGGAAGCTGCAACAAGAGCTTTGTGCTGCTCCACGGGGTCAAGTCAGTGCCGCGGCTGAAGCGCTGCCGGTACAACTGGCTTGGGGGGTTGCACCTCCATCGGGTCTTGCAGGTTTGGGATCATCTATGCTGTCTTTGGAATCTTAGATTCTATTGTTATCATTGAGTGCAGTTGAATATAAATCTATATGAATTTACCTCCTCATTTTTGGCTACCCAAATTTGACCCATATGTTGTTGGTACGAACCCTGGGCCGGACGTGGTCATCACCTGAGATCCTCCCTGCCGAGGTTTGTGCGGCAGCTGGCACTCCTCCAGGATGCATCGATAGAGGAGATGCCTTCTGCTGTTACTCCACGAGTGCGGAGCTCAAAGGATGGGGTGGTGAGGACAGTGAAGAAGGTGATACTTTTGTTTTGAAAAAACGTGTATCACTTTTCTCCACTGTGTTTGTTTCCTGCAGTCTTGGGGTCCCCAGTATTGTTTCTGGAGCGTTGCTTGAGTTTGTTGGGAGTGACATGAGATGCCATTGACCAGCGGTGGGAAATTCAGCGGAGGTGCTGCACCACTTTGTGACAAAGCTTTTCTCCGGGACAGCTGGGACGGCAGACAAAGCTTGAAACGGGATTGGCAGACTCATGTTTCTGGAAAGTGAATAGGAACAACCGTGTGATGGGTGGCGCGGATGATTGTCAAACTTTCACATTTGCCAAAGAAAGGCAAGAGTTGCAGAGGCAAACCCGAATAGCTCGGAGCAGCTGCAAGTGCAGGTGCCCTGGGATCCCTCAAATGACTTCAGGACAAACGTCCTCGTAGAGTTGCAAAGTGCACAAACCTGGGGAAGCGACGTGCGCTATGTCAGAGATCCTTTGCTGCTTGGCAGTGGATCATCGCCCTAGGCACCGGGCTCTAGGCTTGATTGAAAACAGAAAACATCTTTCTGGTGGACTGGCTTGGCAATGAAACATCCGATCCAGCATTTGTAGATGATTTTGCCAATGGTAAAATTCTACAGGCAACTGAAGACCCAGCCCCTATTTGATGCGAGGAGGTCAGTCAACCTTCCAGGTGATAGTTGCGCATAGTTGGGTATAGTCTTGGGTATAGTTGGGTCTTGGGTAAAGGCTTAATCCCTTGGCTGTTTGATTTTATTTGTGCTGACCATCGAACAATTTGTACACTCAATTTTGACAATTGCCAGCTGTTGAATTGGACACCCACACTTGGAAATGGCACCATTCCTAAGCCAGATTGACAGAGTGACGAAAAGGCTTTGTCACAACCAGGGGAACTCCACAACATTCCAAACACCGATCGAGAGACTGCAAATTAAGGAAATGCACGGGGTTGGTGACCCACGAGATCGCGTTATCATCGTTGCGAACCTTGGCAAAGAGTTGAGATTGCATTTTCATTTGGGCTCTTGCACAGATTGGAACTTAATACAGAATTGTAGGATTACATCATTTGCATTTGCTAGGTGTGGCTTTGACAAGGGTTGTGTTGGCTTGGACCTCAGAGTGTGCCAGTAAATGACATGGACCTCAGCTGCCAGAGTAGATGCAGGAGCAGGGGACAAAATGTTTGCGTCAGGATATTGTGTGATTCATGCCTTGCCATAAAATCGAAGGTAGAAGTGTGGA
Source organism: Symbiodinium sp. clade C Y103 (assembly GCA_003297045.1). Classification (NCBI taxonomy): domain Eukaryota; class Dinophyceae; order Suessiales; family Symbiodiniaceae; genus Cladocopium; species Cladocopium sp. clade C. Next base: position 150,242 of record BGPT01000513.1, on the reverse strand, counting down.
ACAACTAGCAGATTTTGCTTTTTGCTGAACAGGTCGCTCATCCTCAACCTCCGAGATTGCTTGCTGCAAAAGGGGGCTGCAAAGATAAGGAAACATGTGGCAGTCCCGAGGGGTCGCACAATGACGGGGCGTGAATGTGAGAGATGGATGCAAGTCTTGAGATCAAGAAATGTGAAGTACTGTCATGTACTGGGCAGGCCTGTTTTCTTTTGACCACATCTTCGAACAGATTCCTATAGTTTGCATTGTTTGACCATGTGCAGGGGATACTACGACTCTTTTTCTGCCCGAATTTATGTGAACTTGATTTCATTTGTCCGTTTCTTCAATGTTTCTTCTATTTGGCAAATTGTATTCGTCCATGAGTTCTTTAGCTGTAGAGCTTGGTATGAACAGGTCAAGCGTTCGCAACCCATGACTAAAGGAATTACTAGGGAAATAAGGCAAGCGACTTCAGGCATTTACTCTCTTTCATTGTGCACAGAGCCCCAAAAGTCCCGAAGATTGTGTGTGCAGTGTAGCTCCGAATGCATTGAATCGAGCGCTGTAAAAATCAACCTCTTTCAGACTCCAGACATGTTGAAACTTCTTTTGAATCATCAATGTGCATGAACTAAGACTAGGGTGACCCAATCTCACATGCTGCATCAGTAGTCTGAAAGTGCTGCCACCACGGCTGATGGAGAAGCCAGCAAGGACTTGAATCAAGCGGTTCAAAAAGTGCGGGCACCATCGGCTGGTACCTGTTCCCGTGTAGTTGGTTGGGGGCAGTGGGGGACAGCCTGGGTCCAGACCTAAGGACTGTCAGCTCATGCGCAGCAAAGACTTCTGAGACATGAGCGTTCAGGCCCGACAGTGAATCACATGCGGTTCAGATGTTTTGTTTTTCTGTGTGTTTTGCATAGGCAATGGCTTCTTAAAAGCCGAGTCCAAAGAGGATTATATGCAGATTGAAGAACATGTTGTCGCAAGAAATGTGTATTTTGACTTGTGTCGGTTTTGGGAACTTGCAACGTGTAATTCAGAAGAATTCAGAAGATATGGCTTGTTAGGAGGAGGATCGTACTACTCGAACATGCTGTTAAACTGTCATTGCAGATTTTGGCCTTTCGAGATTTCAGGGTCTTACCAATCGTACCCAGAAGATAGTTGTAATATACAAATCCCTGCTGCTTGCGCTGTTTCGATTTTGCTGTCATAGCCGCAGGGCCCCTCACCCAAAGTCACTGGTGAGGGACACACTGTTGGAGGTGCAGGGTGGATGATGCGATGATGTGGACCAGGGCTAATTGTGCAGCGGGGCATAATTCCACAGGGCCAAAATGCCTGCAGTTCCAGTTCCCAGTTCCCATATTTTGCAGCGTCAAGAACATGATACAACCAACCTGGCCTTGGTGCAACGTGGTGCCGCATGGTCCAGTAGCTGCTGAGTATCGATCCTATGATGTGCTGCGGACGCAGGCTCAGCAGCTGCTCCAAGTGGTCGTCCACAGGCTCGCAAAAAGCCTTGACAAAAACCTTGAAACACCCATGAATGACACGAGTTGTGCCCAAAAAAGATGGTACCACGTCGACTTACATAATTCTACATATATTCCCATAGTCCCTATAAATCATTAATAAATCCCTATAGTTTTCCATCATTTTCCATCATTTTCCATTCTTATGGCCACGTCGATGTCCAGGCCAAAGCGCCCAACTTTGCGCTGGCCTGGCAGTTTGTCTCCAGCCTTTCGGCGGGGGCACCTCCAGGGCCGCCAGGTGGAAGGGCTGGGGGCCACTTGAAAGGATGCGGATGGCAATCCTGATGGGGAAAATAATACTTAACCATGGGTTTTTTGGGGTGCCCCATTTTCAGACGAAGCTATATTATAGACAAAAACATGCAAAAACTACCCCGTGAATGGAAGAAACTTAGTGAATGTACACTGCACGTCTGCAGATACTCAGCTTCCCTTTCAATTTATGCACGGTGCCAGCTGGCTGCAGAGGTGCAGCAGCGCAAGCGGCACAAGCGGCGCAAGCAGCGCATGCACACCGCGCAGCAGCGCATTCTCCAAACGTTCCACGGGCAGGCCCGAATGGATCAAAAGCCTTGGGGCAAGACGTGCCGTTGCATGGGCGTTGATAGTACCTTTCTACATGCTACGGTCCGACACCCTTCGTGTTGGACAGCCTTTTGTTTTAACTGCATCGACTAAAGGCTCACCGCTTGTGGCTCCTGGAGTGCGATCACCTCGCGCTGTGTCACCGCCAGAAACTTGGTTCCGACGTAAGATTCCAGAACATGTGTAGGCCGTTCAAACTCACCAGGATTTTGACGAAGATTGACTCCTGGGAAAGATGGAGCAAATCTTAATCATGCCAGGAATCGAGTGATTATCATTCATGACTAATGATCACCACTGGTTTCCAGGCATCAATGGGATAAAAACCACAGCATGTTCGGCTCAGTTTGGTCAGTGCCAAGAGGCCAGCTGGAAAGTCCCCAGCCCCAGCACCTCAAGCGCAGCTTGGCATCGCAATGCTCTGGCGATTGGATTGTGGCAGAAACACATCTATTGGTGGGACACAATCCACAGCATCCATACATAAACCCACCAACCAATCCATCTATCCATCCATTGACATTGAAATTTGCTATTCATTTTAACTCCATCATTCCATCCATTCATGTTTATCATCAAATCATCTATGACTAGTGGATTCCTCATCCAGGAACTTGACCTACCCACCCATTCCCTGGTTTGATTCGGCAGATCCAAGGTGTTCACCACAGGTTGGGCGACTAGGACTGATACCTCACGCTGCTGATTGCAGAGTTTGGAGTTGTTCCGCTGTCGTGGCGATAGCTCATGTGAACTGAGATGTATGGCTTTTGGTCTTTGAGATATTTTGAGATGTAGAGAATGGAAGTAGTTCTAGGATATTGCAGGTGAGGTGAACTCTTTTCAGGGCAGGCCAACTGTTGACTGTTGCAGACTAGTTTGACCAGACATGTTGCCGCAGGAGGCACGGCCCCACCCAACAACAGGGTGCAACTGGGGAAGGCGGCTCCATGGAACCGCATGGAAACATCCCCGCGGCCCAACTCGCCTCCACATGTGATCCGGATCCAAAGCCCTCTCTACAAAGATTCTCAGTCCCCTCGGTTTCTGATGAAACATCCCTCGCATCCTCAGCTCCATTCAGCTTCAGCGCATGCACCTGCTGGAGGGATCCATCCAGTCAGGTGGTCCGGGGGCACAACCCAGGTGTCACCCAGGCTCCGGACGTCCTCTCCTCCACCGCAGCAATCCCCGCAGCAACCACCGCAGCCGCGGCAGAGTCACCTCCTTCCCGTGGCCTTAGCCAACTCGGTGGCGGCAGCTGCAGCTGCGGCACATGCAGCTGGCTACAGCCAGGAGCATGAGATGCCAGGGATGCACCCGCCGTCAGGGCACCCTGTGCCATTGGCGCAACATGGGCCACCGGGGCAGCCGGGGCAACCTGGGCCTTGTGGGCCACCCCACCAACCTGGGCAGCCTGGGCAAGCTATGATGCAGGTGCAACAGATGCAGCAACAGATGCAACAAAAGGTGCAGATGCAGGTTCCACAGGTTCCACATCCGCAGATCCAGAAGCAGATGCAACTGCAACAAATGCAGATGCAGCAGTTTCAGCAATTGCATTCACAGCCTGGTCAATCGGGGCAGGTCCATTTGACCCCTCCAATGCTTACAGACCCCCTGCAGACCCAACCGCTGGATGCCAGTTCCGTTATTCGGAAGCCCTCCTCAGACATCACCCAAGTGCCATCGCGAAGAGCTTGGATCTCAGGATGATGACAACTAAGTGATCCCCATGTCTCTCATGAAGTAATTGGTCAACAAGGATCAAACCAACCGTTGCGAGGAACCGCGACCCGACTGTACCGGGAAAACAATGCCTTTTGGGCAATGCAGAGTGTTGTCAGATGTTGTCGGTATTGTAGCCAATTTGGGGAATCATTATAAAGCCTTCGGACAGCGGGTCGTAAATTGCTTTGCTGAGGCCTCAAACGCAACTCTGTCACCAACACAGTCGCCGCTGCAACTTGACTATGATGACCCTTGTGATGCGGATATGCGGGATGTGTTGGAAAAGCCTTCAAAGTTCTTTCAACTTCAAATGTGTCAGGTATGTTATACTCCTTCTACCCCCATCAATCCCCCATTTCCCCACCATTTTCCCCATGAAAATCACCATTTTTCCATAGGTAAAAGCCAGCACCACAGCAATCTACAGCAGCTCAGGCTGACCACAAGAGCTGTTGCCACCGTACACTCACCATACGCTGCTGAAGGTGCGAGCGCTTGGACGATTTACTCAAGCTCCTAAAATGGACGTTGATGGACCAACTATTCGGATGTTATGCCGCTGGTTGGGCTTGGAACAGCTTTGAAAATCAGAATATCTCAGTATCTCAGATTATTTACATCAACAATCCATCATTAGTTTTCATTATATAATTTAATCCTTCAAAGTTGCAACCAGTTTCAACACGTGTTTACTTCACATGTTGAGATGTGCTTAGCAACTCAGCAACTCGCAAGGCAAAAGCGCATCGCCCACACAGCTGCTTTGGGCGCTGCATGTGGAGGCTGTGAACGTCAGTTGACCCATATTGCTTGTTACTACGTCCTGGACAGCACGGCAATATCATGTATTTTCATAGACGTCTTGGGCAGAACTTTGGTGACTTGACTATGTTGTTCAAATCCTTTCCCAAATTGTCCCTGACTTCTTCTCATCAGCTAGCCCATCCAGAGTGGCTGCTGCCCCTGTGAATATTTGTCAAGAAATTGAAACAACACAGGTCGAGATGCATCAACATACCACAGATATTAATAGCTTAGGTGTGCATAGACTCAGAGACTGGAATTTCATGGAATTTCCCCATCCATTCCCAATCCATGCAATGGTCACATCCTTGGGCGCTGTGAGGCCGCCTCCCAAAGTTTACTTCACCAGTGGGAGGCACGTTGCGAACTTCCCGTGACTCAGCGTGTCGGTCTCCTGTTCCAGAAGGACGGCTGGGGCATGGACAAAAACTACACCGAAAGTGGCATGGTGTGGGGATTTGTTTTTACCCAGCTGGTGGTTGTTTGAAAACTGTGATCTTGTTGAATCCAAACAACATCAAACAACATATTTCGTGTATTTCTATGTATATATTTTCCATTATTTTCATGCATCCCAACACCACGACATGATTGTTTGGGTAGTCAGATGAACAGTGACATGAATGGTGCTGAAATGTTCTGAATTTTCAGGGTGTTTATTAGCACTAAGAGCAAGACTTATTCCAACCTCTGTGTTGATTTCCGTCCAAGCTGCTTCACCCTTGAAGGACTTCTTCACTTCCATCCTGAGTGAAGAGGACAGATTTCTCGTAAGATTTCTTGTAAGAGGTCCAGTTTCGAGTTTTTCCAAACATGAAGCTGGTGACAAACGGAACACAGGTGGAACCCTGCCATTGCCCAACTTTTTTTTTGTCTCAGAGTTCATTTCAGCGAGCCATTTTTCGGAGGAGGTGTCCATGGTGGACAGGGAGCAATTCCAGATTTGGGCTGTGGTCTGAAGCTCAAGGAAGCACAGAAGAATCTTGAAGAATCATTGAACATATTTCGGTGCCCATCTCTATTTCAGTGTCGCAAAGATGCTGAGCAGACCAAATGAATAGGCTGGGATGTAATTATTACAGTAATTGTGGTGATCTTGAGGTTGATATCGATTTTGCAGGTCCTCAAGGAAATTGTGTGGAACATGACTACAAGTTCTGTTTGCTTGTGCTCTAGCGTCAACCGTGCCAAGGACAGCAATGGCAGCGGTTGGAGCCTTTGACCAACACTTGATGGATGTTTTTTTTGGTTCGCCTCCACTGACAAACGTCACTACTGAGATCGCTCCTGCTCCTTCTTCTTGACGTGCCTTGCTCAGCAGCTCACCCCTCCGGCTTTGACTCTGCATTTTTGCTTGGAGACTTCACACTTGATTGACACCACCCCGGAGTGGCCACCATGTAGGAACCTGAAGAGCCTAACATGGCTGGCTGATTTGCTGCTTGTGTCAGGAACTTCAGTTCGAATGGCACCATGGTGAACAACCAGCTCTTGTGCATTGGTGGAGAGCAGGTCCGTTTGATGACGCACCTGCACTAAACGAATATGATCGACAGAATGTTGGGTTTGAAGGATCATTCTTGAACTTCACTACGCAGTCCATAATGCAACCACTTGATATGATATGTTGATTCATAGGTCACAGGATGTCACAGGTGCTTGTGGATCCAATGGTTCCAGGCTTTTGGGAGGTTGACTTACCTTGACCTTTCCGGGGCGACTCTTGCACAGGTGCCCTTGAAGGATGGCGACCGGATCGCACTACTGCGAGAACGTGGTGCTGGGATGGAGACGCTGTTGGAGCTGCTTGGCCTGTTTTGCTTAGCGTTTCATTCCCATTGTAGAATTGGACTTTCTTTCTGTGTCACTTTTCTCGGATTGATGCTGAAATGCGTCCAAAAGAAGATTGACACGAACCGGAGTTGGACAATTGTTAGTCAAAATGTGGTTTCCGAAACTTGGTNTCACTTTTCTCGGATTGATGCTGAAATGCGTCCAAAAGAAGATTGACACGAACCGGAGTTGGACAATTGTTAGTCAAAATGTGGTTTCCGAAACTTGGTACATGGAGAGATAATCAAAACTGCCCTTCCACTCTCCCCAGCAACGGCCTCAGGTTTCGGTTTGATCTGTCAGGATCGATCCTGAAGGAGAGACTTTCTGGGACGAGGGAGGGTATCTCTATAGTTATGTTCCGGGTANAGCAACGGCCTCAGGTTTCGGTTTGATCTGTCAGGATCGATCCTGAAGGAGAGACTTTCTGGGACGAGGGAGGGTATCTCTATAGTTATGTTCCGGGTACAGGATACAAAGTTCATAAGTTCACTCATGTCTGCAATGGCCCTGCTGCATGTGAAGACCATTTTGATCACCCAAATGATCATGTCATGACTGTCACACTGTGCTCAAAACGATTTTCCCATGGGATTGCATGTTTTGATACAAAACAATGACATACAAGGACCCATTTTGAGCTTCCCAACATGAATTCCCTGGGAGGATTTGGCTGCTTGGCTGCTGCCTTCACGGCTGGCTCCTCGACCCAGTGCGCTTCCAACGTTGGCTTCGGTGCCTCGGTTGATGCCTGGGAAGTCAATTGCTGTGGATGCACAACTTTTACAGTAATTAGATTAGATATGATTCGATTAAATACTTATCTTAGTAAGATTTAATAAGAAGACTCCCACATCTCCAGGAAGAATGACTAATATCATTTCAACATTTGGACATAACACATTCATAAAACAGTATCACATCCAAATCATCCCAACAATTCCATGCTGCAAGTCATTTGCAGATCCCGAGCTCGGTGGCAGAACCATCTCCTCCCACACCGCGGGAGGCAGGGCTGCAATTTAATTTTGCGGAACAGGAGCTGTTGTCCTTTTGTATGGCAAGATTCAGCTAAGATCCAAAAAATGGCCATGAGTTCATGGGAAGTCGACTTGGAATTTATATGTATAGTTACAGTGGCTATTTTTGGTGGCTATGATCAGTATGATCCAGTCTGAGAGCACAGTCCTACCCCATTAATTAATGCTCACCATACCCAGGTGGTTCATGCCTGAGCCAGGCGATGCCTCAGCNTATGATCAGTATGATCCAGTCTGAGAGCACAGTCCTACCCCATTAATTAATGCTCACCATACCCAGGTGGTTCATGCCTGAGCCAGGCGATGCCTCAGCCAGAGTTGTTTTCAGCTGAGAAACAGGAGGTTCGCGGCCGGGCCTGCTTCACCACCATTGGTTCTACAGCTTCATTCTTTGGATATGCAAACAACACGATGCGCTGATTCCTTTGGGTCACCATGTTGGAGATGGTGAATTTCGCAGATGACCATGATGGATCATGCTCTGAAGGACCCGGAAGATGAGGCAAGTCCAAGGTGCAATTGTAGGGTGGCACTGGCCATGTGGTGAATTGACTCTATGNATGACCATGATGGATCATGCTCTGAAGGACCCGGAAGATGAGGCAAGTCCAAGGTGCAATTGTAGGGTGGCACTGGCCATGTGGTGAATTGACTCTATGGGACGATCTCCAATGTAGGGTCGGGGTATCGTTCATACATGCATTCTTTTTGGATGATTTATCATTATTTATCCCTTTTCTGGGTCCGACTTCATAAGATTCTGCGAAGCCATGAAAAGGGCTCCAAACCACCTATATATAGGCTCTTGAAAGACAGAACAACTCAAAATTTAATCCACCTGGCTACAGCGCCTTTGAAAATACGGGTTTGTCTGAAAATAGGGCACCCCAGAATTTGATGGGAATGCAATTCTGAGGTATCAGCCCTTGTGAGACCGACCCATACCTTTTCAAGAAATATGAATAGAATTATTCCCGATGCAATTGGTTGGAAACGCATAACGTGTTCTGGGCGTTTTTTTTCTTCTCGGAAATGCCTGACGAATCTATGCCTCGTCTTCGACAATCAAGCTCACATTCGTCTTGCATTGTGTTGGCCATTGCCACACTTGCTGAGGCCTCTGAAGTCAGAGTCAGCACTTAGGCTGGGCCAGTTGAAATGGTTGGTTCCCCGGTTTAGGCATTTAAGCCTCCCAATGTCCTGCTGAAATTTGCCGCCATGTTTTGTGATTCAGCGGGAATGGTGGGACGCCAAGTGGTTGCCAGGGATTAGCAGAATGACACACCCAAAAAATGCACTTTCACTTTCACTGTGGGAGTTCATGACAATGAGATTCTAAGATGCCGACCGGCGTAACATGGCTCTTTCCAGAGGTCGTAGTGTCCGCATGCTGCAATTGGAAACTGGGCCCAAAAAAACAGCAGCAACAAGTCTGACCTGAACTTCCCCTCCCAGTCTTCGAATTCCAGCTGGTTCCAGCTGTCCCATTCACAAGGAATGGGGAACCGGGTAACATCCCTTAAGTGTTCAAGAAGTTTCGACAACCTGTTGTAGGAGGTAGGGCACATTCTCAGTGGCTGGTTCATCCAACCCTGGAAATCATGATTACAAACATGGCGCTCACTGGGGTCCCCGGCAACTAGCTTAACTTACACAGCCGCAATTTGTTTGCCTCACACCGCAGGAAGGCTGAGCTGTGCAGCAGCATCATCAGAGGTATAGATGGCTGTCGGGGTGCCCCAGCAAGGAAAATGGCTCAGAACTCTCAGAGCGCTTCTTAGGACAATTTGCTTGCGGACTCCTGATCCCTGTTGATCTCTGGCCTCAAGGTCCATTTCAAGCCAGATTCTGTCACTTTGATCATATTTTGACGAGGTGTCATTTGCCGGAAATGACGGCCCAGTGGTTACATCCCCCATATTTTTTTGGTTTTTTGAGATGATAACCGACAGGTTCTTTTCCTACAGGTTCATCATCCAGTTGTTTGACTGCAATGGTTGGCTGCATCAACTGCGGAGTTCAGGACAAGTATCGTCATGGGTCTAACCCCAAGCATGGCTTACACCCCTGTATGACCGACAACAGGGCAGAGAATTTTCACAGATTTTAACAATAAACACCTTCAAAATTGGCCGATTCGGAAAACTGAACCTGCGGGATAACGATGAAGAGAGTTACAGATGATCAAGAGTCGTAACTTCTTGGGTCTAATTTGACCCGCTTTGCTTTTGGTACAAACACGGCTGCGGTGTACAAAGCTCAGCCGGTTTCCGGCCTCAGCGTCTCGGCCAGGTTTGGAAGAGATTGGCGAGGCTCTTTGGATGTAAGTCTGAAAATAGGGTAAACACCATGATACACCCAAAATGAGCAGTGTTCAAAATTCTTGTTCGTCAATCATTCTTGGGGTTGATACCAGGTTAGCATCCTATATTGTGAATAATCATACGCCGCTATGCGAAGCCCTGTCAGGCAACAAGTAAAACGGATCATACAAAGGGATGACAGAGAGTTTTGAGCATACTAGCATATGCTTTGATGTATCAATGGGAAATATGACTGCATGTGATACTGGTATTGCTAAAATCTCATCGTATCGACAGGAGAAAGCAGGGCTGTGTGTTTGATGCTACAAATCAAGTTGCATTTTTCATATACGGTCAGTTTGTTCCCTGCCATATAGTATCACATTGCGCTCGAGCTATTTGCCACCAGTTCGGCGGGACGAAACACCACAAGCTGCTTGAAACATTTTGCAGATGGGTTTGTCTGAAAATTCTTCACTCCGAATTCCAACAATGGATCATCATTTTCCCATATATTTCAATTCTGCCCATTGGTATTGGGAAATGAAGTAAGACTAACCTTTATGGATCATGACTTTTCCATACTCATAACTTGGGTTATATAATCCCATACTATTCACATACCACCATATATATATATATATATACATAGGTATTATATATATCTATATATTGTAGATATATTCCCATCATATTCCCATACCATTCCCATATTGAGCCATGACAATGGATTCCCCAAGTGATTCGTACAAGGCGTCGGAGGCGTCGGAGGCCGATGCTGTCGAGCCACGGGAGCCCGGGGGCCGAAGGTGAGAAACAGCGAACTGAAAGGGGGATCAAATGATTTATATGGGGGTTTCCTAAAATGGGGGTACCCAAAAATGGATGGTTTATAATGGAAAATCCTATTAAAATCATGGATGCTTTGGGGGTAGCCCTATTTTAGGACACCTCCATATAGGAAACCACCATTTTCTATGGGCATTTCCAACAACAATGGTTATTTGCTGGGATATTTTCTAGGATATACCCTCGATGATAAAAAATGATGTGGGTAAAACAAGAATAAACCACCCATGACTGGGAATGGTTTATACCACCTATATATTTATGGTGGAATTGGGGATGGTTTATTTTTATTTTACCAGCATTAGTTAGTTGGATTTAACATAGCTATGGACACCCACCATTTTTCCATGGTAAATCATCATAAATCATCGAACTACATGTTTTTTTCCTTTTCCATAGCTATGTTTAATAACCAGAGCGCATATAGTGGGATTTCATTTAATATCTGCAACATGATAAATGATTTGGCAAACCAAATGCCAATTCTTCGAAATATAAGATTTCACTTCACGGGAAAATTCACTTGTTTTTTGATTATTAGCAAAATATGTATCATTACCAAATATGGAATATTGTGGAAACACAATTGCCAGAAACAATCTCCATGACTGGGGATGGTTGAAACCATCCCAGCCATAAAATGGTGATGACTTGGAGATGGTGCAGATGGCATTGGGTGAATCCCGCATTTTTTTCGTTGTGCAACATTTTGATACACAAAAATCTAGATGTCTTGCAGCAATCCTTGGTTGTCCACCCATCTTTCGATGTGAATTCTAGCCTGATGGAAACGCATCATGTTGCTGTTTGCACAGGGCATGGCCTTGCTGGTGCTTTCAAAACCCAAGTTACCAAGGTTTAGAAACTGCAGTCAAGTGCTTCAGAGAATATCGGCAAATTGTCGAAGACACACCCAGGGACGCTTTCGCTAGCATGTTGACACTGTCTACATACACGGTTTGGCAGTTTGGCCACACGATTTGAGGGACTTCAACCAACCAAAATGACGAGACAGCTAGTTTTACCTTATATTAATATGGTCAGCGGGCCCCCCCCAGAACCCCCATAATAGGGATCAGGTATACATGGTAATATACATAGAGTATAAATCATGAGTGTGAATCATGGGAATTCCATGATGCAAACTACGGCCCTGTTGCAGGGAATCTGGAAGCACCCTTCAATTTTGAGAAACTTTAGCAACCATGAAAAACACAATATGAATTGTGTACAAGAGCAACTTCGGTATGTGAGGTGTCAAGAAGAAATCCGTGAGGAACCACCAATGGTAGTTCATTGAATGTTCAACCATCCATCTATGATCATCTATGTGGTTCTTTTCTATGTCTGATTTGTTTGGTTTCACACCATGTTTGTTGGATTGACCCATCCGACCTCCATGGGATCATGACCGACGAGTGTATGACGAGTGTGTGATTCATCCACCAATTCGCTTGTGTTGCTCAACAATATTGCTATCACTTCATTCTTGTTCCCAATCTTATGGGTTAAAGCCAGTGGTTCCAAAATTCGATATATGTCTGTTGTTTTGTTACTTAGAGTTCCAATCTGAAACTAGGGTAGCACAAAATCTCTGTTCCCCATTTAAACTTTGATTTTGGGGTATTCAGCATTTTTTGGGTACCCATCCAATACTTTAGGAAACATAGATGGGTTGAGACTACCCGGGACTAAGTTTAGATATTTATCCCCATATATAAGTCATACCCCTATAGGTGAAAGGTTTCCCTGGGTTGAGATGGCCCATTTTGAAACCACTCTTGCCGAGGTGTGGATTTTCCCAGATGCCCCAGGCCGTGGTGGCAGCAGATGAATGGTGACAAAGATTAAGGTGAAAATGAATAGGTGGAAAATCATGTGGTGAAATAAAAATCCTATTCTGTAGATTTCTGAAGATACATTTGGTGAACACATGACACAAACTCCGAATCAGACATCAAAGGGCAGAATCAGACACGACAAATCAGCGACCAGATTTGAATCAGCGACCAGATTTCCAGACATGGGGTGCTGGTGAGTGGGTGGGTGGCTGGGTCGGTGGGTGGGGGCTATTCACGTTCCTTGGTTCCGGATTCAGGTTCGTTGGTTCCCGATTCCAGGGGGCCCGATTCGGCTGACAGCCTTTCCCCTATTGACACACCCATGTGGGGACCACGTAGTTACTAACCATGATGAGGCATGGATATAGATGGGCTGGTCTTCATCCTCTTTGGATATCTCCCAGTTGTTGCTTTCACTGGTTTCCCAAATGATCAAAACAGTAGTCGTGGAGCTGCCCCACAAAGTATGGGCGACCTAGCTACTCTGGGATCCCCCAAAAAAATGGAAAAACACCGCGGCCTTGGTATGTAGCTGGTGTTTGTACTATCCCACATATCTATGTCCCAACCTTTATACATTTCTCCGATATGTAAACAGACACACACGCCCACATGTGTATATATATATATACATATGCATATAAGAATAAATACAATATATACAGATGTTTACAATAATATATACATACATACGTATACGTATATACGTATGCGTATACGTGTATATATAGACATACACTAACATGCATTGTATATATACTGACCCTGCAAAGTTCGGGACCCATCATTCCAGCGGAGGCTGCTGCAGCTTCTGCGGAAGAACATTTTGAGGAGGACAATAATCCAGAAAACCATAACTCATTCCTGTGCGATGGTCAACTTCCACGGATTACTTTGGGGTCTCTGGTCATCCATCCTATTTCATGGGAATCCAAACATGATGGGCAAATACATCCCTATGAAAATGGATTGCTGACCATTCCCCAGCATAGGCATATGAATGCTTCTTTTAAGATATAAAATCCAAGTCTTGAACGTCTTGACCATAGCATATTGGAGTGTTTGAAAATGGGGCTAAACTTCTTCACAGGAAATATTAGACAAATCCCTATGATGGGAATACGGGGATATGAAAAGGATATAACTTTACCAAGAATGATATCAATACTATCTGGGTATTGTACATCATAGCGACCTCACTGGCCGCGCTTATTAGAATTTATTCAACCACAAAGAGGAATTTCCACATTTGGGCAATGCCAACACTGGGGGATTGAATCGAACATGAAAGGGGGATATGCCATCAACAAACCAAAAGATTGCTGGCTTTGATCTGAGTAAACTAGCTGGTTGAGAAATGTTGAGTTTCGGCAAGTCTTTTGCCATTTTGATGGGTCTGTACTACTTGTAGCCGAAGCAACTGAGAGAGACACAATCTACTTTTTTTGGGGCAGGGTACCTAAGATTTCGGATGTGCAGGTGTAACTGACATTACCCTCCGGTGTCCTCAAACATGGCAATTAGAAATTTCCATTTAGTTCGATGATTTCCCCTTAAAACTTCCGGGGGAATTCCCCAGCCAGCCATGTTTGACCCACGATGATAGGGGATAGAACTGTGAAACAACATTGATCGCTCAATATACGCCGGATTTAACATGATTTAACTATTGATACCGGGGATGGCGATAAAATGATCCACTGATGCCTGTGTAGCCTCAGAGTCTCGATTTCCCCTATCACTGGAGCAATCCATTGATGCCCCATTTTGGGCGTCCTGAAGTCCCAATGATTGCTTGTCATATGCCCATGTTTGTTGGGAGTCATATCCTGATTTTTCTGATCAAAGACCATTCCTTGAAAGATCTTTAAACCATGTGGTTTCTGAGTCCTGCCAAAAAAACAAGTACTTTGTGAATCTTTGTGATACTTTGTGATTGTCTCTGTAATCACATACTGTATCCCAAAAACCCTGGTGGTTGAAGATGCTTCTCACATGTGCGGCCCAGGATGTGCGCGAGGCAGATCTGGAGAAGCTCTTGCGGGAAAGTGTGGGGCTCTCCTAGTTATGTTTGTTGTTTTCGAACCCCATCTAACTGGTTCGATATATCCCCAATAAACCATCATAAACCGGAGTCATTGTAGTGAAGTAAACCAAGTTGGCTATCATAAACCAGCCACAAGATCCGTAGTTTTTCTGAGTTCAATCTCCATGTTGCCTTTGTTTTTCCATGGGAATCACCATTTCACATTTGTGAACCGGGGTCTCAAATCGGGGCGATAATTTGGTCGTATGACCCGCCGGGATTGGGGATATCATCAACACATGAACGCTGCGGATTAGTTCTGTGATTTGATCTAATGGGGTTTAACCATCAAAAATGGCATTGTCATAGTCTTCATGAAATCTTCCAATAATTCCTGCATGGTGTAATCCCCGATTTTCCCACTGATTTCGATTAAATCTGCATTCAAATTTAAATGCATCATGTTATGCTTCATCCAATTCCCATCAATTAGGTTATCGTGAATGCCATAAATCCATGAGTTTCTCTTGGAAAATCATTGGCCGAAGCAATAAACCTGGCATTTCGTTTGTTTCCGCCAGGAGTTGGAGTTGAAATCCAGCGGGACCAAACGCCTGGAAAATCATGGGAATGTATACACAACCAATCAAACATGGTGGGTAAATCTTGTGTGATAGTGATTGAACCAACAAGATTAATGAGGCCGAAGTGGCTTGAAGATGATATGACTTCCTTTCATGCAATCTGGACTTCCAGTTCCTGCCATCAGGTCTTCGGGCATGACCAAATGCAAGGAATGTCTTGATGATATTTGCCGAAAACCAGGGGACATCAATCTTCATCGCTGCACTGGTGACAGATTCCCAAGGCTGTTGCAATGTTGTAATTCATTGTTCTGCGTTTGCTTTCGCATCGTTTTGTGCTCTTGGCAACTTGGCAACTTGGATTTGCTGCGTGAAGTGCAAGCATCGGTGTCGATGGCTCTCCTTGCGAAGAATCAGTTGACCGCCCTGGGATGCGAAGTCCATATGCTTTGAACAGGTCGGTACTTACCTGTCCGAGAAGAATGATACGACTTGGACCAAGATGTTGAAGCCGGCGGTTCTTGGATGGACAATCCAAGTATCTTGGAGAAAGTCTCCTCGGTAATTCACAAACAAACAGAATTTAATTTGCATAGTGGATCATGGTGGTTTAGATGTTTGTTTACCGTAGTGTTTACTGGACTGCACTCAGGCAAGACAGATATTGACCCCAGTTGCAAACCCAAAAGCTGTTCGTCTCTGGCAGTGGGATCCAGATATCTTCTTTTTCCCACGTGTTGATAAGGAACGGGACCCTCATTGAACGATCAAGGAACCCCCCTCCTGGTTGATTACATCCCGCATTATGTCCTCTTGTTTTGTGAGTAACCTGCTATTTCATTCATGTGTTAGTAACTGGACTGACACCCATTAAACTATATATATCTATATATATTATAGATACCAAGCTCTATATATACACCAGGTTAGTATCTCAATAAGAATCCATTGCATCATCATTTACCAGTTGTGCATCAGGTATTTCAGATTGTCGGTTGCATCACTGTTAAAATAACGGTGAGATATTGTTCATGTTTTTATTGCATCCCCATATGGCTATGAGTCAAAACCCTGGTACCTAGTGAACCCCTAAGTAGATGGTAAATGGATGTTCATCCCATTAAAATTGATAATAATAGGTTTTGACCCATCCCCATATCAATAAGAGCATCCACGATAGGAATGTTGCGATTAATGATGATGATTGCTTAATATGATTAATATGATTATTATCAATGATAGTAAGACTACGCGCTGACACCATCGTTTGCCCAAGAATTCAAAAGGCATAACATATTCATATATATATTTATTATTATTGTTGTGGTTCAAGAAACATCATATGTTGCTACAATATTTCACAATAGCTATGATCATTACCATTTAGGGTTGGGGTGGTTGGGTGGGTAAGATTCTTCAACAAACTACCTTCACTAATCAGTGCCATTTAGGTTGGGGGGGTTTGAGGGGTATCCTGATATTTGATGATGCGGATGATGATGATGATGATGATGATGATGATGAAGATGATCCTTCGGTCCTTCGGGGTCCGGGCAAACGATGGCGTTTGACCGCAAGACTACTATCACTACTATCATTGCTACGTGAAACAGCTTGTTCACAATCATATTAACACTGATTTGAATGACAAAATTACATCAAACATTTGCTATTTCTTATATAGTTGATGCATTGCGCAAATAGTTGATGTAATTGATAGCGATGATAACATTTTCAGTTATCACACAGCAATTAATAGTCATTTTAATGTCAAGTTTCCACTATTGAAGTTTATTGTGTTATATTGAAGATAATTGCATTATATTTTGTTAAGCAGTAGAAATATTGATATCGCTATATGTTACTGTATTACTCGTTGTTTCGAATTTCATTTACTGTTTTCACATTATTGCCATTACTATATATATATATAGAGATATATATATATATATTATTGTAATTGTTATTACTGCTTTTATTTATTTATTTACTGATTTATTTGTTTATAATTATACATTGTGCCCTGGCGGGGTGCAACATTCCACTCGCAGACGAAGACGAATTCCGCAGACGAATTCACATCAACCAAGAGCTAACCAACGAGAATCGGGATTTGAATGGCTTGATTGGAATTCTGACCAACCAAATTGATGAGAGGAATATGACAATTGCCAGAATGCAGTCTGATGCTATGAGGTCAAATCCCGTAGAAGCCACCAATGGTGCGGTATTTAGTATAAGCACTCCAGTCGGTCAAGAGGTCAGCCAACTTGGCACCGGTCCAAGAGTAGAAATTCGAGTATTAGATTGGGAGCAAGCGCAATTTGCCCAGGAGTTGGAGAGCAGATCCCAAGGCGCGAGCTCCAAGACTAGGGACAGTAGGAAGTCCGGAAATTCGGTCCCTAATGAAGCCCTAGAAACACATCCTGTTCAGAGTATGTTTGCCCTTGGTTTCTCCGAGGAGGCGATGAAGCATTCCATGACAATGCTAGAGGCGTCCAAAGCCTTGAAAAGTTGGGCCCCACAGCTGTCGATTCTGTCGACGTGCCCTTGGAATCCCTTGGACATGATTGAAACGGATACCCGAGAGACTTTCTAGGCAAGCTGCCATCAGTCCCTCCTGCTTCCGACGCATTCATCCTCAGTTTCCTGCCAAGGCAAAGAGTTGTTGGAAGATCAGCGATGCACTGCTGAGCTGGAAGCGCTGCTGGCGCAATTGCAGGACTGGTTGATTGAGCTTGGGAGAACTGGAGTCTTTTTTTGGATGTCACTTATCTTGTTTACACAAGATTACGCAAGTACATGGAGTGGATTGAAGTAGTGTGGATGGCTTACACACGTTTCAGTTTCATTACGCAAATTCTGGAAGCGCTTTGGCCCGCCCAAAAAGACATCCGCAGCATCTCTACCTACCCAGGCGATCAGTGCGACTTTGTTTGCGGAAGTCCAGGCCATGGAGGCGTGGTGAGATCACTTGTGCTTAAAAGCAATCTGTTTTTCAAATCGAAGAAACAACAGGAAACAAAACGAAACAAATAATACAGGGAAGCGAGGTAGGACAGAAATCCAGTTGACATTGTGGACGAAAAGCAGCTTACAAAGCGTTGCTTTATCAGAACATCACTATGTTGGTTGAGCGCACAGGAACAGAAAGTGATGGAGACTCTGCAGGTGATGGCAATGGTTCTGGGTACTCAGCGGAATGTGGAGGGAGCGGAGCCTTTTAATGAGAGACATTGACGTTTTTGCCTACGGGTTGAAAACCGGCCGTGCGTTTTTGCACTTTTTAACGTCCTGTCCTAACTGCTTCATTGACTTGCCGGGCTGGGATGGGCTGGGGGGGTGGGGTTGGCTAATAACGGTCCTAACTGCTTCATTGACTTGCATTTGCACACCGACCGACCTGCTACGTTATGATAACTTCTCTTGCACTTGCACACCGACCGACCTGCTACGTTATGATAACTTCTCTTGCACTTGCGCACCGACCAACCTGCTACGTTATGAAATCTTCTGTTGCACTTGCACACCGACCGACCTGCTACGCTATGAAAGCTTCTCTTGCGCTTGCACACCGACCGACCTGCTCATTATGATAACTTCTCTTGCTCTTGCACACCGACCGACCTGCTACGTTGTGATAACTTCTCTTGCACTTGCACACCGACCGACCTGCTTATAAAACTTCTGTTGCACTTGCACACCGACCGACCTGCTACGCTATGAAAGCTTCTCTTGCACTTGCACACCGACCGCCCTGCTACGTTATGATAGCTTCTCTTGCACTTGCACACCGACTGACCTGCTACGTTATTTATGAAAACCTCTCTTTCACTTGCACACCAGCGGACCTGCTACGTTGTGATAACTTCTCTTGCATTTGCATACCGACTGACCTGCTACGTTATGATAACTTCTCTTGCACTTGCTCACCGACCGACCTGCTACGCTGTGATAACTTCTCTTGCACTTCTCCTGCACTTTCATACCGACCGACCTGCTCATTATGATAACTTCTCTTGCACTGGCACACCGACCGACCTGCTACGCTGTGATAACTTCTCTTGCGCTTGCACACCGACCGACCTGCTAAGTTATGATAACTTCTCTTGACAAAAACGAACAGTGGTTTGCTCCGAGGCGCCAAGGCCTACCCTAGTTTGACATGTGCTCACAAGTTGGTTCATTTTGCCTGCTCACATCGAAAAAATCAATTTGTAAAGAAAATTGGACGACATGGTGGTCGAACATTCTGGGTTCACACAGGAACGATAGATTCGTGCTGGGGTATGCTTAAAGATAGTGCCCGATCAATTGCCAACGTGCACTGAAGGCCAATCCAAGTTAAATGATTTGGTTTGGACTTACGTGCGCACATGGCAGTGGCGATGGGAATCCAATGTAGTTGGTTCAGCCCCTGTTGAAAAAAAACGGGCGCGTACCTAGCACAGATGTGACGTCGCCAAAAGTGACCGGCAAAACGCGCTGGCGCTGTGGTTTCGGACACGACCCCTTACGAAAAAGTGCATTTGGGGAACTTGATGATGTGAAGAATATACAGCAAATACCGCAAAAAATGCAAAACACACTGTAATAGACCTTCCCATGCAACAGAAAATCATTAAAAACACTGCAAAAAGCATGATTGCTGAGATTCCCAAGAAGAAAGAATTCTTGTTTTACACGGCCGGTTTTCAACCCGGCGGGACGTTTCGAAACTCCCAGCTGGATGAATTTTGGTTGTTGGAGGTGACCTTCATTGGCCAACTCGGCCAAGGGTGCTTTGGAAGAGTCTTGGAGGCACGCTGGCTTTCTGGACATTTCGCCATGTAGTTCGAAGGTTTTTCACGTCAAAACATATTGAAACCTCCATTGAGTTGGGATATTTGATTCCTCATCGTCAGCTTCTGTATCCTCAACTTGGGAACATCAAAAAATTGGATCCAGGTGGCCGATCGAAAGTCCAATGCGCCTGCAACCCAGGTTGACTCGAAGTTGAACATGTGAAAGTTGTGAAAAGGGTCGCAATCTATCTTGAGAAAACCGTATTTTTGGGTACATTCTGGATAGTAGAGTTCGACACATGCATGTGATTGTAATGTATAGGCTATACTGTATAAGGTTCTGAGGTGACCCTTCAGGATGTGAAATCTGAGACAATGTCAGTATTGATGTTGAGGTTACAAATCTACAGGCTAAGGGGGTCGACGCCGCAACCTACGACTTTGAACTCTCGATTTGCGTCTTCAGGCTTCTGGTTGGTGTAGGCCTACAAAGCATGGGCTATCAGTTTACAATTCAGAAAAACCAGAAATTGCGAGCACATGCGCTCAAATTTGGCACTTTGGGCCAAGGTCTTTCGCCCTCAAGGTCACATCTGATCCCATTGAGTTCGAGGCAGAGGCGACATTGTGAGGAATTGCAGTGACCCGACCACGCCTAAAAACCACAAACCCCAAATGGGAAATCGTTATGATTTTTCCAAGATGTCGCCAAACAGCCTACGAAGAAAACCATTGTTTGTAGATGTTGATGATTTCAATCATTTCTTTTCCACAACATGCGGCTAGACTGGTGTTTGAAAAACAGCCTGCTGAGGGAATCACCAAGGATTTTTGGGGGGTCGGTGCAGATGCACATCTTTGCTGTTGGAGTTTATGTTTTTTTGGATATCCTGGCAGGGTATCTTGTGTGTCAAAGGCTGCAATACCTTATGCCATAACATCTTTTTGGCGATGGACTCCCATGAGCAGCAGCCCTTCTGCTGTTCGCCCGAATACTTACAGCGTTTTGAACTTTGAACCGTATCCGTATCGGTTTGAAAAAAGTTTTGCTGAAGAATTGCAATGTTTTTGCTAGCGGCGCAGTTAAAGACCCCATAGGAAAACGCGTATTTGCATAATGGGGTCGGGTGGGGTTGGGGTGGGGTGGGCTAAAGACGTTCATTTGGCTTGCAACACATACCGTATGCTAATCTACGGTGCGTTTTCTTGCACTTCTGCACATACGTCACGCTACGCTACGGTGCGTTGTCTTGCACTTGTGCACATACGTCACGCTACGCTACGGTGCGTTGTCTTGAACTTGTGCACATACGTCACGCTGCGCTACGGTGCGTTCTCTTGCACTTCTGCACGCTTCGCTACGCTGCGTTCTCTTGCTCTTCTCATGCTACGCTACGCCGCGTTCTCTTGCACTTCGGCACATACGTGGGATGTGTAATGTTTTTTTTTCTTCCGTGCATTTTTCCTATCCTCATGGGTTATTTTGACATTCCTTTTTGATTGGCGTTAGTTCTGGACCACATTTGTGTAATGAATTCCCCTTTGTTGTTTTTCCATCAAAAAATAATGGAATATTAATGTTCGCTGTCAGGTCAGATGCTCAGCGTGCTGGGCGGGATCATGGGTCTTGTCTGCATTGCGAAGCCATGTATGTATAGATAGATAGATAGATCGATAGATAGATAGATACATAGATAGGTATCTAAGCATCCTGAAACACAAATATGTGGATGGTTTTTAAATCTGATCGACGATATATATATATATATATATTTATGTTGAGTGAATTGTTTGTGCATTGCGTCTAACATACATATGTTATATATACATATATAGAAAGATACATGCAGAACAAACCGGATAAAGCATTGAAATGAGTAAGTGCAGTTTGCATGTTTTCACGCACGGGTCTGTGTGACAGCCTACTAGCGTCATGTATCTTCATGAGCCTGTTTGGCTTTGAGAATGCCAGAACTTCGTAACCAATTACATATAGGCCTGTATGGCCTTACGTTGCTTTGTTTGCTTCGAAGTGCCAACGTGAAAGAGCCTCCTTTGCTTCATGAGTGGACAAGCGTGGATGATGATGAACTTGATTAGACACATGAGGTCGGATATACTGAAAAAACGACAGCTGTTTTAAATTTGTGGTGGCGGTGACTTTCTTGTCACCTTCTTTTAATATAACTTGCACGAGGTCTTCCCAGCAGCACTGGCGGAGAACGATGATGCCGCTTTGCTGGTGGCCCGATGTCTTTTGGACAAAGAGGCAAGGAAATTTCGTACTTTGAGCTCATCCATTCGTGTACTACGTGACTGTTGGGATCGCTTTGAGACGACATGCCCAATTGCCAGATGCTGTTCTACAACGAACAAGTGCTTTGGAGCGCCGCATGCCACACAAGCTTGCTCCAGTTTCCAAAGCTGCCGTGTATAATGCCTTGGACATGCTTCCAGCTGTTTCACCTGGTCCTGTCATCACTGATGAAGATCGTGTTCTTGCAATGGAATTGGGATGGCCTGGTTTGGGAAAATTTGAACCTAGCTGCTTGGCACAGCGAGACCTTCAAGCTGCTGCATCGTCTTCTTCCTCTTGGAGAGCAAAGACCCCGGAGCGGTCATCTTCAGCCATTCCTGTGCTTCGGACTGTATCGAACAAAAAAGGGGGAACACACAATGAATTTGGCTTTTGTGTTTTCCATGACCCACGAATGGCCAAGGTGCTTGATAGTCCTTCTATGACAAAGATGTGTGTTCCACAAGTCACCATTTCTTCGGAGTCGGAGGAGGCAGAGTGTGATGGTTTGACCTGCCCCAATAGCGATGATTCACCTCCACATCGGCGAGGCAAGATTCAGGAGCTTTGGCGTCAAGAAGATGAACGGATTCAAGAATTAGTGGGGTGTTTCGTTGGCAATTCTTCAGACCTTCAGGGATTTGAGTGTGACAACATTTTTCTATTGTTGCCGTGAAACAAAACGGATCTTGCGAATGCCAACATGATCATTTCACCGGAGGCAGTCAGAGATCTTGCCCGCGCCTTTGAGCTCAAATGATACCCTGGCTGACGTGTGGCCCAATGAGTATGACCGTGTCCCGCAACGAATGGCCAAGTTGAAACTTCTTTGGAAAGAAAAGGATGATATGGTTGCAGATTTGATGGTTGGAAATGATGAATCTGCAAACTCTGCAAAGGCGCCATGTCACATGCCTCAGTTGACGCGTGTTCCAGCTGCCAGCTCCAGTGCGGCATCCTCCTCAAGTTGACCGACCGGACTACGCGCTGACACCATCGTTTGCCCAAGAATTCAAAGGGCATAACATATTCATATATATATATATATTATTATTGTTGTGGTTCAAGAAACATCATATGTTGCTACAATATTTCACAATAGCTATGATCATTACCATTTAGGGTTGGGGTGGTTGGGTGGGTAGATTCTTCAACAAACTACCTTCACTAATCAGTGCCATTTAGGTTGGTGGGGTTTGGGGGTATCCTGATATGTGATGATGTGGATGAGGATGAGGAGGATGATGATGATGATGATGATGAAGATGATCCTTTGGTCCTTCGGGGTCCGGGCAAACGACGGCGTTTGACCGTAAGACTACTATCATTACTATCATTGCTACGTTAAACAGCTTGTTCACAATCATATTAACACTGATTTGAATGACAAAATTACATCAAACATTTGCTATTGCTTATATAGTTGATGCATTGGGCAAATAGTTGATGTAATTGATAGCAATGATAACATTTTCAGTTATCACACAGCAATTAATAGTCATTTTAATGTCAAGTTTCCACTATTGAAGTTTATTGTGTTATATTGAAGATAATTGCATTNATGATAACATTTTCAGTTATCACACAGCAATTAATAGTCATTTTAATGTCAAGTTTCCACTATTGAAGTTTATTGTGTTATATTGAAGATAATTGCATTATATTTTGTTAAGCAGTAGAAATATTGATATCGCTATATGTTACTNATGTCAAGTTTCCACTATTGAAGTTTATTGTGTTATATTGAAGATAATTGCATTATATTTTGTTAAGCAGTAGAAATATTGATATCGCTATATGTTACTTTATTACTGTTAGTAATGATTATATCTCATTATTGATAAGGGTTGTTTTGAATTTCATCTACTGTTTTCTCATTATTGTCATTACTATATATATTGTAATTGTTTTTGCTGTTTTTACCTCGATATAAATAAATAAATAAATAAATAAATATATATATATAATTATACATTGTACCTGCCTGGGGGGGTGCAACATTCCACTCGCAGAAGAAGACGAATTCCGCAGACGATTTCCTCAAGCACGTCTGGCGCGCCGCAGACGAATTCCCCAGCGAAGCCGAAGACGAACACGCTCCCCCCAAAGAGGAACTCCCCAGCAAAGACGAAGACGGAGACACTTCCACATGCGTCATCACGGAACGCTTCGTCACAATGTGTCGGCAGTCGGATATGTCGTCAGGGAATGTGTCGTCACAATGTGTTGTCAGTGGCCGTGTGTCGTCAGGGCAGGATGTGTCGTCAGGGAATGCGTCGTCGGAATGCGTCGTCAGTCGTCAAGTTTCGTCAGGGAATGTGTCGTCATGATGCGTCGTCAGTCGCCATGTGTCATCAGGGCACGATGTGTCGTCAGGGAATGCGTCGTCGGAATGCGTCCTTGGAATGCCTCTTGAGTCCGAGTGTGTCGTCAGGGAATGCGTCGACGGAATGTGTCGTCAGTATTGCAATGTGTCTGCGCAAGGCGACGTCAGCGTCGGGTCAAATGTAGCACCCCCAATTGCGTAAACCCTGTAATTATAGTGTCAGCAATTGCTTGGTTTCCCCTACCTCCCACTTCTCCCACGTTGCTCGTCTCCTCGTCCTCCACAGCCTTCAGGCGGAGCGAGGCGTCTTGGAGGCGCGGCTGTGGAAACTTCCACGGCACCACGGTGGTGAACAGGTGGCTATCATAGGAGATTATATGGGACTATACTACTTGGTGTAATGGAAATAGATGGAAATTGTCTTAATTTTTTTTCATAATATGGGGAAATCCCCAATAGCTGGATGGTTTAGAATGGAAGACCCGGATTGAAAATGGATGATTTTGGGGTACCCACATGACTAAGGAAACCTCCAATTAGCTTGGTAAATTGATTACACCACCAGTTAGATTAGTGAAATTTCCCTACTTAGATCAATGGGATGAAATATGGGTAAATGGATCATAAACCATGTACTAACTGGGATGGAAGAGATGCTGCACAAGTTGGTAGATTGTTGGAATCCATCCCGTTACACATCATTATTTACAGTGCTTTATAATTAATTTCCAATAGTTACCAACTGGTGCAGGATTTCACAACCATCCGCAGTATCCCAGATGTAGTCCGATAAATTTTCCATTAGAAATTGAACTTACCAGTAGTACCGCACAAGGCGGTGGCGGAAGTTTCAAAGATAGGAAACCTAGGAGAGGTTGGTTGCTGTGAGTGATGGATGGCAGAGCGAACCCACTGATGGACCGACAAGTGGTTGGAGGCAGCGCAGTGTAGTTGTGAGTTGTTGTAGTTGTTGTAGCTGTAGCTGTATTTGTTGTAGTTTGAGCTGTAGTTGTTGAAGTTGTAGTTGTAGTTGTTGTAGTTGTTGTAGTTGTAGCTGTAACTGTTGTAGTTGTAGCTGTAGTTGTAGTTGTTGTAGTTGTTGTAGTTGCAGTTGCAATTGTCATGTAGTTATAGTTGTAGTTGCAGTTGTAGTTGTCATGTAGTTGAAGGTGTAGTAGTAGTAGTAGTAGTAGTAGTAGTAGTAGTAGTAGTAGTACTAGTAGTAGTAGTAGTAGTAGTAGTAGTAGTAGTAGTAGTAGTAGTAGTAGTAGTAGCAGTTGTAGTTGCAGTTGTAGTTGTCATGTAGTTGAAGGTGTAGTTGTAATTGTTGCAGTTGTTGTAGTAGTTGTAGTTGTTGTAGTAGTTGTAGTTGTAGTAGAAGTTGTCATGTAGTTGAAGGTGTAGTTGTAGTAGTTGTAGTAGTTGTAGTAGTTGTAGTAGTTGTAGTAGTTGTAGTAGTTGTAGTTGTAGTTGTAGTATGTTGTAGTTGTCATGTAGTTGAAGTTGTGTTTGTTGTAGTTGTAGTTGTAGTCGCCACAGAAAAGGAAGCTTCAACGTGCAAAAGTGGTTCGAACCCCTCAGTTTTTAACACTTTTTGACTTCCAAATATGCTTCGCGCCACAACAGCGTGCACTTTTTCGACATCGCAACTTCCAAAAGTGTTCCTGATCTGAGGCGTTTTTAGCATTTTGACTTCCAAATGTGCTTCGCGCCACAGCGCCGTGCGCTTTTTCGACATCTCAACTTCGAAAAGTTTTCCGAACGTGACTGTTTTTAACACTTTTTACTTCGAAACGTACTTCGCGCCACACGCGGCCACAACGGCGTGCACTTTTTCGATATCTCAACTTCCAAAAGTGCTCCGAACATGTAGCGTTTTTTTTAGCATTTTCACTTCCAAATTTGCTTCGCGCCACAACGGCGTGCATTTTTTCAACATCTGAACTTCCAAAAGTGCTCCGACGCTGAGGTGTTTTGCACCTTTCTACTTCAAAATGTTCTTTGGGCCACAGCGGTGTGCAATTTTTCATCTCTCAACTGCCTGGATGCCTCCCCACCCGCCGCTTTAGCGAGCCTACTTTTCGACCCTCGGAGCCACAAAACATTGGAAAAACACAGTGTTTCGTGACTTTCCTACCTTTTCGCGCGCCTGCATCTTCTCTCTTCTGACTTGCTCCTCTTTGATTTTTTTCTTCTGACTTTCTCCCTGTCTGACCTCTTCACATCTTGGCTTTTCCATCTCTCCACATTGTCGGAAGTTTGACTTCTAAACTTCCTTCGATAAGGATTCCCTCATTGCTATGTTGGTTGTTGGATTGATTTCTAGATTTCCCAAGGTTTGATTCTTCGACTTGGCTCCCAGCACCTTCTCAGACTGTGGTTGGGGCTGGCTTTTGGGTTTCAAACACCTGAGACGATGTTTGGAGCACTCTAGGGATTGTGATTACCCTGATTGGCATGTAAGGATCAAATATGGATTTTTGTCCGAAAGAATTGGCATGCAATATTGAGAAAGAATTGTTGATTGATGGTTGATGGTTGATTGGTTATTGTGTTTGGTGTTGATTGGTTATTGTGGTTGGTGTTGATTAGGTTGACGAAGGGGCAGAAAAAACGGATCAAACATGTATATTTACCAGCAAGAAAGAGACATAATTGATGATGGTTGATTTGTTTCGAAAAGTGTGGTTTAAAAACTAGTTTATTGAGGATTATTCTAATCCATTATGGGGATACCTACTAACCAGCCAATGAAATCGGATGGGATGGATCCATGGAACCGGACGGAATACCTGAATAAAGATTTCCACTTAGCTATGGAACATTACCAGTTCTCGTAGGTAAATCATCAAACATCATCTATAAATGGGCAAGTGGTTTTCATAGCTATTTTAAATTGCCAGATGGTAAATGCCTGGGGGGGTTGAACATGGCTCCAGGGGATGGAACTGGGGTGATGTTGCAATGAAAACGTTTGGAAAACCTGAAGAAACAAGATTTAGGTGGTAATGCGCTATTTATGGAGGTGGGACAATGCCGCTTTAAACAACAAATGTTTTTGGATGTTTGAAACAACTAGTTCTAGATCAGAAAACACCAACTTTATGATTGAAGGTAAGCGTCCCGATTTGTCCAGATGTTTGTTGATCCACAGATAGCTGATATTCCCCAACTATGGATAGGTAATTCCATTTTTACTGGCAATCCCGTTGTTTGTTGGCACGTATCCCTATGATGATTTCCAGATTACTTTGTATAAAAAACTTCCCCTTTTATTTTTTTTTGGGGAAGTGGATAGTTGAAAAAACCACGTTTTTCCACGTTTTTCCTGATTCAGCCGATTCAGCCGGGTTCAGGAGCGAGAGTTGAAACCACCAGGCAGACGTTCCCCAATCGTGTCATTTCCTGTTGGTTATAGCATGTTATCACCATGTCCTCCCTGGTGATCGTCCCAAGATAACATCCATTGTTCTTATTCATTATCCTCATTGGATCGCCAAAACGCATCCCTGCTTGGAAGTGCATCAGTTATGTATGGGATACTATCGGTGATTGCCAGAAAAGTCACATAGAACCTCAACAATTTATGCACGTTTGAGACCGGAACATCACCAAACCCGGTCCAGGGTGAAGCTCGACTGGTGAAGCAGCAGGGCGAGGACATCCCTGGAGTAGTCTCTGGTAATGTGGGCTGGTTGGAAAGTCCTTCCAAACATGAAGGTTTTTAATTGGAAAATCATGAGAAAAATATGGGAAAATCATGGAACATCCATTGTAACTCATTGTAAATTTGAGCTTTTAAAGTTTATAGGGTTTATAGACCCCAGTCCTGACCACAACGAAGCGAGGGTTTGGATGTGAAACATCCACAACGTAAGAATTCCTTGTTTTGCATGTACACTGGATAAACATGGTAAATTGATGTAAGTGGCCAATGTTGTGAGGTTTTTGCATCGGGAGAGATATTGATAAGAGACCAGCAAAGTCCACATATTCTGCATAGGGAAGGATGTAAATGGTGCAATCTTAAGAAATCCGTGCATCAAGCTGCACATGTGGTCGCTCAATGCATGGCTTCCTGAAGATTTCCCCTTAAACCAAGCCAGTGAGTGCCCAGGGTACCTATTGCTCCTTTTAATATTATCCCTATGCTTTCCATATTATCCCTCCAGTTGCTGTTCCTCATCCTGCTCCCAGCCTCCAAACGGTACCCCGCACCACACCGAAACCGCGTGCCATTGCAAGCTGGATCCTGCGGTTCCTGCTGCTGCTCCCAGCCTCTAAACCACACCCCTTGCAACACCGAAACAACATGGGATGCCTAAAACATGTCAGAAATATAGCCAAAATGTTGTTGTTGTTGTTGTTGTTGTTGCTGTTGTTGTTGTTGTTCACAACCTCTCCGCCCTGACGCGCTCCCCGTTGCAGCCGGCCGGGGTCGGCGGATACTGTCGCCGTGTGAGCCCAAGGGGGCATGATTCAGTGCAGCCTGTCCCAGTCATCCCGAAACCCCCAAGGATGAAAGCGTTGCTGGCTTCAAGGTGCAGCTTTCGCACACTATACTATTGGGATATTCTTACTGGTGGATTTGGAATTTTACCATCAGATCTTAGGATTTCAGCGGGGGGAAAAAATATTTTGCTGTCAAACATCTGGGAATTGTATAGGTTGTGAAAATTGAGATTTAACCGACACATATGGAGATTTCAGTCATGCGTTATAAGAATCTTAGAGCCACAGACTAGGAGGCTCTCAAATAAACATTCATCCGTTTTTTTCAGTTGGCTTTTCGGTCTGTACTTCAGTTTCCTTTGACTCTTCAGTTTCATCATCCGTTTTTTTTTCAATTTCATCATCCGTTTTTTTCCGGTTTCATCAGCAGTTTCCTTTGAATCTTCAGTTCCATCATCCGTTTTTCTTCCGTTTTCTTCCGTTTTTCATAAACGGATTTACAAAGCGGAAGAAAAACGGAAGAAAAACCGAAAACTGGAAGAAAAACGGAAGAAAAACGGGAGAAAAACGGAAAAACGGAAGAAAAAAAGAGGAAAAACCGAAAAACGGAAGAAAAACGGAAGAAAAACGGAAGAAAAACGGAAGAAAAAACGAAAAACGAAAAAATATCGAAAAATAGGAAAAACCCTAGGAAATCCAAAGCACCTTATAACTGCGCACGCACGAATCTACCCGCAGCACCTTGAAGCCACAGCAACAGTGCGGGAACAAAAACGTACCAAAACGATCGTACCCGCAACCGCCGCGCACACGAGGTACCCTTCATCGCCGCCGGAAGCCACTTTACCTGAAAAAACACAATGTTTCGTGCCCCGGCTACCTCACAGAAACATGTTCCATGATGTCCCATGCAACCTGCATGCAGCCACTACAATGCGTTTAGCAGGCATAGATTCCAAAACGCCTTATAACTGCGCACGCACGAATCTACCCACAGCACCTTGGAGCCACAGCAACAGTGCGGGAACAAAAACGTACCAAAACGATCATACCCGCAACCGCCGCGCACACGAGGTACCCTTCATCTCCGCCGGTAGCCACTTTACCCGAAAAAACAATGTTTCGTGCCCCGGCTACCTGACAGAAACATGTCCCATGATGTCCCGTGCAACCTGCATGCAGCCACTACAATGCGTTTAGCAAGCATAGATTCCAAAACACCCTGTAACTGCGCACGCACGAATCTACCCACAGCAACAGTGCGGGAACAAAAACGCACCAAAACGATCATACCCGCAACCGCCGCGCACACGAGGTACCCTTCATCGCCGCCGGAAGCCACTTTACCCGAAAAAACACAATGTTTCGTGGCCCGGCTACCTCCCAGAAACATGTCCCATGCAACATGCATGCAGCCATTACAATGCGTTTGCCAACATCCCATGGCCAATCCGCAGGTCTCTACGCACATGGCAACACAACATGACAACAATCATGCAGCAATGCCACTGCGATCTGCAACCACACATTCCAAAACACCCTAAAACTGCGCACGCACAAACACACCCATACCACCTTGAAGCCACAGCTACAGTGCGGCCAGAAAAAAAACGTCAAAACGATCCGAGCCGCACCCGCCGCGCAAACGAGGTACCTTTCATCGCCGCCGGGAGCCACCTTACCCGAAAAAACACAATGTTTCGTGCCCCGGCTACCTCACAGAAACATGTCCCATGATGTCCCATGCAACATGCATGCAGCCATTACAATGCGATTAGCAAACACAGCTTCCAAAACACCCTATACCTGCGCACACAAGAACAACTTTTTGTTGCAAAACACAATGAATGGTTATGTTGGGACTTGTGATGTGGTGAATTGTTATGTACTGTAGGATTGTTATGTAGTGTATTGTTATGTAGCTTATTGTGATGTAGTGAATTGTTATGTAGTGTATTGTGATGTATTGTTATGTAGTGAATTGTTATCTAGTGACTTGTTATGTGGTGAATTGTTATGTAGTGTATTGTTATGTAGTGAATTGATATGTAGTGAATTGTTATGTGGTGAATTGTTATGTGGTGAATTGTTATGTAGTGTATTGTTATGTAGTGAATTGATATGTAGTGAACTGTTATGTGGTGAATTGTTATGTGGTGAATTGTCATGTGGTGACTTGTTATGTGGTGAATTTATATGTAGTGAATTGTTATGCAGTGAATTGTCTTGTGATGAATTGTTATGTGGTGAATTGTGATGTAGCGAATTGTTATGTAGTGTATTGTTTTGTGATGAATTGTTATGTAGTGAGTTGTCTTGTGATGACTTGTCATGTGGTGAATTGTGATGTAGCGCATTGTTATGTAATGTATTGTTTTGTGATGAATTGTTATGTAGTGAGTTGTCTTGTGATGAATTGTTATGTGGTGAATTGTGATGTAGTGAATTGTTATGTAGTGTATTGTTTTGTGATGAATTGTTATGTAGTGAATTGTTATGTAGTGTATTGTTATGCGGTGAGTTGTTTTGTAGTGTATTGGTATGTAGTGAATATTTTTGTGATGAATTGTTTTGTGGTGAATTGTTGTGTGGTGAATTGTTATGTGATGAATTGTCATGTTGTGA
Organism: Symbiodinium sp. clade C Y103; assembly: GCA_003297045.1. Lineage (NCBI taxonomy): Eukaryota > Dinophyceae > Suessiales > Symbiodiniaceae > Cladocopium > Cladocopium sp. clade C. The sequence goes on along the minus strand of BGPT01000513.1, from coordinate 118,640 downwards.
AACTTCATCGAATAAAAGTCATTCGTAAGTCGGAAGATTGTTTCCCAACTTCCTTTGACAAGGTTTAAGGTTAACCCTTGGAAATGATATCCAAAATCATCTATAGAACTGTTTTTTCAGATACATATCTGATTATCTGAGTAGCGTTTTGATTTTTCCATCAGAAACATGTGTGAAATACATTGAGATTGAAAGAGGGAACATGTACAAGGAACCTCTATGTTTAATGGGGAACCTTAGATTTCCCGTCATTTTACCAACCCAACAGTTGAAACACAAACGCTGATGCGATGCGATCAAATTCAGTTACCTTGTCATGATTTTTTACAAGTGTGGAACATTGGATTTTCGGGTAGGGCTCATGCTGTGAACCTTTGTGGCTGATGGGTGCTATGCATATCACTTGGTTCAAACAAACACCAATCGCAAAGCATCCGCTGAGCAATCGCTTGGTGTTTTGCATTTCCAGTCTTTCATCACCGGAGTGAGCAGTGGCTGCTAAACCCCTGTTGGTTGATCACAATGGGGTGTCAGACTGACGAATACATTGGGGATTATCACAATCCATTATTGGAATTTCTATCAACGAACCAGTAGAAATAATTGGGACAACACAGATCCGGCTCAGTACTACTTCGCCTTGATCCGCTGTGGTGCGCGCGTGGCGGGGCTCTTCCAGAGTGGTGCCATGGGTGATCTGTACGTCGTCGCTTGATTGGAAGCGATTGGGAACGTGGTTGGGAACCCAAATTGGGGATCGGTTGAAACAGTGAAAACCCATATGTTTCAACTGACTTGAGGGGGATTTCACCATCAACAATGGTGGTTTGGGAGTTTAATGGTGGTTTATGGTTATTATCCAGTATACCAAAAATTTGGTGGGGACGAACATCCATTTGCCACCCATTTGGGGGTGAACAAGGGGGTGCCAGGCCCATAGCCAATTAACCCAAAGGATCGATGGGAATCCTTGAATGGGTTCTGGAGATTCCCAATTCTTGTCGGCACAATTGGGCATGGCTCAAACTACAACCACCAACAAAAAAGGATTCCATACTGAACATCGACAAACGTGGTGGGCCCAATAGTTTCCCATTGTTGCAGCTACCCTAGCCACAATGTCAAGCATCGCCAGGGGCGATAGTTATTGGTATCATGAGTCCCCGATGATTGGGTGATGTTCAAATGGGACATGGATCACAAAGTGGCTAGATGCCATTTTTCCCGAGAGCGTCTGCGAAGGGTTTTTCGCAAAAAGAGATCTGCATTATTACAATTTTATATCTTCACATCTGCACATCTTACATCTTCATATCTTCACATCTGCATATCTTCACATCTGCTCTTCACATCTGCACATCTTACATCTGCATATCTTACATCTTCATATCTTCACATCTGCACATC
>BGPT01000513.1:90588-114561 GCA_003297045.1 Symbiodinium sp. clade C Y103 | reverse complement strand
CTCTTTTTATTTGCGCCTTATCCATTCACATCTTCTTTCTTTGAGACATCTTCATATATTCCTCTCTCTATGTTTCATGTTATACGATCTTCACAGTTATATATCTCACTATACTTCTCTTCGCTCTCGGGCCATCCGTCGTCTAGTTAGTTCCACTAATCTGTGTTTGGGCAAGCAGATTGTGGTTTCAGTCTGTAAAATTATTTGTTTCACCTTGTTGAAATCCCCATTTCAGTTGGTTAAACCATGTTAGCCCCCCATTTTTTTTGACAGCACGTATTGGTTCAAAGCTCCCCATCTAAAAGGAAGGTGTCCATTTGGAACAAGCACCTTCACTGGACTTCCACACTGTCCCAAGTTGAGCACCCCACCCAAGGACTTCCAGAACACATGGCCGAATGAGTCGGACTGTCAATACGATTGGTGTGGATTCTTCGGCGGCTATGAGTACTGGGAACAGAACCTTGGTGTCGTCTCAACCGAGAAAAGGTGGTTTTGTGGTTATGCCTCTCCTGGTGATGATTAGAATTGTAGTGATTATTACTGTATCTCTGTCTCTCTCTCTCTCTCTATATATATATATTGCATATATATATATAACATATATATATATATATCTATATATATATATATATATGTATATATATATATATATGGTCACCCCCCCCAGAACCCCCCTTTCATCATTTCAATGCATCTGCTGCATAAACATCGCACTTCACCATGTCTTTCTGGAAATGCTACTTGCTCACATAAGAATATAGTTACAAAGACAAATACTCTTTGGGGAGGGCCCCTTGGAGAAAACTACAAAACACTATCCCGGCAAGAGACCCCAAATAGTGTGGGGGTGTGAGGATAATGTATGATAATGCATGACAATGCATGACAATGCTGAGGATGGTGATGATGATGATGATGATGATGATGATCATGATGATGATGCGGATGATTATGATGAAGATGATGCTGTTGCGGACGATGATGTTGAGGATGATGATGTTGAGGATGATGAGGTGCAGGAGGATTATGTTGAGGATGATGGGGTGGAAGATGATGATGTTGAGGATGATGATGTTGAGGAGGATGAGGATGAGGATGATAATGCGGAAGATGAGGTTGAGTATGATGATGGTCTCCTGGCAAAATTTCTGTACAAGGTGTCTTTTGGAGGCCTTTTGGCAAGATCTCTTGATGAGATCTTTGTAGGAGCTCTCTAAAACAGCTCTCTTGGCAAGATCTATGTAAGAGAGCTCATGGCAAGATCTCTGTACCAGATCTCAATGCAATTTCTCTGGGCAAGATCTCCACAAAAAGTGTCCTGGCAAGATCTCTTTGTCAGATCTCTGTAAGAGGTCTCTTGGCAAGATCTCTGTATGAGATCTCTGTAGAAGCTCTCTTGGGAAGATCTATGCAAGAGACCTTTTGGCAAGATCTCTGCAATGGAGATCTATGCAATGTCTCAGTACAAGATCTCCAAAAGAGGTGTCTTGGCAAGACCTCTCTCCACAATCTCTATAGGAGGTCTCTTGGCACGGTCTCTTTATGAGATCTCTGTAGAAGCGCTCTATGGTAGCTCTCTTGGCAAGATCTATGCAAGGACTTCTCGGCAAGATCTCTGTAGAAGATCTCTAAAAGAGGTCTCTTGGCAAGATCTCTGTCTCAGCTCCTTCAGGAGGTCTCTTGGCAAGATCTCTGTACAAGCTCTCTATAGGAGCTTTGTTGGCCAGATCTCTGTAAGAGACCTCTTGGCAAGATCTCTGCAACAGATCTCAATGCAATGTCTCTGAGCAAGATCTCCACAAGAGGTGTCCTGGCAAGATCTCTTTTTGCAAGACCTATCCAAGAGATCTTTTGGCAAGATCTCTTCGTGAGATCTCTGTAGAAGCTGTCGGTAGGAGATCTTTTGGCAAGATCTCTGTAAGAGAACTCTTGGGAACCTCCCTGTACAAGCTCCCTATAGGAGGTCTTAGCAAGACCCCAACAGATCTCTATGCAAAGTCTCTGTGCAAGATCTCTACAAGAGGTCTCTTGGCAAAGTCTCTGTACAAGATCTCTATAAGAGCTCTTTGTACAAGATCTCTATATAAGAGGTCTCTGTGGCAATATCTCTGCACAGAAGCTTTTACACACAGAAGTCTTTACACATAGAACATGTATCTGAAGTTGCGAAATCGCAATTTTACACAAGTTTTTGACGTTCGACTTTCATTTCCTGCGAAAGGGTTGCATCTTTTACACCAATTTTGCCAGTTTTTGACATTCGACCTCCATTTCGCGCGAAAGGGTTGCATCTGAAGTTTCAAAATCGCAATTTTACATCAGTTTTTGGCGCTCGACTTCCATTTCGTGTGAAAGGGTTGCATCTGAAGTTGCAAAATCGCACTTTTCCCCCAGTTTTTGAAGTTCGACTTCCATTTCGCGCGAAAAGGTTACGCCTGAAGTTGCAAAATTCGCACCGCGCCTGCAGCGAGAGCGATCCGATGCGCACAAAGTGACGAGAGGGTCGCGCGAGCAAATGGTAGATTTTCACGAAACATTGCGTGCAACATGAAAAATGAACATTGAGCATGTCAAAAACGACGTTTTACCTAGGTCTCAGCCACTTTTTTGTCGAGGTCCACGAAGTCCTGCGCCTGCCACGGAAAATGAGCCCGAGGCCATCGAAGTATTGCGCCTGCCACGCGAAATCATCATCATGTCCAAAATCAAAATCGACGATAGTTTCACAAAGCGCGACTTTCGACCCTTTAAAACGTCGTCCAAGTTCACCAAATACTGCGCCTGCCGCGAAAAATTTCCGAAAGCACGTCTCATGTTGACCCACACCTGCCAACGTTCTAGCAACGTGCAGAATGTCCCACGCTTGCCACACGGATTGAAAAGTGTCATTTGACCTGCGCTTGCCACGCAAAACGACGTTTCAGACTTCCAAATGTCCCGGATGTCCCTTGCCTGCCACAGGAAATCGACATGGCTCAAAAAACGAGCACGGCCCGCTGGTAAAACGACACCTTTGGACATGACCGCCGTCGCGCTGCAAATCCCTGCGAGCCTGCGCAGTCGAAACGCATATGGACATCTCGGAGAACTTTTTACCAGAATTTAGAGGAAAAATGGCGCGCCCCAATCCGCGGCCCCAACTTTGTGCGAGCCTGCGCAGTCGAAGCGAAACGAAGACACACGTTACGCGCAAATTTACAGGAAAAATGGCGACCCACCTTGACCACACCATACTATACCATTACCGTAAGAACCCCTCAGTGTGGACACGCTGTTTGGGGAACAATATTTTTCGACTCTTTGGGGAGGCCCCCTCGGAGAAAACCCAAAAACATCGAAAAAAACAAAAAATATCAAAAAAAACAATATTTTGAAACTCTTTGGGGAGGGGCCCCATGGAGAAAACCCAAAACAAAACCCATGAAAACCAACAAAAATCAAAGAAACACACTATGTTTGGGGACTCTTGGCTGGACCCTCTATCCCCCAAGACCTCTGGAAAATTGTTTTTTTTTTTTTTGTTTTCTCGATCTTTTTTTGCTTTTTTTTGGTTTTCTCCATTGGGGCCCCTCCCCAAAGAGTCTCCAAATATGTTATTTCTTTTAGTTTTTGCAATATTTTTTGGTTTTCTCCAAGGGGGCCTCTCCCCAAAGAGTCGAAACATATTGTTTTTTTTTGTTTTCTCCATGGAGCCTCCCCAAATTGTTTCCAAGTATATTTTTTTGTTTTCTCGAGGTTTTTGTTTTTTAAATTTGCAAGCACCAGAACCTCTGGAAAATTGTTTTCTTTCTTTTTCTTTTTTATTGTTATTGTTTCATTGTTTTTTTTTGTTTTGCCGTATGACAGCAGGACCTGTTCATGATTCACAGCCGTTTAGCTTCAATACTCGACGTCCTTTGTTTTTGCAGCCAAAGGTATGTTAAATGGTATTTGAAAGGTAAATCAAAGGTGTATTAGATGGTATTCAAAGGCTTAGAGGTATATTCATGAGCGTGGGGAGTGCAATGGCATTTCAGTGGAATGATACAGATACTTATTAAAACCATCCCCGATAAAGATGAATCACAATGTTGTGGCCACCATCCCGGCTATCAATTCTTCGGAGGCTTGCGTAAACAGACATGGCTAAGAAGGTTTCCTTCCAGATCCTTTTTTTTTGTGACGATCCAATTTTATTAAACACCTGCCGACCGCCACCCACTGGGATGGCTGAACAAATTTGTGGTGATCTGCGTTGGTGGTTTGGCAGCATATTTTGAATCTTTTCTCAGAGAGCTTCAACTATTTTTCCAAAAATATGAAACATTTCAATTTCCCAGACCCCCCAAACCACCAACCCAAACCACCACACAAGCCGAAGATGATTTAAGAGTTGGACCTGCATCCCAGCCTGTTTGCAGTTGATAGTCCGAATGGGAATGGGTGAAAATGGATTCCCAAGAGTGGATTGTGGAATAGCCCATCGCTACTTCGTGTTTGATTTCACCGCCAGTTCGCGATGCTTGACTTTGGCCTTGCGGTTCCTGCCCAGCTTTTCTTGGGTGGTGAGTGGAAGGCTCGGTGTGTCACAGCTGCAATCGTAGAATCATTTTTGCATGTACAGACATTGTCAAGATTTCATGGCCAGCAAATACTAATTGGGTATTACAGCATGGCAGCATAGAGCACGACCAGGCATCTCTGAAGTATGTTGTGATTTTCAGGTGGACAAAGTTTTCTGGCGCTTGGATGAGGGTGATGGAGTGAAACCGGCGCGTCTCATACGGCTGCCATTTTTTCTGGAACGGACCCATCCCCTTGACTTCAACATGAATGCCCATTGGGCTCAGGTGACAACTCTTGATCCAAGGGCCACGCCACCATCCCTCCTGAAAGTTTTTCATTGGCCCAGATCGCCCACATGACTCGTGACTATTTTAAAAGCGATGTCTGGCGCAGTTGTTATGGTGGTGGAGGTCGTTCATTGATTGCTTCAATGTTGGCTGAGTGTTTGACCCCCTGGACTGCACATCGGTCATACATGTCCTGGAGATCAGTGTTTTTATCCATTGAAGAATGGCAGGATGACAGATTGCGGCCGCTGGGAAGAGTGGCAGCGTCCGGAGCCCAGTGTTGAAGTGGACAGAAAAGATAACATTTATAGTGGGTTCTTGTAAACATGTGAGATCAGTGCCCGCAATAACCAAACGTCACGCGCTTCAAAAAATGGAACAAAACTGACAAGGCATCCACACATCTCTCTTTGGGTTTCACGTCAATTTGTACATGACTTACAACTGTATCCCAGTGAATCTCTGCAGACTCTGGACGTTATCTTGCTGGAAAGCAACTTTTAAGGTATCTGTTTTGCCCCTACAGTACGCTATGGGTTAGCCTTTCAGTCCTTTTATCAGCATAGCCACACAGTAGCTGGCACCATTGTAAATGTTGAGCTTCACTTTGGACATGACAGGATCCCCACGTGTTGCCACTGGCCCGTGCAAGAACAGTACGCTTCGTGCTTTGACCACTTTGCCTTTGGACTCCTGGTCTGCGAGGTGCGGAGGGAGATGAGTCCCTTTATTCGCGGACACGCAGCGAAGTCAATTGGGTTTATGCTTTGAATGTAACATCACGAGACAAAAGAAACAATAAAAAGACAAGCGAGACATAGCTTACAGAGCATGTCTTTCAGTCACTTTGGGGTTTGAGGTTTCTTTAATCAGTCTCATTGTTTCCAGCATTGCATGTGCAATCTTCTGGAACTTTATTGAGCTAAGTGGGAACATGTTTGGACCTATTCTTTTCTGTACGAGGTTCACAAAGCGCATTTCCAGCCTGGCCCGTGACCTGTTTCCAGGTCCTCTTCATCTCTTGGAAGGGTACGGAGGCCCCGAACACGGTCATGGTGGGAATGAAACCAGTTGGCGGGTTCCAGTCAAAACCCTGGACGTGACAAGTAGTGGGGCCAAGACCCAAACTTTCTGGTGAGATTGCCGCAAGAAGACGGCCGTGTGAGAAAATATTCTGGTCTAGGGCATGCAAAGCAGGCCCCGCAAATTGCCCAAGAGATTCCAATCATTTTTAATCCGAAACCCCATGGTTTCTTTTGTGTAGTTGTCTGCAACTCTTCTCTTCTGAAGGGTATTGCAGCGAACATGACACTGTGCCCACTTGCAGGAATTGACCGAAGAGCAGGCTCCACTCAGGTGCCATTTGGTTCAGCTCAGTTGGTCATGAAAGATGGCAAGCACCGAAAGTTTTGTTCCTGTTTCCCAGCAACATATTTATGATTAGATTGCATGTCTGTGGACTGTAGACAATGATATTACATTGTGACTATGACACATTTGAAACAGTTTTAAACCATACATTGTCTATTTTATTGCCAGAGATGTATGCGTCGACTCGGGGACCCTAAAAAGATTCAGGCCTCCAAATTCTTTGGGGAAAGCGGACCCACAGAAACGGTCTTTTCAGGTACTGTATGTAATTTTAAGCCATTCCTCTTATGATCCCCCCAAGATGTCCTCCATGGTAATGGGAGCTAGTCCTAGCACAGCCCGAACGCAAGGGATGCCTGTTCCGTCGGCGGCCCAGTCGATATTCAGTTTTTTCTAGTGAATTGGTGGTTCAACTCAATGATTTGACAACAAAGAAACACAATATAGTTCCATGGTTGATCGCTTTATAACAACCATCCCCGCTGTTGGACGCAATAGTTGGAATTCCATCTCCATCGAAAAGTGCATGAGAAGTTCATCTCATTTGGAAACCGCTTCCTCCGGTGAGAGCTTTGGAAGCTTCAACCCTAGACCTGAGCAAAGTCTCAGACCGGTTGAAGTGCCGAATAGCGAAATGGATGGAAATTGATTGAAAAGGAAGCGCTTCCAACTCAAACTGCGGGGGAGGAATCGTCGGATATTCTCTAAGTGCTAAGGGCATTTCAAAGCACAGACGGCAGCAAAGATGGCAAGTAAACTATACAGCGCCCAACAAACCAGTGTCAAATCAAAAAGTATGGGTGTGCCTCACAATTGAGCACCCCGAAACCGATGATATCCGATGATTTATTGTCAGCTTAAGCTTCACAATGGAAATTACTAGGCGCTGTCCCGCTCAAGCTCCATGGTGAAAAAGTTGCTCACTGCAGCCCCTTTCAACACCCAAAACGGACCAATGCAGCAGTTCATTGCTATGATTTGCTGCAAGGACGGCGGCTGTTTTCAGGATGCCTGGGTCCACCAGTAGATAGCCGAACAGATCTATCAATAGCAGTGGTTCATCAACATGTCAGTTTTGATACGTTCTTAGCGACAAAGGCATCACATACCTTTACTATTGTAGGGCTTCGCATACCGGCGATGCCGCAAGGGTTTGTGGCTGTTGTTGTTGTTGTTGTTGTTGTTGCTGCCACTGCTGCTGCTCCTGCTGCTGCGGCTGTTGTTGCTTTTGGTGCATCTTGCAACCATCTTACCACACATGTTTTTAAACCCATTTTTAGGGTCAAAAATTGTCAAGTAGGTGGTGTTTTCATGTTTTGAAGAATCTCGGAGCAAAAGGCACTGTAAATACCGATGTTTTTTTTGCGCCTCGGAAACCCAAAACCACGGTATTTACGGTGTTTTTTTGGCCCTGGTAGCAAAAACCACGGTATTTATAGTGTTTTGTGGCCAACGCCTAGCAAAAACACTGGTATTTGCGCAGTTTTCAGCTCGTTGCAAGAAGTAACTTTTCCATGCGAAAAGCACAAAAACACCATAACTTACGGTGTTTTGGCCTTTGTACTGCGCCAAAAAAACGGGAAAAATATCAAAAAGTGTCCAAAACAGAGCTTCCAGCTGAAAGCCATCCTTTTTCACATCTTCGGAGGATTCTCGACGCCCCAAAAACATCAAAACACCACCAGGCTGAAGGATTTTGGGGCGGGTCGGCGGCCGAAGGCCCAGCCGGATCTGCAATGCTTGCAGCGACTTGCTGACTTACCGCATACGGGGAGGCATCGCTGGATTTAAAGGTTGACAGCCAAAAAAAAAATCTAGAAATAGGGGGCGGGCTCCACTGCCATGTTTGATTGCCAGGGGTGCTCTTTTGATGTTTAGCCGTGGACGGTTTTATTTTGCTCCATAATCAGTTTGGCCTTTGTCCCTTGTTGGAGGTCGTCCAAATGATAGCAACGCCAAAGCCGCCACGGTCACATTTTTCCTACTGGCATGACCAGTTCGGCGTTGGAAATCTGACGTGGGGACTGGATGCAATTAATTAAGGTTCATATTCCATGTTTTGTGGTTGAGAAAGGCGCAATAATTGGTTTGGTATCCCTAATCTATGTGCATATTTCTATATATATTATATATATATATTATATATATATTATATATATATTATATATATATTATATATATATTATATATATATATAATATATATATTATATATATATTATATATATATATGTATATATATATATATACATATATAATGTTTTGTTTCAGTATCCATAAGAAGGTCCTAATATGATATATATATATATACATATGATGCGGTAAAGTCAATGATAAACCATCCTCGAAATTTCGGCAAATGGGTGGAAACGCGTGGAAACCATATCATCCCCAAAGAGGAGTTGTTTTTGGCATTGGTCTACCACACTGTATGGTGACAGATATTGAAATGGTTAGATATCGTATTTAGATACTTAGATAACAAAATACTTAATGTAATAATATATATATATATTATCGTACTATCATACTATCATAGTAAATTGAAATTACGCACAGATCCAGACGTTTGCCCGGAGGCTATGTTTTCTCGGACAAAACGGCCCTTTTTTTAACGGACCCCGACGAAGTCTGCGAAGGGTCGCAAATTATGGGGAAATGAACCAAGTAGCATACTTGGCATCCCAGGCATGGCGAGGAGCCACGTCAGCAGTATTAGACATTATAAGACCCTTGTACGTATTGCTTGAGGGGGGGGGGGGGGATTTATATCTTTCCTTTGTTGTGTAGTTCAACAGAACAGCCTCAATATAAGACCCTTGTCCGTATTGTTTGAGGGGGTGGCAAATTTATACCCTTCCTCAGTTATGTCATTGAATAGGAAATAGCAATTATAAGACCCTTGTACGTATTGTTTAAGGGGGGTGGCCGATTTGTATTCCAAAGGAATCGGGACAGAACGTATGACCTATCACTGTGGTAGCGCATGGAACATGAGTGGAAATCGTGGTAATACTGGGATATCATATGGGGGTGGGCGAACGTTTGGTTCTGCTGGTGATATTGCTATAGATCATATTTGGATGGATCATACTTATTTCAAATTGTTACATGTGTGTTACCACTCCACCTTCTCTACCTCCAATTCACCCAGAAACCAGCGCAGGAAGCCCTTGAGAGCAATGCCCGGCGTGTCTCTGCCTTGTTGGATCCCATCGAAGTACTGCAGGCTTTCTTGGGGGTCATTTCGCTAATCCACCGGGTCGCGTGGATCATTTTGGATTGCAGTATGATGGCAATGAAACCTGGTGGATTACATGAAACGGTGTTATACATGGGAAAATCATTGGTTTATCAGCTGCAGTACTTCGAATGATTTGTGGAATCAAACACTGGTATTGCGAATGATTTGTGTTATACACTTGCATGGGAAAATCATTACCCTCTGGTTATCTAGCATAGCCATGGAAAATGGACAGTTTTGGATGATTTTCCCAGCTAGAAACCTCCATTTATAGGGGATTTCTATGGCTATGTTAAATAACCACAGGGTCATTTTTTTTGGTGCGCTTAGAAAAAGGGGTAGTTCAAAGTCCTGAAGGATCCCAAAAAGATGCCACATGAAATCGTGTCCCTTTTGTGGCCTGATTTTTCATCAGATACCCAGATGTGAGATTGTGAAGTTCATTGGTTGAAGATGAAACCAGGACTCAAAGACGATGAGCAATGAGGAGATGCTGCCTACCAAGTTGATGGGTTAACAGTTCCAAACCATATTCAGTTACATGTGAGTATGGATGTATGAATGAATGTGGTCAGTAGCACTGGGCAGAGTTCATTGACCTAAGTTGGCATATGGGTTATCAATGCAGGTATATCTCATATGTATTTCACATGTACATACAATTATATAGATACATGCAAAGACCGCTTTGGATGCTGTTTTTGGATCATGTACAAGCCAGGAAGTGAGACAAAATAATATATATTGACATATTCACAAGAGGGATCGCCGATGAAAAGATTTTACGCAGGACGATCTTCCAGGACACCTGACATTCTTGGCAACACATACCATCCCCGGCGCTGATTATGAGTTGAGTTTTCAGACCTCAAATCGGCCGCGTATTTTTACAATTTTTTACCTGTGTTTTCAACCCATCTATGGATAGATATACATATATATATATACACACACGGTATTATATCAGATTATTTTATAGCGTTAGTGTCATATTCTATCATATTACATAAATTATGTTGTACAGATATGATTGTATATTTATTATCATGTATATATCATGTATATATTATGTATAAAATGTACATGTACAGACACCAAAACATTTGATTGTGTGGGTAAAACAATTTGAGGATACTACCATATATACTACCATGACCTACCATACACATATATATATATATATATCATATATATATATATCATATATATATATATATCATATATATCATGTATACATACACATTTCACCGTGTATATACCATCGGGTAATTAACCTAACATAGCTATTGCAAATGGCCAGTTATAGTTGATTTTCCCGTTAAACATGGTGATTTTCCAGTTCGCAAACTGTTAGTTTACCAGAGCTGAGTCCTTGGGTCTCCAGGCGGAGCGCACGGAACTCTCTGCCAAGGTTTGCGGTTTCGCCGTTTCGGTTTCGCGGAAGCGGCCATGGATTTTTGTGGGACATGTAGCGATTGAATGGGATTTGAACCATGGAAAATGGTGATTTAATATGATGGATATATGATTTAATCTGATTTGATGGGATTTTTGATGGGATTTGACATGGTGATTAACTGATTCATCAGGAAAACATGGGATTTACTGAGATTTCGTCAGCAATTAAGCCTAGTTGGCAAGTTCACCAGCGGTTTTTCTACTTTCAGGATCATGCCATGAATCGTGGCTACTAAGCCTAGTTTGTAAGTCTCCATTTCGTGGGGTTATCCCATTTAAATTTTAGAAATTACGCTAAATTCCTAAGCACTTTCGCTTCGTGGGATGATCCTCGGTGATTGAACATGGTGATTCAAGCATGAAAACGGGTGATTTCATATAGCTGCGGTTCATGGTATTTCCGCGGTTTTCACAAACAATAATAGGACTATAAATGAACATAATGGCAATGCAATGGCTATAAGTATGGCATGGTTGATCCATATGATGATGAATATGCTCGTTTATCTTGACTTAACCACGATTGGGGAATCTTCCGGTTGCGTGCGTGTGTATTTTAATGGTTATAACCATGGTAATTACCCCCATGAGTTGGGATATAAACTTGAGAGTTGTTGTTGTGTATCCAGTTGAAAGTGGAACTGCACCATTTGATCGAACGAAGTAATGGAAACTCCCCAACAAAAATGGAGGTTTATGGCAGGGAAAACGATCTATAAATTGGCATGTTCCAGTTTTTTTGTTCATACGGATCGACCTTGGAGGGTTATTGATGTTGCCTCCAAACTTGATCGAAACTATATGGATAAATCATCCCAATGTTTCATGAAATCGTATGTTTTCATAGTCCAAAGTCCATTTTCACTGGATTGGAAGGGAAAATGTACAGGCACGAATGGTTTACCCCATCAAATGCTGGGGTTTCTTGTCGAATTTCCCCTAAATTAATCCAAATCACATTTCTTCCAAGTTTTCTGCATATTTTGGAGGTGCAACTGGCGGAGATGAAGGCGAGTTGCAAGCGATCCTCTGTTGATCGCAACCGTCATATGGAGGTTTCCTAAAATAGGGGTACCCCCAAATCATCCATTTTAATAGGATTTTCCATTATAAACCATATTCTAAACCATCCATTTTTGGGTACCCCCATTTTAGGAACCTCCCATATCGGGATTGAAAATGATTGAAATAGCTATAAGAGATGGTGATTTTCTGTGCAAAATGTTAGGAAAACCAGAGAGTGTACTGGAGATATGATGGAGATTATACTGGAGATTATACTGGAGATATAATGGAGATAGTTTTGGTGTTTCTTAAAAAGGGGGGGATCTAAAACCATGGGTTTCAATACAAAACCAATCTAATTTTTGATGATTTGGGGGTACCCCCATTTGAGGAAACCTCCATATAGATATAGCCTCCGGTAATCGTGGTTTGCTGGAAAATCCATCATTTAGTTCGATGAATTTTCCAGCTAGAAACCTCCATTTTTGGTGGGAATTTCCAATTGCCATGTTTGACTACCCGAGGGGAGCTCTTGTGAGAGTTGCATGGGTTAGTTTCATGGTTTGATAATGGTGTGTATAAATAAGTTCTTCGATCAGTTTGTTTCTTCACTAGTCCCATCCCCCAGAAAACCGTGTTTTCTTCTTGGGGATTTACACATTTGGGATGGAGGTGTTTGATATTAGGGGATGGTTGTTTCCGATCACTTTTTTGATTCAATAGCCATTTGAGTGGAAGAATAAGCCAGACAAAAGCCCGGAAAAGTTGGTGAATTACTGCGAAATCCTACTCAAATCATCCCATGTTTGGTACGAAATAAGCATGGGCCGCATGTATTGCATATTGTATTTATATGTATTAATACAATATGCATATTATATATACACATTTTGGGGGATGGTTGTCAACCCATTGAGGGTTTTGACACCCATTACCCACGGATGGGATGTCGATGACCAAGTCGCCCATCGCAGGAACGGCTGATTCGCGAGCGGGATCTCCGACAATCCCTGCAGCAGCAGGCTGGATCGCGGCTGATGACAGCTGGCGGATCAGCCGTACCTATCGGAAGTGGATGATAACTCAAAGTCTATGGTCACTGGGGTTGGTAAATGTCGGACATTTCCGATTGCCTTCAAATGCCAATTGAAGGTGATAGGAAAAAACATCGGTTGTTCTGGTGGTTTTCAAATGTTTTCAAATGGACATCATATATCACAAGTCCTCTCGTTATATTTGAAATCCTTCAGGGATCATCCAAGGCGAACGGTCGGATTGTTAGCTTTCTGACTATGGTTAAGCTATGACTATCGTTAAGCTTCTTCGGTTTGATTCTTAAAACGCCTATGTTCAATGCCAGAATCGAGATTCTCCTGGGTGTTGTTGTTTTAACTTGTGTGCAGCACACAGTGTGCTGCTTAAGTATGGGACTTAATCTGCTTTCCTGAGCGACACCCACCCCTTAATGAACCTAATTTTCATAAAAAAATGATTGTAAACGAAACTGTAGTTATCATGCTTAGAAACCCCTTTTCATGATATGAAAACACGCGTTTTTGCTGATGAAGTCGTCACTTTCGCGACCAGGTTCGAAATCTCTCTGTGCAGTTGGAAGTGATGGGCGCAGCTGGCGTAGCGGGCGCAGCACGCAGCCGCAGGCGCTGTTTCAAGGGGCTGAAGGTAGGTGCTACTTGGTTTACCAATGTTTACCATCAAAAATGGCAGTTTCACCAACAGAAACTGTGACACTAAGTTTGTTTTACCATCAGAACAAAGATGGTCAATGGTTAAACAGGTTCAAAAGCTGTGGTTAATATATGTCAATATCTTATTTAGCGAGATTCAACAAGCATCAAAAAGTATGGATATATAATTGATAAATATGGATAAGTTCTGCTTGGTTGATGACTACAGAATGTTGGCGACTATCATAATCCACTAGCAGGATCCTTACGGTTTACACATGTTTATCACCATTTGTTGAGTGCTTCAGAACCCTGGTTAGCAAGAACCCGAATCGTGGATTGTCCATGGATATTCCATGTGTAACTGGCAGGATGCTTGAACATGTTTGCATCAGTCCAGAAGGTTCCAGAAGATTCACCCGAGCCATGATAAAGTAGCCCTGTTGATTCGTTGCCTCGAAGGTGACTTAACATGATTTTTCATACGTGAATTGATGGGCTTTTACCATCAAAGGTATGGAGATAAAATTGATGGTTGATTTTGGAACTAGGGGGTACCATAGGACCTCGTTTTCTTGGGATCATAGAGATATACCTAGGGCAGTGCGTCAAGCAAATTCCCTGAAATGCCAAGAATAAAATCATATGAAATCATGATATCGTGATGGAAATTGACATGCTCCCTTTCTCTCCCTCTTTCTATCTCTGTCTCTTTCTCTCACCAGAATAATTAGGTAAGCACAATGAATGGTGGCGGACGGCTTTTCCTTGGCGCAAGGCCTGACCAGACTCTTGATCCACCACGGCAGGGGAACCTTTTTCAGCGTGCTATCCCCATACCTCAATGCGAGGGTTTCAAAATGGAAATCAACCAACAAAACCGTGTAGTGGGATATGATGGGATTATATATGAATACTGGTGGGTATGCAATGCTTATGTAATTGTAATGGCTATGATATCACCTGAGGTTCTGTGTGATGCTATAACCCAATGGGTGAACAACCTGTCCCAATCCGCTGGGTCTTTTAAGAGTCCAAGAGGTTCATGTTTCTGAACTATTAAAGCATTTGGTTGTGGAGTGGAGTATCATTCTCAATGATCCACCAAAGCAACACGTGGTAAAAGCCCATGTTACTAGATGGATTTTGTGCCATCTGTTCTTGAAAAAAATGTTTCGAAACCTATCTATCTATGACACTATAGTAAATTGTATGATTTGCAATACTCTGGTTCATTTCTTGATTCTCTGCTATGCTACTTGGGTTTACCAGGCGCGATTTGCATGATGTCCTTGCTATCGAGAACAGTGCCATTGTCCGTCAGACATCTACCAAGTGTTCTATTCTTCCACCATCTGTATGGGTCAAAAGTATCATCTCCCAATTTGATGTTTGTATACCACTAATGAAAAATGGAATCATCATCATCATCATCATCATCATCATCATCATCATCATCATCGTCATCATCATGATAGTGACATTGATAGCTAGTATGAACTATGACTATTATTCTGATTATCAACCCGCAAAATTGGCCTTTTTCCCCACTAGTTGACCCTAGGCCGTTCCTGTCGGCCGGTGCCGGAACATCGCCAGTGATGGGAAGCCAAGTGCGTGCCTGTCAAGTGGACGGCATGGGTGCCGCCGTTGTTTTTGGCAGCGGTTCGGAGGATTCACTATGGAAATTTATGATTTACCCTCTGGTATATTAACATAGACCCTGAGAATAGCTATTTTCAGAGGAAACTAATCTTCCAATCCCTATCTGCCAGGGTCTATATTAATTTACCAGATGGTATATAATCATGGAAATTGCGGATTTAACTGTGGAAACTCAGGATTTATAGCCTTCGGTAGTCAAACCTGGCTGGAAATCAACTATAAATTTAGGTTCATTGTGGTCTATTACATGTTATAGCTAGGAAAATCCACTATGAATGGAAGATTTTCCAGCAAGCCACGTTTGATTACCGGAGGGCAAGTATAACTGCCCCCAGAAGTTCAGTTATGGGCATGGGGACCCCGTAGTGATACAATGTTATACATATAAATATTTAAATTTCATTTTCAACTTGAAATTCAAGAAATGTAGTTGTTCCTTAGCCGGGAAATTTGAGGATCCGGATACGTGTTTCAAAATCCATCGAGATGGTTTATTCAAGGCATGGCCATTGGAAAAAAGGGAGGAGATGATGACGCGGCATGAGATGGTTTGGGGTTCCCAATTTGATGCATATCCATATTTTGAAATGGACCTGAATTGAGATTTAGAGTCCAGCGAAGCTTGGAATCAGTGGGTAGATGGTTGTTCTTGGTTTCTCCTGAACAAAGCATGTGGGGAATTGGAAAAACAAAAGCATCCCCAATACCTGGATTAAATTCTGTTGGAGCTTGACATTATCAGCTTGGTTTGAAGGATGTAGACAAGTTTATATCTTTGCTTGAATACCAAAAAACAGGTGGTCTCATAAATCCACCCAATTCCATCCGATTGTTGGCTTCCCCACTCTAAATGGTAGTAACATGGAAAAACCGAACACTGATTTTGGATCAAAACACCTTGTCACTACTGTAAGTCGGGGGTGCTCTCGGATATGCCTGAAGCTGTGTTCGTTTTCCACATTAACATATCGAGCTTGAAGCATGATGATTCACTGGAATCAGTTCCGATCTTCACCTGGAACCTGAGACACAGGCTGGATTTCCTCGCTTGACATTTCGAGACACTAGGGTATAGTCACACCCATTTGAGTTGTGGATTTCCCTTCTATTTTCCTTCTATGATACCCTGTGGTTATTTAACATAGCCATGGAACATGGCCCATTTATAGACGATTCATAGTGATTTACCTATTAAAGATGGTGGTTTTCCATGGCTATGTTAAATAAGCAGAGGACAATGAATGAACATGTTCACCTCCCAAAACTAGCTTTACCCAAAGTCATGATTCCATTGATCGTTTCTCTTCCTCAGTGCCTTTCCATTGTCGACAAAATGGGATGCCTGAAATCACCATAATTAGAAACCATTAGTGCCATGATCAAAAGTTGGATTGTATATGATTGTATACCCATATGAAAAAAATGGCCATCGATACATTGATAGGATTTATACCCATTATATCACATTGTAAGGATTCCCATTATTGGATGGATGACCATAAACCACATCCCATGCTTTGACCTTTCTCAATTCATGAATAACAATTTGGAGATATGCTTTGCCCCATTTCTGGTCATGCAAGACTGACTGTTTATGCCCCATCTTATAAAATCAGACGCGTATGGTCTGTCTGAACATGGGGTACACCCCGAAATCTAGTGGTTAGTCATCGTATTCCCTATTACAACTGCTGCTTGGGTTGGAAATTTTTGTGAACAATTAAACCCCCGTAAACTGGTTGGTTGCTTACCCTATTGAATTCCAGAACATATCGCCATGTTTCATGGTCCAATCAGAATGATGGTTAGTGAAACCACCATTTTGGTTGCATCACATGTCCAACAACATGCTGCAAGGTGGTGCCGCCCTGGTTGTAAGTTGGTTTATAAACCATAGTAACTGGTTCGATATATCTACGACGAAACCAACACTTAATGGTAATATGTTCACCACCTTAGCTAACGAACTGGGGCACCACCTTGTTAATTCCTTAGTTTTGTCAGTCATAGCTCATCACTCCCTGTGTTTTAATTGTTTGAGGCCTTCAGCCACATTGAGTCCTTGTCGAGGCAGGGCAGATGATTCGTCGGTTCCAATGGGGTAAGCAGTAGCCAGGGACGGTTGACAGCAGAAAAAAGTCAGGATTCAGCAAATATCCAACAACCAAGACCGTGTGTGACTAACGAACTGATTTATAGATTTGCCAGGTGAGGGACTCTAGATTTTATTCATGTCAGTTTGCTCTTCTTTTTCCCCTTCTCCTCCTCCTCCTCCTCCGGCCTCACACAATTGCCACCTCACTTTTGGGGCCTCTCCGGACCCGAACACTGTGCGAGACAAAATGTAAGGTAGAATGCCAGGTAACCTGTTTCAAGGGTCTTGCAACGGGTTTTTCATTTGTAGCCACATTACTGGAAGTTGAATCCTTAAAAACAACTACAAAATCCCATTAAAACCCCATTCATATCCCACTAGTATCCCATCAATTTCCGTGAATATGCCATTCATATCTCATTAATTTCCATGAATATCCACATTATATCCCATCAATTCCCACTAATATCCACATTCATATCCCATTAATTTCCATTAGTATCCCCATTTACAGATGTTTTCCTTTGAGATGGGAAAACGGGGTATAACTTTCATGGCTCAGGCGGCCTGTCGCGGTCCCCCGCGCCGCGCACCTTGCCCCAGGCCGGATGTGCCATGAGTCATGGAAGGATGGGATGTTTGATGGACAGAAATGGTTGTTGTGTGACAAGAAAATGGGATTTCACTGAGAAATATTTCTGAAAATCTGAGAAAATTGTGATTTAATTATATACTTGGGTTTAGTGGGACAGAAGGGGATATAATTCAGCCAGGTTCAAGTGATCGAAGGTTGTTTTAAGCAGTAGAAGATGTTCAAGGAAATCAGGGTGTGAGCCGATGAAATTTGAAATTCAAGAAACAGTAGGTGTGAAAAACCAACAAGAAAACAGGATGTCATACTGTGTTGCCGAAATGACGAGCAAAATCTAGGAATCGGATGAATTTCAGGAACATGATGATTTTGCGGTGAAAATATAGGGAACATCATGTACCCTGTAGACTCTAGGGAGGGCGGCGTACAGAAGAGCCAGATTTGGTGGCGATTTTGCAGGTCGTTCCCCGAGGCGGGGGGCCTCTTCATAAAGCTTTCCAGCCCTTGAGGTTGAACACAACAAGACGCCCATGGTAAAGGATGATACCCTCTGGTAAATATACAAAAAACTATGGAAAATCACAATTTTTAATGGGAAAATCCACTATTTCAATGGCCATTTTCAATAGCGAACTGTTAGTTTACTAGAGGGTATTCCTTTACCGCTGGATGGTCACCCAGAGGTCCCCCTGCAGAAAACACCATGGCTCCAGCCCAAAAAAAGGATGGTGGCCGGGTTGTTGCCCTTCTTGGATCGCATGTGGGAGTGGACGCTGAAAGATTAGATGTCAATAGACAACATGAGGAAAATCTAACCCAGGGCTACGGCGACGATCGCACGACTGCATTCTTGAATGATGTTTGGTGCATCAAAAATTCTGAGTGCCGAAGATTGAAAATCAAACCTACGAACAAATCCCAGTTTTGACCTACTACAGGAAGGTGTCCGATTGATATACTTTTTGTAATCTATCCATGGCAATTGACAATCCCCCAACAAGAAACCATAGGATTTTAAAGGGATGACTTCCCCAGCACCGTTGTCCAAAACAAGGCGCCTTCCAACATGTCCAGGAAGATCAGTGAGATGTCCAGGAAAACAGTGCCAACATGTTCTCAAAGTTATTGGGCCAGATGTAACAATGTGAAGGTGTCTAAAAATGTGTTTATTGTTGTGTATGACATGGTATAACCTTATTGGGGATGATGTAAAGTTGGTTACCAGGATGATGTTTTATTGTTTTTATCACATTACACCCCAAAATTGCATTTCTAGGAAGACACGTGGTGATTGAACATCAAATTTTGGGTACCATTTTTTTGACAAACCCATCTTAACAAAGAGCAACGCCGAAGTGCGCAGGCTTCCTGGATATTTCGTTATCCTGGGATCAACGACTGGAGTCGTTTCCGTTTGTGTCAGTCTTTTAAAAACCTAATGCCAAGGTGGGATTAACAAACCCCCTAGTAATGGTTAATGTCAACCACTATTTGGGGAATCCTCCATGATTAATAAACCATGGTTTATTAATCCCACCTTGACATTACCATACACACTACTTAATGGCTCTGTGAAATGGACAGCATCCCTTCCGTGAAATCTGGGAGATGTTGGCTGCCACGCCACCTGTAGGCGAGTGAATTGGCTGTGTGGAGCCCAAGCCGGGGAGCAGATCAGCGATGGGCATCCCTCATTTTTGTGGGAGATTCCCTTCATATAAATATACAGTATCGTTTGGGTAGGCTGAAACCACCTTAAGCACGTTTAAGATCGGAAGTGTATATTTGATGAATTCTAGTTGGTCATGGTGAAAACTGATGTTGGAGGAATTTCCCAAAATGCCGATGATGGTTGGACTTCCACATTCAACAAGAAAGTGCCTAGTGACTGTTGATGTATACCCAAACCAGCTGACAGTCGATATACAAAATGAGAAGACAAATATGAATATGTGTGTTTTTCACGGACACTAACCAAGTTAACAATAGATAATAAGTTGTCTACAAAAATCTTAACTTTTCTGAAAAATCGAGCCATCTCTGAGCCATCTCTCCCACCTGAGGCCAGATGTGGTCAGTTGCAGGCCGAAGTTGCACAGCTGAAAGCACGCAGTCGAGAATTGGAGCAGGTGAGAAGACGCGGGTCGGCTGTGGGGAAGGGCCGGGTGCCCAGAGGTCATGGGTAGTTCATTGTTTGCATATTTTTTTGACAGTTTAATAGGAGATATGTTAGTGAAATATTTATCATTATTGTAATCATATCATGTATATGTGTATATTTATATATAGGTGTATATTTGTATATATTATTGTATAATATTGTATATATTATGGAATATATGATCACTTGCTATTGCAGGACCCAGGTCTAGGGGTCACTATTTTGGGGGATGGCCCATAATGTTGTGCTTGGTGTTTAGGTTATAATGCCTCTCAGTTGAGCAGTGACCAGTTGACCCTGGTTGAGGGGTAAGAAAAAAGCGGGTTATGAACCCACCTGGTTGATTTCAATGCATTGGTGTAAGGGAAAATCTACAGGAAACTATGTTTATTTCCCATTCAATATTGGGGGGGGGCCTGTAAATGTTCCTTTAAACCAATCCTTTGATTCTTAGGACTCACCCATGATGGGAATCCCTGCCAAATTATAAGGACCATAGATTATGGTTCGGAAAGGGAATCATCTCCGAGCTTATTGCAGGTTGGTGAATCATGATAGTTCAGCCAGATATGGATAATATAGTCCAATCTTATTTAAGATGTATACATACAATATGACGCTACGACAGAGACAAGAATATGAACCTGATCGCCCAAGCTGTTTGGACTTTTGCTTTGGCTGCCTTTGTTTGTTGCTTTGCCAAGAACTATAGGAGCGCAGGCCTGCAGCCCAACTTTTGTAACATACATAGCTACAGGGTATATGGAATATCATAGGATGCACGCGTTTTGGAGAGGTCGGACCGATGAACAGTAGCTGCAGCGTTAACTTCTCCTGGTCCTTCCAATTCTTGAAGGCGATATGTTCAGACGATCAAATTAAAATAGGAAATAGATAGTCAGTGGACTATATCCCAACAATATTTGTGATTGGCATCCAGTTGCCAGCCCTTTGCTTCTTGTACACTTCATCCTGTGTACCCTTTCCTATTACTTACCAACCACGCTGACTTTGAATTGTCACTGAAATGTGGAGATGAACCTGTGATACCCAGGCCAAACAAAAAGCGACCGTACATGTCGTATTTTTTTTTGGTTGCCGCTCGTATTTTGGATATAGATACATGAACCCAGAGCTCTTGTTCACAAGAATCCCACAACATCTCAGCCATTTTCATTGGGGATCATCCGGGTTTCAATGGTTTTCCTTCAGTGTGACAGGAGAACCATGACTTAAAGCTGCGGTTGGCCTCCGAAGCGGGCGAGAGGCGAAGAAATCTGACGACGTTGCTGTGCTGAATCATGGATTCAACGGCTTTGTTGTGCGATGAATGATATGTTTTTGCTGAGCTCATGTTGAATCTCACTATATCTCACTGAAAAAATGATGATTACAGGGATTGTTCCCAAAGAAAACCTTGCGGCTGATTGGTCAGAGTTATTCAGGGTGGGATTCATGGTGGATATTTCGCATCCAAAATTGGATGTAGATGATGCATGGATGTGTCATATTCCCGCAACGACTGGGGGATCAAACCAAAGGGTATGATGTCAAAGATGTGTGGCTGGTGCTTGGCTAACCAATGGCCAGCCCCCTCTGGAGCTGCGGGTTAGTTCTATCATTTCTGGGGAAGGTGCAACTGGTGCGACTGGTGGTTTTCATCGGTTTTCCATATTTTTCAACGAAATATGGATGTTTCCAAAAATGAGGTATGCCGCTGTGCCCGTAAAGTGGCAATTCTTGAAAACGGAAAACTGGTGATACACCATGAATTTTGGCCTATTTTCAGACAAACAGACCCACAATGTGGGTAGTTGATTGCGGTAAATTCGGGTAATCAAACGTGGCAATTGGAAATCCCCTATAAATGGAGGTTTTAATGGGAAAATCCCCTATATAAATGGTGGATCTTCCATTGCCATGTTTGATTACCAGAGGGTAATGAGCATGTTCACCTTCCAGAACTAGCTTTACCCAAAGTCATGATTCCATTGATCGTTTCTCTACCTCAGTGCCTTTCCATTGTCCCATTGTCCAAAAAATGGGGTGATCGAAATCACCATGATTAGAAACTGTAGGTGCCATGGTCAAAAGTTGGATTGTAAATGATTGTATACCCATATGGGGGATGGCCATAAATCCATCAATAGTTGATTGGGGTCGTTGATTCACACCATTTAGATTTGCTGGGTGCCTCTTACTGTGAACTCTGGGGAGTTGGAAAACACGTCATGGTACACCACTGTGATCAAAAAGTGGAGCATAGGCTTTCAAACTGGGCATAAAACAAACTGGGTATTTGGAGAATCATCCCAGTTAGTGACTGGTTACTCTCAGGTTGAGTGTAGTCACTGGTTAGTGAGTCCCCATTTCGTGGGGTTGTTGTATTCTTGACATGGGCTACAACCCCGCAGACACAAATTTCAAATAAGGTACTAAGTAACCTCAGGGGCAAAAACCACTGCGAAACGGTTGCTGGTAGGTGAGTCATTTGTAGCTATAAATGTAAAAATCATCCTAAACAGAATATAATGAAACATGTGTTTGTTGGAAACTACAAATGAATGATCTTTGGATATTTCGACTTGCAGCCATTGTTTGCATCAGTTTTTAATGATATGCAATGTATCCATGGTTGCACTTGAAAAACATGGCTGATAGGCATCAATTACAGGCTAGTACCACTCAGCACCAAGCACCAAGCCGCGGTTTGGGACAGTAATTGGAGGATCATCCCGCGACTCGCAACTGACTACTAGCCCTGATTAGTAATTAGTAAGGCACCATTTTGTGGGGGTATCCCCTGGAAAAAATGTGTCATAACTAGACTTGTGAAGCAGTTACTAAGCGGGATGATCCTCCAGGTGTGCATCTGCGGCGCAATGGTGGATGAGCAAAGAATTCAATCAGCTGTGGATCGGTTGCTGGTTCCATTTCAGACTTGGATCAAGGCCACATTTATTGTTAAAGCCACAAGAAACACCATGGTTTCCTGTGATTTTTCCCTCAAAAACCTATCCAATAAAAATATATATTTTTCGATGAAGTTCGATAAATAAATTTAAACCATGAGTACGCACAATTTTCCTACGTCACCTTGTTGCGCAGGGGCGCTGGTGACAGCGCAGAAGTGGACATTTTGCGAGGGAGCCTTCAAAGTGCCAATGCAAGATGCCTCAGTGTGGTCATCCTGGTAGCAGATGGCTGGATGATGGCTGGTTAACCGAGGTTTAAGCACCCCAAAACACGGGATTCAATCCAGGTATCACATGTATATGTTGTTTCCAATCTGCTCATCCTGTCATAGATATGGAAGCCATGGCCCTTTTGGTTTGCTGATTTCCCTATTCGAAATGGTGATTGTCATGAAAATGTTCTATAGGTATCATGTGTGTATATATATATATATACCTATGTTGTGTGTATATACAGAAATACTGTATTTATACACCAATGTTGTGTGTATATATAAATATACGTATATATATACAGTATATATATATATACAGTATATATATAAATATACATATATATATATATATATACAGTTATACACATGTATATAGAAATGTTCAACATTAACTATGTCAATGCATATATGTCTAGATTCTATAGGTATGTAAATTGCGATTATGGACTCCAGTGAGGGGATCGACATCTGTTGGCCACTGGGCGAAAACAGGCGCCCCTTGTCGATACGGTTGGGAATACAAAAGCTATAATGAATAGTGATTTAGCCATTAGAAATTGGGATATCAAGGATATATATAGAAAGAAAGAAAGAAAGAAAGAAAGAAAGAAAGAAAGAAAGAAAGAAAGAAAGAAAGAAAGAAAGAAAGAAAGAAAGAAAGAAAGAAAGAAAG
>BGPT01000513.1:77023-90580 GCA_003297045.1 Symbiodinium sp. clade C Y103 | reverse complement strand
AAAGAAAGAAAGAAAGAAAGAAAGAAAGAAAGAAAGAAAGAAAGAAAGAAAGAAAGAAAGAAAGATAGATAGATAGATAGATAGATAGATAGATAGATAGATATAGTGGATTTAGTTGGAGTTTACTGTTCCACCTTTATTTTTGGGGGCTGCTATATCACAAAATGCTTAGATTTTCGGTAGTGACGGCAATGGCCGAAAATCACCTAAGTGCTGCAATGCAATTTTATTCCAACCAACAGAGCCTGAACATCGGTTTCAAGAAGATCATAGAAACCCACCTAGGTAAACCTTGGGGAAGATGACATGGCGGGCAATTTCTCCGCGGCAATGGAACATCCTCCATTTACAGATGTTTTTCCCATTTAAAACCTCCATTTATAGGGGATTTCCATTGCCATGTTCGATTTCCGGAGGGTTGACCCCCTTTTGTTGTTGATTACATCGGCTTACTTCCCGAGTTTCCAATTGTCACCCAGGGGGTCATATCCTCATTTTTCATTGGTGTGCTGGATATGAAAGTTTAGCCCCAATCACTATTGGTGATATGAGCTTATAATCCCCTGATAAACCTGGGATTAAATCTTTGTTTGTTGGTGGAGTCAATTTTTTTTTGTTCCGCCCCATCTAAGTCGAACGATGTTTTATTGCTACACTTTCAGGTAGTTGGCTTTCTGAGTATACTTGGATACTGTCATTCTTTGGTATTGTTGAAAGGAAGATTGACCCCTCCATAGCACAAAATATGTCAAAATTGGGATTCAATTGAGAATCACTGGGTTAGAATTTTTCAGGGAATGAAGCCAAATATGAGGTTTTGGTGTAGATTTTGACCGAACATGATTTTGGGAAAAGCAGCTCAAGTATAGCTCACAACTTCAAAAACATCCAAGTTGAGTGAATTTGTCATATTTGTCATGGAAGTAAGTGAAGGCTACAGCCACATATCAAAGAGAAAATTACCAAACAATTACCCAAAGTACTGCGGCAAATCGCATGTTTGCTGGTCAAACTTCCGCAAAGTTTGCTCGCCTAATGTTCCATGTTGGTGAAGTCTGAAATTGTGATTCACATGCACCTGATTGCTATTCAGTCCTAGGTGCATGTCAAAAAGATCCTTGTATTTCACTGTTTTCGTGGATCAGAATCATTCTTTCACACCTACTAGGAGCTTCATATCCATGTATCCCGTATTACATGCCAAATGCTTGGCTTTATACCCCCTATATCCTACAACATATCCCCCATGCTTTGATGGTTAAATCACCATTTTGATTGGTTAAGCCTTGTTAAACCACCATTGTGGTTGGCAAAATCCTCATTGTTCAATGGTAAAATCACTATCTTCAGACACCAATGTTGCCCGTCCTCCTGTGGCCCAATGAATCGCTAGGTCGAGCGCTTCCGCAACCGGGCACGGGCAGACCAGCCAGCCCAGGCGGCCATGGGCACTGACAAGAAACCACGGCCGTACTCCATTTACAAATGGGATGACCGGACGAAATGGGGACTTACTAACTACATGCCATTTTGACATTTCACGTGATCGGCGAGACGAAGTGGGCTGTTTCAGGTCGGCCCCGGATCCGATGTACAGGATTCCTTTTCACAGAAACATTGCTGGCAGTTATGGATGTTCATGCCCATTCACATTGATAGCTGGATATCCCCAGAAGGATCAAACAAAAGGAGAAACCATAGAGCTACAGTACAAGGTATGGATTAACAGCTATGCAAATTCTAGAGGGATGAAGGTTCATAATTTCCCAGCTATTTTGATGTTCAGCAGGGTACAGGGTTTTGGCCATCCCCATTCGAAGACATTTGCCAGCTATTTTCCTATCTCGATATCGATTTTGCTTCTGATTGAACCGATTCGAGAAAGGTCACCGTTTTCTGCGATTCTTTGCAGGATAAAAGAGACCAAAGTCGGCTCGCGAGGTCTGCTCTGGATGCGATGAAGAAGCGGAATCTGCGTTTTTTTGCCGTACGATCTTCAAACAGAGGGAAACATGGTGGGGTGAAAACCAACAAAGTATGACCAAATCAGGGATGATGAATGGTAGAGGTGAATAACAATCACAGAACAACAAGAATAGATATCATATCTTTATTTGAGACTGAGTGAACACTGTATGTATGCAAAAGTAAGGTCCCCCCAAAGATACGTATTTTTCCTGCGGTTTTCCTTCTTGTTTGAATTTTTCTATCCCTTTTAGGGGACATGTACGACGACACTGTAGTGGAATTTTAGCAATTCAACAATGAAGAAATACATACAGCCAAGATAGACAAATCAATACGACCTGTAGATGCATCGATCGATTCATAGAGAAACACACTGGTAAAACCAATGCCATAAACAACTACCATGTGGGGATGGTTCAATCCCCCCAAAAATGGTGATTTTTGGGCTGCAGATGGCATTGGTTTGACCACATTAAGTAAATAAAGATAAACAGTTGTTCATGTTTCGCCCCAGACTTGGCGAGGCGAGGCAATGCATAAGACTGAGGCGAGGTTTTGGGCGTCTGCTGGATTTTGAGGGAGAGTGCCATGGCGTGGAGATGCTAAGAAATTGGCTTCACTTTGGTGTCATGCGCCTTCCTTTTTACTGAAGATCTCACATGATAACTTTGCTGGGGGAAATTTCACAATAGCATGTGGCCATGACATCATTTCTCAGCCCAGCATATTCTCACACTGAGATGACGCGGCAGTGTTTCTTCAGTGGCTCTTTGCAGGTTTCTCCATGGTCATCAACGGATGTCTACGGCGCTTGCTGAGGCCGGTCGCGAGAGCTGGCGTCGAACCGGGGCCCCCCCCGAAACCAACCGAAGGGAACCACTCATTGAAATTTTGGCATGGCTGGTTGGAAAACCTTGCATTTAGTTTGAAGATTTTCCCATGTAAGACCTCCATCTGTAGATTTTTCCCATGATTTCCTATCATTTCCCATGATTTTCTTGTCATTCCCCCCAGGAAACCATAGGGAAAGCCAAAAATCTTTGGCCTGCGATGGGGTTTCGGCCAGGACGCCGTGGAACGTGAATTGCAATCTCTGAATTGCCCGGAAGTGAGTTTCACGTGAGCCACGAAGACAGCCCTGTTACTTGATTAAGTGAAACTACCTGGTTTAAAAGATGTCTGCTAAATGTTCAAAGATGTTTTACATGCATCCCACAATGCCTATCACCAACACGCATCATGGGACGGAACAAGGGCGCTTTCCTGGCTCATGTATTCATAGCCATCCGTGTTGCTTTGTACAGTCCAGACCGATGTGCTCTGATGTGTCAATTTGTCTGCCATTTTTGTTGGGGAACAACTTGTCGGAAACCAATCGCCAACGACACATTCTGAGTAATTAGTTTGGTTGGCCCTGTGCCTCTGACAACGGATTTTGGTGTTGCTATTGACCTTGCGTTTCTCAACATCAATATTTCAGTCTACTTTACAAAAAGTTGGGTTTGCTGCACCTTCAGGCAATCAAGCACTCAAGTCAAACTGGCAATGGGAAATCCCAGGCCGAACAAAACACGCACCTACAAATACGGTAGGATTTGGGTAGCCAACTATGAAAGAAATATATACTTTGTAAGCTACCTGCAACCTAAGACCAAACATGTAAGTCTAATCCATTCTAATCGGGTGGCATGCTTGAATTGGCATTTTTTGAACCCCTGACTGGCAGTCCTGGTTGAGATCCAGGGGCTCTAGCCCCTGGCAAGTTGTAAGAAGAAATGCCCCAGAGAGGGAAGAATGGGGTTAGCCCTTTCAGTTTTATCAACGAGTATAGTCGGATTTATCCAAGATCAATAGCGCAATGAATTTCACGGTAACCAACCCCATTTTTTTGAAGTAGAAAAAATGGAACATAGTGGGTTGACCCTAGTGGATTTGTTTGATCAAGAAAAAAGTGGGCCTCTTGAATTTTATTCCTTTATCTCAATTTTCTCCTTCAAAATCCACAAGTTATCATTTTTATGTGGTGGCCGTTCAACGATCGCCACAGGGGTCTTAAGCAAGACCACGTGACCATTATTTCAATCGCACTTCACATATATCATATATCAGGTGACCAACAAGATTGCGCAGACTGCATCCAGGCAATGTGCGCATTGCGATGCTGGGATGGACTCGGGTTGGCGAGTGAAAATACAACATGATTCGGGTTGACTCGGACATTCATTGAATTCATTCATTGATTTGGAGTCTGTTGCAAGAATAATACTGTAACTTTGGTGCAATAAACCGCCAACAGAGTCCAGCAGGGAGATGTAATACTTTGTTACGACACAGATAGAAATAAATATACAATATTCATCAATATTCAATTTAACAATATATATTTTTTTATTCTTAATATATTTTTATAAAATATATTACATTAATAATTAGATAAAATTAATTTTAGAATGATATTAATATTTTTATATTATTTTTATATTACATTTTATTTTATATACTAATTATTTTTAATTTTGAAAATTATAATTTATAATATATAATTAAAAACTATTTTTGTTTAAATATTAAATCGATATTTATATTTATATTAATTAATATATTATTATTATATATATATATTTTAATATTTATATATAAAATATTGGTGGTTGGGATTAGGAAAAAAATATTTTATTTGTCTTGTTTTTAGGGGGAATAAATATTGAATCTATTTTTTTTTTTAGATTTTAATATTATTATTTTATAGGAATTTATATTTTTTAAATAAATATCTTATAAAATAAATAATTCGTATTATTTTAATTATTATATTTTATATAGGTAGAGAAAAATAGAATTTATAAAATTTATAATACCAATATTATCGCTTAAGGCGGTGGTGGAAATTTTAGAATAGGAAACCTATAGGAGAGGTTTTTGTTGTGAATTATGGATGGCAGAACAGATCTATTGATGGATTAAAAGGTGGTTGGAACGTCGATTTATCTATTTAATTATCTATTTGCTTGCCTAACTAATTGTCTAACTGACTAATTGATCAACTGCCTGCCTAATAAATTAATTAATTGAGTAACTAACAAACTAACAAACAAACAAATTAACTGACTTACTGACTCACTGACTAACTGACTAACTGACTAACTGACTAACTGACTAACTGACTAGCTGACTAGCTGACTAACCGATTAACCGACTAACTGACTAATTGACTAATTGACTAACTGACTTATTGACTAACTGACTAACTGACTGACTGAGTAACTGACTAACTGACTAATTGACTAACTGACTAACTAATTAACTAATTAATTAATTGACTAACTAACTAACTAACTGACGAACTGACTAACTGAGGAACTGACTAGCTAACTAACTAACTAGCTATAACTAGCTGACTAACAAACGAACTAACTGATTAACTGACTAACTGAGTAACTGACTAACTGACTGACGAATTGATTGAGTAATTGATAAACCAACTAACTAAGTTATTAAGTTGTTAAGTGGTTAAATATTCTCTTAATAAAATACTCTCATCATCGTCTCGGTCCATGTTTCTCCATGCAATTTCCGGAGGGAAAAATAACCTTCTTTGAAGGAGAAAAAATCCTCAATATAAAATAAACTGGAGGAAATCATTTGCAGATAAATCGGAAAGAAAAGGAGAGTCTCGGACAGTACTCGAGCCCGCCCACAACCCGGCATCGCTTTGCGACGCAACGAGTACTCAGTCCAAGCTCCAAAACAGGGGCCCCAACCAGGCATTTATCTGCAAATAGAACTTCCAACCGCCAGATCAAATGAATTCGAAAATCTCATATTAGAGAAAAAGGCTGTGAAACTGGCCACTCAGATGCGAGGGGGTCCGCGTAGAGGCTTGCAGTTGGGAAGGAGAGGGCGCAGCGCGGCGAGCAGCAGCAGCGGCTGTCACTGGATTGAGGTAGGGGACCTTCACGGGAAAAAATTGGGTAAATCTTTTAGAAATTACAAACAAGAGATCAAGAAGGCCTCGGTACTCTGACCGAGGTCATGATCCTGCGATTCCTTGGTTCGTTGTTTGCAACACGCATCATGGAGACCTCGATGCAAATCAATAGATACCCGAATTTGAAAGTTTTCCTATGTTGTCCCGGTACGACAACCATCCAATGAATCAATAATGCCACATAATGATTGCAAGAGCGCTGCCGTTTCACCAATCATACTCCCAGTGGTTTCAAGGAGGAGTGGTTCAAACCCGATATTGTATGCAGCGCATTTCTGTTTCATATTAGCATGCTGGCGTTTCAAATCTGCATACCGGTTTCCTGCTGCCAATGGAATTGCAGCCGAAAAGTGGTTAAGTTGTTAAGTTGTTTAGTTGTTAAGTTGTAGTTGTAGTTGTAGCTGTCATGTAGTTAAAGTTGTAGTAGTAGTAGGGAAAAAAATAATTGTTGTAGTTGTAGTAGTTGCAGTTGTAGTTGTAGTTGTTGTAGTTATAGTTGTAATTGTGGTGTAGCATTCCAAAACGAAGCAATTTTGTGAGATTTCCTTAATTTTTGAAGTTGTCATCATCAAAAACGAAATAATTCTGCGAGGCTTCCTTGAAAAATGGAAAATTGAATGCGCAGCTGACGGCCTCATACCAATGCGTTTTGCGATTTTTCTATGCCATGTCTTTAAAGTACTGCGCCTGCCACGAAAACGTAATTCCAGGTCATACAAAATGCTGTACCTGTCACGAAAAATCATCTTAGCATAGCTGAAGATCTGATGTTCCAAAATGATAACCCTCTCAGGAAATCAGCGTCCTGACCTGTCAACATGTTTGCTGAAGGTGCCTCTTGTAGTGCGCCAGCCACGAAAAATGCTTCCTCATCTCAATTTCCAAAAACGTTCCGAACCCGGCAATTTTTAACACTTTTTACTTCTAAATGTGCTTTGCGCCACAACGGCGTGCAATTTTTCATCTCTCATCTGCCGAGATGTCTCCGCACCCGCCGCTTTAGCGAGCCTATTTCTCGACCCTCCGGAGCCACAAACCATTGGAAAAACACAATGTTTCGCGACTGTCCTACCTTTTTGCGCACCTGCATCTCTTCTCTTCTGACTTTCTTCATCTTCTGACTTTCTTCATGGCTGTGCTTTTCCATCTGTCCATATTGTCGGAAGGTTTAGCTTCTNTCTCTTCTGACTTTCTTCATCTTCTGACTTTCTTCATGGCTGTGCTTTTCCATCTGTCCATATTGTCGGAAGGTTTAGCTTCTAAATTTCCTTCGATTAATCTATTTTATGTATAGATTTTATTTAGGGTAAAAAATAATTGGTATTTATGTATTCTTATAAATTTTTGTTGGGAAATTTAGGAGATTATTTTTTGGTATAAAACAAAAGCCTAGGATGTTTTGAGTGGATTTTTTCCTGGTGAGGTTATTACAAAAGGAATATATTTAGGTAATTATTATATATATTTGGAGAATTTTTGGTTGTAACGGTATTAATATGGGCAAGCTTTGATGAAAGATTGTGTAATATTGATATGTAGAGAGTTATGAAGAAATTTATATATTTAGATATATATGGATATTATGAAAAATTGGGGTATGAGGTGGGTAGGTTCAATTAAGGGGATGATGTAAGGTTTAGGTTTGATTTGGGAACTTATTAAAATATATATTTAGAAGAAAATTGGGGGCGATGCGTTAAAGTGCCGTATTTTTTTTTTCAAACTTTAGCTTAGAGCGTATGAAAAAGGTGGTATTATTTGATATTTCGTATTTGATATTTTGTAATATTTTTAAGATTATTAAAGATATTTTAAAATTAATACGATTTAGTAAACCTAAGGAAGCATTTATTATAAATTGACGTAATTAATTATAGTTACGGATATGAATTTATATAATTAATGGGAATATATATATATATATTTAAAATGAAGGATAGGGAAATTGCATGGAAAATATGACAACGAATGAATAGAATATATCTTGTATATATTTGGGTTAGGGGTGATTCCATTCGGGTATAAAAAAATTGGAATTTATAAAGGAATGACAGGGAGGAAATAATATATAGCTCTATAAAATGATGGGGATGATCCTATTAAAATATCATAAAATTATTTATTTTTGTAAAATCAATATAAAATACATGAAAAAGGTAATATTATATGGTATTCTATATTTCATAATATTTTAGATATTTCCACCAATATTTCTAAATATATTTTAAAACTAATATAATTTAGTAAATCTAGGCAAATATTTGTGCCTGTGATAACTGCAATATTATAAATGAATTTTATTAATTATAATTACGAATACGAATTTATATATTCAATGGGAATATATGCAATAGAAGTCAAGGATAGGGAAATTATATGGAAATTGTGACAATGAATAGATAGAATAGTCTTTTATATATTTTGAATTGGTTTGATATTTTTTGATGAATTTGGAAATATCAAAAATCCATATAGAAATCCATGAGGAGAATCTACAAATCATCAGAAATCCGTACGGAAATCCGTACGGAAATCCCCACGGATGGCATAATAATTTGTACGGAATGCCATTTGATCCATATATTGCGCATTTCTGGGGATCATATCCTTCAATCTATAATTTTTTTTGGGGGGTCAAGCATAAGCATTTTATTTTTATGGGGGTGTAGATCTGCCGTTTTATATCTATAGAATGGGTGGACTGACCCATCGGCTGGTATGGTAAGGGGTATTTTAATGTTTTATTTTACATTTTATTGAATAAGAGAATTTTGTTCTTTAATATTTTTTATTTAATATTATTATTTAATATTTTTATTAATTATTTTTTCGTAAATTTAGATTCTATTTGATTTTTTAGTATATTGTTAATTTTGGATTCTTATAAATTGAATATTAATATCTAATTTTATTATTTTGATGTAGAATTTTATTGGTTATATATTTTTTTGATCTTAAATTTAAATATATTTTTAATTTTTAAAGAAAAAATAAAGAAAATATAATTAAATATAAATGAATTTACTTATTTTTTATTAAAATAAAAATATTAAATTAAAAAAAAATTATTGAGAATAAAACAATTTTAATTATATTTTTTTATATTGATTTAAAAAAAAATAAATAAATAGATATAGATTAATTTAAATAATATTAAATATAAAAAAAATAATAATTTGGAAAAAAAAAATAATATTGAAATTTTAATTTAATATATCATTTAAATTTATTCTTATTTATTTTTTTTTTTCAATTTTGAATTATTTAGGGAAATTCATCCTATATTTATTTGAATTATATTTAATTGAAATTAAATTCGGCATTGGTTTTTTTATTTATTGATAAACATATATTTTTTATAATTTTCGTAATTTAGAAATTTTGGTATAAATAGAATCATTATAATATAAAAAAAAATAAAATTAAATTATTCGTTCAATATCCTATTTAATATCTATTTAAAACCGCTAAATATCTTGATAAATCTTGATAAAATCGGTTGCTCACCCATCCGTCTTATTGCGTTCGTTGGCTGCTGTACTTGGCCGACAATATTATTGTATCGGAAATAATTTGCTTAAAATTAATTAATAAAAAAAAAAATCATCGAAAAATGCTATCGGAATTCTGCAAAAAATCTGTAAAAAATCTGCAATAAATTTATTTATTTAAATAAGAAATTATTAAGTGAAAAAAAAAAAAAAAAAATATTATTTTAATTTAATTTTCCAAATATAGCAAAATTTTTATATTTCCAAAATTAATTAATTTTCAAACTATTTATCGATAATTTTTATTATAAACAAAAAGAAAGATTTTAATATTAAAAAAAATATATAAAATTTAATAAAAATATAATTTTTTTAAGCAATCTATTTTCATGCAAATTTATTCGAAATTTCCTTTAAATGTTTAAAATATTTTATCCTAATTGATATTTTCAAAAACCTAATTTTTTTATATTTTAAATATATATAAATAAATAAAATAAATTAAAAAATCTATCCAAAATAAAACATATATAAATTTTCTATATTTCAAATATAATTTAGTTTATCAAAAATAAATAAATAATTTTATCAAATTCAAAAATAATATATAAATATATTTATATATATATATTTAAAAAAAAAAATATTATATATAAAAAATATAAAAAAATGAATTTATGCATCATAAATATAAATTCATCATATGTTTATATTATATACTTTTTCCCATATCTTAATAAATTTTAGATTATTATCATATAATAGATAATATCAAATATATATATCAATATTATATATTTTTCCTTAATTCCAAAAATTAATTAATAATTTATATTCTTTTTAAAATAAATAATTTTTCAAATCATCTAAATCCTATTTTTTCAAATTATCCAAACCCGATCCTCCCAAAAAATAATTTCCCAAATCCCGCAAACCACAAATCCAGCATAGTTAAAATTAATAAATAACATATTTTCTTAATAATTATTTTTATATTTTAAAATATTTTTTTTTCAATCCAATTTCCCTATTATATTATTTTCCTCCCTCCTAATAACCATAATCTATTACATCGACCCTATCATTAAAAAATTAAACATTAAACATTTTTTTTCGCGAACAAATTTTAAATATTTCTTTAAATACATATTTATATCATTATTAAGAATTAGAAAATAATGCTAAAGAATAGGCAAGCTCGCATTTTATTAAAAAAAACATATGTATATATATTTCCTCCTATCAACTATATATATATATTTTAAAATCTAATTATAATAATTTATTGTTAGATTTCTTTTCTATATTAATATTTATCATATACTAATATATATATATATTTAAATCAAATTAGATCTATATTATAAATAATGTAATCTTCATTATATAATATCAAATTCCAAGAAATCTTAGTCGTATATATATATATATATACATATTTATTTGTTTATATTAGGATCAAATTTCCTTTTATCAAGAACATATTATTCAAAATCAGAATAATTTTGGAGATAATATATCCATTATTAAAAAAATCTGTATATTTTTTGGAAATACATCTAGATTTAAATAATTAGATATAGGATATTCATTTGTTAATAATTTATAGTTTCTAATGCACATGGATTCTTGCTTTAAAATGCTTTAAATATCTAATTAAAATCAGTTTTCGTTGTGAAATATGGCTGTAAAGTCCATGGGGCCGGTTTTCGACGCCCCGGCCGATGCCATGCAACTATTGGGCTCTCAGAAGAAATGCAAAGATGTGCAAGGCAAGCTCAAACATCACTTCATTCCAGGTCAAACGCAAGCAAACATGTATCAGCATTTCTCATACCAAAACAGCTTTCACAACGGATGTTCATCCCAAGAAACAATGGTCACATCTGGTGCAGTTCCAGCTATAAGTTGAAAAATAAACATAATCATAGCGATTATATCTCAAGTTATGGTGGTGATACCAATGGTTGCACCCCACTTCCGCCACACGAAATCCAGCCGAAATGCTGCAGACCTCTGTGCAAAATAGCAAACCAGCAGCCACCCATTTTGAAAAAACATTAAAACAGTATTCGACACAGTATTTAGCAAAGAAATAAATAATTGAATAAATTAATAATAATACATAAATCATCAAATCAATATGCATATATATATATATATGCTTTATGGCAAACACTCATGAATCAAACCATACTGTTGTTCTAAACTTGCAAACTATCAGTGTCTACTCTTGCAGTTCTGTTTAAATACCTCTAGTTTTCGTGAAATCAGTATTGCAACCCACTGGCAGCTCCAAGGTTTCCGGATTCCATTCTGATTCCATTTCGCTTTGTCGGGGCTGAATCAAACAGCGTACGATTCCCAGACCCAGGAATTACACCCCAGCTGGTGCTGCTATAGGGAATAATTGAATTTTCTGTTGGCTACCTGCATTGCGGAGCTTTCTATCTGATGGTTCCCTAAAGTGCGAATAAACAAACATGATAGACTTTTGGTTTTCCGTGTAGTAGTTGTCAAATCTCAAGATGATGTAGTACTATGAAATGAAACGAAACAAAGTAAACATGAAACCTAATGTACTGTAACACACACACAATATATATATATATATATGATGTCCTGTAATGCAATGTATGTATATTGTGCATATGTGTGGATGCGTGTATACATGTATAGAAAATGAGGACTTCACCGGCATTGTGCAAGAGCAACTATAGTTGCTGAAGTCCCTCTTAAAAACTAGCTATAACATGCTATAACCAGTTTTATATCTTACAATCTATCATGGCTCGGAGCAATCATGTTTCGAGAACAATTGCAGGACGGACACGTAACATGTTGGAAAAAGACATGGTTTCATGATGTTTCATGTAGATTTTCCCTTAAACCAATGCAATGATGTCTTCATTCGAGCAGAGCCGATCATCTTTTTCCACGCAGAAAATTCTGCACCAGATCCTGGCCATCTGCAATGCAACATGCACATGGCAAACGAGAAGCAAAAGTGCTAAAAACATCCAATCGAAGCGCCCTTTGAGACACACATGAGAACTGGAAATGGCTCAAAGATGCTAAAAGTAAGTGAGCATAGTGATCATCAATCCCATAAACACCCCTAAATGGCCCCAACCAGGTGCGCATTCCCTACTAAAGACTAAAGCATGGTTTCTGGGGGGTGTTTGATATTTTTTCGGGAAGGGATTGCTGCAAATGTTTTTGGGTCGCCAGGACCAACCCTTCAAATTCGCATTCCGGCGAGGCTGCCTTGTAGAGACTCTCATTCTCCCGTAAGTCATGGTGCGGCCTGTGGTTTTACCAGCCCAACGCGAAGCTTTCCAGCCAATTCCCCATCAAACCAATTCTGGTCATTGACGTGCGGGGAACAGCAAATTTCACCCATGAAGTGTCAGTTTCTGTACCCAACAGGTTGAACTAAGCAAGGTATCAATGTTGGCTAAAATCTACGTTTCTACCTAGCGCACCCTATAGCGATGAAATCCGGCAATGAAAAATCACCAATTCGTACGCGACGGTTGTCCCACTTTGGCGAATCGTCAAAGGATGGGTTTGAAGGAACATCGACAGGAAACCAAAGTTTTATTCTTTTTTTCAATGAAATATGATGGTTTCCGACTCTTTTGCCCCTTAAAACCAATCCATTGAACTGCTGGTTTGACTCAGCATGCCGCCTTAGGATTCCATGGCCGAAGCTTCAAGCCTACCATCTCCGTGCAAGTGACTAGTGACTTAACCTTTCAGCCTGTAAATATCACAATGAAGGCGTCTGAAAATGGGATGCACCTCCAAAATAGAGATACTGATGATTCATCATCAAATTTGGCGGGAGCATGTTGTGTACAGTACAACTGTGGTTTGTGTATATTAGTCAGTTGGGTTAATCTTCCCATTTTATCGGCGCCATGCCCCATATTTGTTGGTGATATGGGTTTGTCTGAAAATAGGACACTCCAAAATGTGATGGTTTGTTGATCACCCTTCCCCAGATTAAGGGAGAAGGATCAAAAAAAACATTTTTAAGGATCAAAAAAAACATTTTTAGAAGAGATCAAAAAAAATATTAATTAGGGATCAAAAAAAATATTAAAC
>BGPT01000513.1:27109-59596 GCA_003297045.1 Symbiodinium sp. clade C Y103 | reverse complement strand
AGTAATAGCCATGGCTTGTCATTGGGCTCTACCTCTGTACACTGGAGCAATGCTCCGCTACCACTTGAAGAGGGGCAGTAGCGTCCTATTCAAGAACACTAGGATCAGCTACAGCGTCTTCTGAGGCTGCCAGCACTTCTTTTAGACTCACAGGCTTTAGCCANACTGTGTCAAGCCTACAGACTGTACTCTATTGGTCTCTCTTGAGCCTTGACAGCGTATTTAAACTGTGCTCAGTACTCATGCTATGTGGCCCATAGGCATCAGTCCAAAACAAAAACAGGGGGTGTGGGGGTCCGGGGACCGGGCTCATATATATAGACAAATGTAGGCATAACATATCTAGCACATCCTTAGAACTTTGTGATTTTAAAGAAAGCGCGCGATTGTGCAGTACAAACCCTTCTGCTGTCCTTTCTGGTCGCTACATTGGCTTTTTATGCGTTTGTCAATCTCTGTTGTTCCCATCTTCAAAGGACCATAAATTCCGCCTCTCCCATGACCAAAAGGCACTCAAAACGAACAACTTGAAGAAACGCAGCTTCTTCTCACATAAGTAGGTCCCGTTTCTCTTCCAAAATCTTTCCAATCAAGTTCTCGCCCCGCCAGGCGTTGCCATGCTGCTCCATTCCCCATAGGAAATTCTCCGAAAGGCAAATGAGCCTGGAATTTCCGGTGGCCAACAACAACGCAGCTAACCTGGGGTGCTGCTCCACTGCCAGGAAAATCACATGCCTCATGGCTTTCACCGCCCATCCGTGATGCCAATCCTCGCGGACATGGTTCCGCAGTAGATCTTGGTCCAACAGGGCCATCAAAGATCGCACCGAACTTCCCAGGTGGGCACTGTGGACCAACTTTTGGCAATTGTGGTCTGGAAATTGATGTGCCAAAAATAGGTGAAAGGGTGAAATCCATGGAGTGTCATCGGGGTACACCACAGGAACCGTGTGATACGGTGACAAGGACGCCAAGGGATGGCCGGGAGCAATCAGGCTCACATCGGCAGTTTCCAAAGCTGTTTGAAGCAGAAAGAGCTTGTCCTGGCAATCTTCACCTGATCTTGAGCCCCAATGAGGTTTCAAGATTTGATGATTTTTTCTGGGATTTGGCAACGCAATAATCCAGATTAAGTCTGAAGTGGAGCTACCCACGCACTTGGAGGGCTCCTTGCTGAGGTTTGATGGCACCCACTTGTGACATCTTGAGACCACAAAATGAACATAGTTAAGTCTTAAGTCTTAGCCAACAAGGTACAGGAGAGGCCTAGTTGAAAACGGGGTAAAGGAAACAATATGCTGAACTCAATCAGGTCACACAATCCCCAGAGGCTAAACTCCAACTCAGCACTGATTGACTTAAAGCTTTTGCCCGAGAGGCCGCAATCTCTGCACGAATCACCTGTGCGGCTGAGACCATGTCCTTCAAACTGGCTGGCGTTTGGAGGGATGCTATGCTACTTTTCACCTGTCATCCCCACAAGACATGGATGATTCATCAGTTTCTAGCAAAACACATAATCCTCCTAAACAAATTGAACACATAGCATTACTATCATGACTAGTATTGTTATTATTTTTATTATTGCTGTTAGTGTCTTTATCATTATTGTTATTGTTGTTATTGTTAGTAGTAGTATTGTTATTATTACTTGTTTTTTTTTCTCCATCGCCATCTCCAGGAGTATTATTACTTGTTTATTATTACTATTTATTTACTGTTCTTGCTGTTATTATCTGACTATATCTGTATGATGTGCCCCCATTGTGTTGGTTGTACCCCCCAAACACCTCCCCAAAAAAATCAGCCAACTCCAGGGTTAATTATCGGCCCTCACCTGGATAGAAGCATGGTGCTACCTCGCATTTCTCCAAACGTCCGCCCATCATTGGCATCTCGGACAGCAACATCTGCACCGGTGCCTTGTCCTCGTGAAGTTCCTGCGCCATGCGA
Source organism: Symbiodinium sp. clade C Y103 (assembly GCA_003297045.1). Lineage (NCBI taxonomy): Eukaryota > Dinophyceae > Suessiales > Symbiodiniaceae > Cladocopium > Cladocopium sp. clade C. The sequence continues at coordinate 57,643 of BGPT01000513.1, read as the reverse complement.
CCGTGGGACTGAGCGGGCCATCTTCACAGCTGATGGGGAAACCCATCTTCCTCAAGACGGTCACTTATACATCAGTTACATCACCGTCAACTAGGATCGCCCAAGCAACTCTAAGCAACATCCCAACAGGTCATGACATGTTCGGTTGCAATGATTTCTGATCCTGATACAGGGTTTTTACTATGGGTGGTTGCACCATGAGGTGAGCCTGGTACAAAGGTTTGCCCCCCACCATGGTGTCCAGTCCTTCATCTCTTCCCCTCCCAGATTCGCCACTGGCGCTTCCGCCACCAGCGGCACGAGGTCCAAACGCAGGGGCGCAGCGGGTGGCCGCTGCTGGCGACGTTGCAGCCAGCCTTGCAGCTTTGCCTGAGATGGTGCTGGGGTGCAGCGACAAGATATATGTAAATTACACACAAAGACCTTTTTTTTTAATGTATGCACTGTATAATGTGTGCACAATTCAATATATATTTTATACAAATACATCTTCTGTATGCATGTAAGTCCATATAAGTCTTAAATATTGGTATTGGAAATGCAAATGCACCATCATCACACAATGTTTTTTGGATGTTTTTGGAAGTCAAAGGCCAAGTACCCCTTATGGCACACCCTTGGTCGCAGCATGAAAAGCCCATATCATCCCCACTGCATAATCTTATCCCCCCAATATTCAATACCCCTAAGAAGATCAACCAGGACCCCAAAACTGCATAGATCCAATACTACACCAAGATATGCCGAGGTGTAATTCAAAGCAAACGGGATTACCATCGATCCAAGAGGCACAGGATTGATCAATGCATCGTATGAACTCCCTGGCCGCTGCTTTCTTCGACCTTGGTCTGGACTCTGGATCTCCATTTCCATCTCCAGCTGTCCAATGCTTCGGCTCATCTTCCCCCTTCGGATCTTCATCAGACTCGGAATCAGATCCATCTTCGTCATCTTTCCCCTTTTTTCCATCATTCTTTCCATCACTCTTCCGCTCCATCTTAGGCGACTCTGGCGGTGAAGATGTATCCTTGGGTCTGCTTATGGCCCCAACAAGCAAAACAGATTCCCACATCTTTCCAGTAGATTTCTTAAACGATGGATTGAACAATGGCAAAAGAAAAAGTCTGAACCTAAGCAATTACGATCATCGTCCCAGACGATGACAATGAACTATGTGGTCCAAAAGATACAACCAACAAATGGAGGTTTCCTAAGTCATGGGGGTACCCCAAATCATCCAAACCATCAATTAAACCATGACTTCGCATTGAAACAACTAGGGAAAATGGGGATCCCCCATTTTCAGAAACCAATGTGCATTGAATCATGACAATTGTTGTCTGTTTAACCATCAGGGTCCCATCAAGGTGACTTATCCCATCACTCAATGGTTTGGTTGAGGGGAAAATGTGCCGGAATTTCCTTTTCTTTTCATGGGAAAAATCCATGGTTTCCGGATTCGAAATTTTCCCAAGAAAACCACTCCATTGAATCAGCATCCCATAACAAATCATAGGTCATAATTAATCATAGTTGCTTAGTTCATTTTACCATAAAGGTGGCTTATCCCATCACCATCCCATCACCATCCCATCACCATCCCATCACCATCCCATCACCATCCCATTACCCTCTGGTAAACTAACATAACTATGGACAATCACCATTTTCAATGGGAAAATCCACGAACTAAATGGTGATTTCCCATAGCTACGTTGAATTACCAGAGGGTACCATCCCATTCCCATCCTATTATCATTGGATGGCTTAATGGGAAAATTTACAGGAAACCATGGATTTTCCCATCAAATATAGAGGTTTCCGGTTGAAATTTTCCCTTAAACCAATCCAGTGATATTACCTCTCTGGTAAACTAACAAACTAACATAATTATGGAAAATCACAATTTTTAATGGGAAAATCCATCCTATTACCATCCAAGCATCCACCACCATCTGCAACAACGATTCCCCCAGCGCCACCGAGGCCCGCTGCGCCGCCGCATCTCCGGCGCTGCCCACGGCGCTCAGGGCTTCGTCAAAGGTGGCGCTGGCGCGGTGGAAGAGCTGCGCGATCTGCGCGTTGCCGGCGCCCACCACGGCGAAGCCGGCGGCCACCAGCGAACGGCGCACCGCACCTGATGGATTTCATGAAGATCTTGAGATTTACCCTCTGGTTATTTAAGATAGCCATGGAAAATGGCCCATTTATAGATGATTTGTGGTGATTTTCCTATAAAAGATCGTGGTTTTCCATGGCTATGTTGAATAACCAGAGGGTATTGGATGACGATGGGGAATTTCCACTGAAATCACCTGGGTTACATCCAATTATACTGATCTCCTGGGACTTAAAGTGTTTTCATGGCGATTTATTGGGAACCCCCCTCTGCATGGCGAAGTTGATGCACATAACTTGGTGAATTATATGGTTTTTGGGGATATAGTGTACTGAAATTGTTGAAACGAAACCAACAAGCCTGACTGGAGGGGCCCACCCTGTGCTGGGTTGAACTTTAGCCATCACAAGAGGCTTTGATGAAGTTGTAACATGTTACATGTATAACTATCATAAATATAGGAACGAAAGTAATGCTGAGGTTGTTATGGGTGATCCATGGTGATCCTACCTGGCTTAAGGAAGATCATTACAGCCCGTAGAGTACTAGGGGTATCCGTGAAGAAACCAATAAAATTGGCTTTTGAAATTGTCGTGGTGAAGAAACTGGAAAGGTGACCCCCAATCAAACAAATAGATGGTCAATGAATCTTGATAGATAATCATTACTGACACAAAAGTATCAAAAGTGGTTCTTGGTCCTACAGTGAATAAACCTTAATGACCCATATTGGGGGTTATCTTTGGAGGGGCTCAATGAATCTGCCTAAAAATGCGGGATGATCATTTCATCTGACGGTTGGGATGATCACCAGCATGGTTGTGACCTGGGAAGCTTCCGGCCATCGGTTTCATGGCCTGAACACTTTCTGAAAACTATAGACTATGGCACGGCAATGCACCGTATCAATACACTAAAATTCATATTGGTGCCTTCGTGAATCATAGTAAGATATAACGATATTGATATTCAATGATATTTATATAAGTCGGTTGGGCATCCATTTCGTTGAAGGCCCAAAATGGCTGCCACGCAATTTCAAGGCGAGGCAGGCTGACAGAAACCAAAGGGTCATCGTCAACAACTTACTTTAGGCATTGGTGTGCAGCATGGGGCGTCTGAATTTTGGTTGAAAAACTGCTGAGATTGCAGGGGTTGAGACATGTTTGTGGAAGCACCATTGAACTTCAAAGATTGCCTGGCGCATGCCCGAAAGAATGGGGTGGCACAGAACAAGCAAACATGTTATTGCAGGATCGCGTCCAACAAGGCGTTGGAACATCTGGAACTTGACATTTAATACAAACAGTTAAGCTGAAAACCATCGTCCCTCACAATAGAAACATGTGTCGCCAGAATGCTGAAACATGCTGAAACCAAGAGCCAAGCACCAACGGCTGCTGGTCCCACAGATGAAACCACATCTGCTATGCCTGAGTTTCTGCTAAGTCGTGTGTCGCCTCGTCTCCTTCTGTAGAAGTTTTGTATCTTCACTGCGGCCTTTTCCTGCGGAAGTGGCTCCGAGACTACTCCGCCAGCATCGAAAAAACTGTTGTCGACCGTAACCTTCGAAGATGCTGTGCCGGCAGCAGCTGATTTGTGAAAGTTGTGCACCTTCACTCGAAGATTCACCACCTCGCAAGGCAACAAATGCATACAAGCTGCGAGATCATGATCCAACTTGGGATGGGAAACGGATTGCTGAAAGAAGCAAAAAAAATCAATGACCTACTTGCCAAAAACATTGGGAGAGAACAACGAGAGAAAAGAGAAATGTGGGGGTTTCTGAGAAATCCACCAAACCTCTAGAAAACCAAATCCATAGAAAATCACCTTCTCAATCAAAATTGCCCTTTTTGAAGACGTACAAAGTTGAAGCAAAGCTTTTATGGGGGCATCATTTCTGCCCAGCCGCTGTGGCCAGGTCCATAGCCAGCAATCGCCCCTTTCGTCCACGAAATTGCGCTTGTATCTTCGTTGCTGCTTGGCGCTGAGCCTCCAACTGCCTCCGGACTCGGTTGCCGCGGAACACCGCCTGCAAGCGCACTGCCGCACGGTCATCTGCTTGAGTTCGGGGACTCTGCGTGGGAGTTTCCAGAAAAGATTTCTGAGCTTCCTGCACCACTGGACTGATTGGGCTGGTGGGTGAATGGCCATGACGCATGGCCTTGATTCGCAACCCAACTTGCGCCACCTGGGAGATCTTCAAAGGTCTGCCCTTGGCCCGAAGCTGACGGCCGCGCCAAAGCGCTTGGATGCGAGTCGCTGCTTGGTCTTGCCTGGGTGTTGGGATGGGAAAAGGTGTTCCCCACCTCCCCAGACATGGAAACCACGGGGCCAACATCCGTAAAATCCCAGGAATGCAACCAACAGAATCCATCAGAATGCCTGCAACAGCTGGATTCGACTACAAACGTCCACAGAATCCCACGGATGGGTTCAAGAACCCTTTTCTTAACCAGATTTTAACGAAGAAGATGGGGAGTGTTGCAGGGTTGCCAATTGGTCCAGGGTACTGATTTGATACATGTCGTCTTGCCATCTTCCCACGGTAGAGTGCTTGGATCTTGGATGCCGCCTGCTCCTCTGACAAGTTTCCAGNTGTCGTCTTGCCATCTTCCCACGGTAGAGTGCTTGGATCTTGGATGCCGCCTGCTCCTCTGACAAGTTTCCAGTGGTATGCTCCGTCTGAATGGCTTGCGAGACTTCAAAGAAAGTGTTCAATGGAATTGCCTGGTTCAAGGCTGAAACAGGAGCAAGANGACAAGTTTCCAGTGGTATGCTCCGTCTGAATGGCTTGCGAGACTTCAAAGAAAGTGTTCAATGGAATTGCCTGGTTCAAGGCTGAAACAGGAGCAAGAAAAAAAACATCCAAACCAGGAGTGATTTTGGGAAGAATGGGTGCGGTGCAATGTGTACTCCTATTTTTGTTGGATATTATCAAGCCCACGATTTGGCTTGTTGAACACCAAGACGAGAGGAAAATCGGGGCCCATATGGGCCCATTGAGTCCATGGTCAAACCGAACAAACCGCTGAAACCATACCAATCAGAAACTCATAACTCATCAAAATCAAATAAAAAGATATAAAAAGTAAATCCTGATCCCAGGTTCTTTCCGAGCACTTTCCCTTGCATGGTCTTTGTCTTCCNAGATATAAAAAGTAAATCCTGATCCCAGGTTCTTTCCGAGCACTTTCCCTTGCATGGTCTTTGTCTTCCGCTTCCGAAGTCTGAACCAGCGGCGCGCCACCTTTGGACTCCTGCCCGTGCAGTTTCACCCGGCCAATGGCTGCTACGGCATCAAGTTTGGTCTTCACTAGCTGCCGCGCTGTTTTTCCCCATGAACACCGCTTGGATCTTGGTAGCAGCCGCATCCAAATCCGCTCCAGCCATTGTCTTGCCAACATGCCTGAGGGTAATGTCAACCCGGCGACTCGAAACAGGCAAGCTGAAGGAAAAACAATGCTGCAAAACATCAATAAATAAGACTACAAACACCCAGAAATAATCGGAAAATATGTGTTCAAACATGTTCAAAAACCTTCAGCCATGGAGATTTGGCTTGTCTTGAGGCTACCCAAATGCTCGCTTCAGTATCTTTAAGCTTCTTAAAGCTCAAGCAAAGGCACTGCTTTTCATCTGCCACGTGTCGTCTTGCCATCTTCCCACGGTAGACAAGTTTCCAGTGGTATGCTCCGTCTGAATGGCTTGCGAGACTTCAAAGAAAGTGTTCAATGGAATTGCCTGGTTCAAGGCTGAAACAGGAGCAAGATAAAAAACATCCAAACCAGAAGTGATTTTGGGAGGAATGGGCGCGGTGCAATGTGCACTCCTATTTTTTTAGTTGGATATTATCAAGCCCACGATTTGGCTTGTTGAACACCAAGACGAGAGGAAAATCGGGGCCCATATGGGCCCATTGAGTCCATGGTCAAATCGAACAAACCGCTGAAACCATACCAAGCAAAAACTCATAACTCATCAAAATCAAATAAAAAGATATAAAAAGTAAATCCTGATCCCAGGTTCTTTCCGAGCACTTTCCCTTGCATGGTCTTTGTCTTCCNAGATATAAAAAGTAAATCCTGATCCCAGGTTCTTTCCGAGCACTTTCCCTTGCATGGTCTTTGTCTTCCGCTTCCGAAGTCTGAACCAGCGGCGCGCCATCTTTGGACTCCTGCCCGTGCAGTTTCACCCGGCCAATGGCTGCTACGGCATCAAGTTTGGTCTTCACTAGCTGCCGCGCTGTTTTGCCCCTGAACACCGCTTGGATCTTGGTAGCAGCCGCATCCAAATCCGCTCCAGCCAGAGTTTCATCATCTGACTTGGAACCCAGACTGACCACGCCAAAGTTTCTGGGTTTGTGCACCATCTGTGATTTGGATTTCATTTTGGATGGGCTTGAGCCTTGGGACTCTCCAGTGGGATCCTCGACCCTTGGGAGATCACCAATTGATCCACTGGGTGTTCCTAGCTGACTTTGGGAGATTTCACTTCGACTTGGCCGCCCCTTCTCTCGTTCCCTTGGAGGGGTCTTCTTTTTCGCCTTGGGCAACCGCAGGGTGAAGCCAGACTTGCTCTCGATCTGCGGGTGGGACAAGGTGGCGGCAACATCGCTGGCGGTTCCACTGCTGGCAGTGAAGAAGTCCTGTGACGACACGGTGGGTCCGGTGGGTTTTTGCACTTCAGATACTTCCGGCTGCAACTCTGGATCTGCCGAACGTGGTGCAGCAGCAAATTCAAAGCCGCTTCCAAATTTGGGAGCTTCCGATGACTGCGATACGCGGCCAACTGCTTCCTTGGCATCGAAGAAACTTCGCTCCGACGTTTGACTCACCGGACTCTTGTCGCGTTCCCGCGGCGGTGTCTTCTTTTTCGATGCTTTTGGCAAGCGAAGTGTGAAATTCGACTTGCCATCTGCACTTGCCTCAGGGTTGCTTAAAACCGGATTTGGTGGCCCTTTCGACCAATCCCGAACACAGTCTGAAACTCTACCTGGGAATCTTGCAATATCTGGTTCGTGATATCTGTTTCGTCCCTTCAACCCCTGAAAACTCAGGTCAATTTAGATCATCATCATCCCACTCACATAGATGGAAAATAGCAAATCTTTGAAACCACCAATCAATTTGAACTGGGTGATAGCCTACTGCCATCGCCTGTTCATCCCTGAAACACCCCCAAATATCAACCATGTAGGGGATAAAAAGTCACATGTAGGGGAAAAAAACATTTTAGGTAGTCACATATGACTGGGACCAGTCAGAATGGGTTAAGGGTTCTGGGGATGGGACCCCAGCCACGAGAGTGATATAGAGCGATAGGTGAGCCCCAAAACGATCAAACCGGGGGAAGGAAAATGCCAGAAATTGCCCTCAGTTCCATTCGGGATGTTCGGGATAACGGTACATTTGCACAATATCCTATAATATATTCACATGATGATGATGATGATGATGAGGAGGAGGAGGAGGACGACGACGACGACGACGACATTGCTTGAAATCTATGAATGCATTGGTATTGGTCCTCCCAACACCAGTACCGGTAGTGAAACAAAGAATAAACGCCTAGCCAAAACCCAAATCCCTCCTGTGCTTTGAAGGTGGCCTGAGGTGATTTTTTGTGTTGAATATGTTGAATCATTGGTCTTTATATGGTTCTATGCTGTTCTAGGGTGAATTTCAAGAGTGTAGTGAAGGAGTAAGAGACCAACCAACCCACTGGGGTCTTGCTCAGTGGTAGGCCCATGCATGCTGAAAAAGGTAAATGCTCCCAGGTAGACTGAGGAAATCAATGGTGTTCCAAAGTAATGAATGATCTACAGGTGGTGGATTTTGCTCTCTCATCATTTTAGTGTACTGATATTGGAAGGGTCATTCTGGGTGATGTTGCCAGTGACAGGGTTGGCACAATTCTTTTTTGTCTTCCACCAGTGTTGAGCGTCCAGGGCTTCTTCATGAGGTTGTGAGAAAAAAACAGATGTATAGATTATAGATGTTGAAGGACCAGGGGTCGGACCATACGAGGATTTTTCAGGCAGATTTCCACAGATTTGCTTTAAAACCCAACGCCCTACCTGTGGGTGGGACAAGGTGGCGGCACCATCAGTGGCTGCAGTGCCACTGCTGGCAGTGAAGAAATCCTGTGACACGGTGGGTTGTCGCACTGGCTGCTCTGGATCTGCCAAACGTGGTGCAGCAGCAAACTCAAAGCCGCTTCCAAATTTGGGAGCTTCCGATGACTGCGATACGCGGCCAACTGCTTCCTTGGCATCGAAGAAACTTCGTTCCGACGTTTGACTCACCTTTGATTTGCAGAAGAGGTCCCCAAAAAGTAAACAAATACCATCCAGTAATCAAAGGTAGCACTGGCAAAATCCCTGATTTATAGATGATGTTCTCATTAAAACCTCCATCGAGGGGAGAAAATCCAGTCACGTTACCACAATCCCCTCTAGATTCCCTATTCTTGGTAGAGTTTCACAGATCCCTTGGGGAACGCCATAAAAATCAGCGGCTAAACAAGGCCCTTGTCCGGGTCACAGGGGTCACTGGACTCTTGTTCCGTTCCTTCGGAGTCTTTTTCTTCGGCTTTGGCAGGCGAAGGCCAAGTCCTTGAGATTGGTAAGTGACCATCCAAAGTATATCCCGTCGGATATGTATATACCCTCCGGCAATCTAACGCAGCAATGGAAAATCCACTCTTTCTAGATGATTTTCCATTAAAACCTCCATTTTTTATAGGGGATTTCCAATTGCCACGTTTGATTGCCGGAGGGTATTTATATATCTATAAGATGATAATATGACAATGATAGTGATTAACAATCCAATAACATATGTATACATATGTATATATGTATATAATGATAATGGTGCTGGGGAAACAATGTCATCCCATTAACATGGTGATGTTGGAAAGCACACTGTTAGTTTACCAGAGGGTCATGTGGGAAACCCAATGCCATAAAATGCCCTAAACCTACCATTTGGGGACAGTTTCAATCCCACCCATAAAATGGTGATTTTGGCGATCGTTTATCATATTGGGTTTGCCATATGAAATAGTTCCAGTGACTGTCACCATATATAGTCAATGATATGATTGACACATATTTATTTATATCTATAATATATTATAATCAGTAAATGGGCCCAGTAAAACAAAAATGACAAAAAGTCATCTTCAGTCACCAGGATTCCAGATTTTTCGGTCTGTGGCTTAACACTTTCTTCATTTCCAGCTTTCTCAGTCAGCCCGCTGCTGGCAGTGAAGAAATCGCTGGAGGCTGCCACCCTGGGTGACGTCGTTGATGCAGCTTTGGCATCGATAAAATCCATGGCTCAAGGCTGGTTCGCAGCCTCGAAACTTCGCCCAAAAAACAATGGAAAGTGGCCCAGTGGCCCCAGTTCTCTTCATGGTTTGTGTAGCGAAATCTCTCCCAGCTACGTCATCTTTCTTTTTGGTTTGATTGGGGCATTTGGATGCTTCTATACATATATGCTTTTCCTTGATGCTTTGTGTCATAAATCGCCCAAAGGACAAGCGTGGTGAGTCCAAGTCCAAACCTTCACTGTTTGAGATGATGCAGCATTCAACTTCAAATCAGCATTGGTGTTCACAACATTCCCACAACCAAGTTGGCCATGACAGGTCTTGACCACTCATGGTGTCAAAGTTCAGATAGCAAAATGTTGGATTTATGTTAGCAGCTTCAAATTCGGCTACTTCTTTCCTCAGCATCGCAGTCTGGTCTGCCCAGAAAGGGCAAAGAAAAACTGGTGTTGCAGAAGGAAACGCAAATCATCAACGACTAAAACGGGTTTGATTATTGGCTGGGATACTTTCAGTTGCTTCATAGCAGCCCATTTGATAGGGATACCATTGGATACCCCTAGCTCTTAGCTCTCTCCTAACCGGCTGATAGTTGAATAGTATACCTTTCTTGCCTAAACTCCTTCTACACACTGGATCGTCGACTTCGACTGGTGAAACTTCTGGCAAAAGGCAGATCAAAAACTTCTTACATCTCCTTACACTTTAGCAACTAGGCACCCCTTTCAAGGTTAAAAATAAAACTCTTACACACTTCTGTCTCCAAAAACGCATCTCATTCTCCTTCGCATGACAGACATTTTTTTTTGATTACTCCATTCTATAATTTCTGTCTACCATTTTCCAGTGACGACACCTATCCAATCTGGGTTTTGACAAGAATTGGGGCACCGCTGAGATCCAATGGTTTCTTACCAGCTTCAAAACACATTAAAATCACCATTTTGGGGGTTTCCTAAAATGGGGGTACCCAAAAATGGATGGTTTATAATGGACAATCCATCTATAAATGGATGATTTGGGGGTACCCCTATTTTAGGAAACCTCCATTTTGGGGTGACTCTCATGTTGGCATCTGCCAGGGACCACCTACGCTTTGGCCCCGGTGTAAAAACACGAAAAAGGTTCACTTTCCCACGCCAAGCACATCGGCGATGGCTCCCCAAATGCCAGGGTCGCCCTCCTGTAACGGGATTCCCCGGGTCAGGTCATACCCGCCGTGATCCCTCCGATAATTCAACATATACCCTCTGGTAAACTAACATAACTATGGAAAATCACAATTTTTCATGGGGTAAATCCACTATAAATGGTCATTTTCAATAGCTATGTTAGTTTACCAGAGGATAGCTATGCTAGCTGTGGAAAATCACCATTTTCCCTGTGGATAGTTCATAAATGGGCAACTTTCCGTAGCTATGCCAGATTACCGGAGATAACCTCCAGAAAAAAAAAACAAGAAACCGAATAGTATCCCGCTGTTGTGCTGTTGTTGGTAACGAATCAACCAGGGCTTTGGTCACTGCTCAGTTCTCCTAATGATGATTGTGGATGATGATGATGATGATGATGATGATGATGATGATGATGGTGTAACCATGGTAACATTGTCATAAACCCCATAAGTTGCGAGATGGGGCCGCTATGCTCCTATGGTTGTATCACAACTTCTTAGTGGAACTGCAGCCCCAAGGCGAGCAGTGGGAGCTGTGGGAAAACCAGTGGTGTATCATGCTCCAAATGGATTGCTGCTTTCCCCACAAAGTAGTGTGTAGTATTGTTGTGATATATCTATAGATTATTTCTATTATATACAGGCTCGGGAGTAAAGAACAACCTGTCACTTTTATGTCACTAGCCACAAAATAGATTGTACTCCATTTCTGGACCCCCTATGATTCATATCTGGGTGTGTGTGTGTGTGTGGAAATGGGGCACATCCCCCAAATGGCAATCTCAACAGGGAAAATGACCATAACCAGTGGATTTAGGGGTACCCTGAGACAAACCTGTCTCTGAATCCTTTTAAAATCAGCCTTCTTCCAGGACGTTCTAAATGATGTCTCCCAAAATTCCACGACTTCCAAGGTATTTTCGATATCGACCTGGAAGAGGGTTTACTAGCATCCTCTGTTTAGTCAATGGATTAAATCCACAACAAAAACCATTACTCAAACACTAAAAACTATTCAAACCCGTGCTAATATCCATGCATTATGCAAATCATTGCTCAGCGATTTCAATTCGCCCAGCCCAGCCCTGTGCTCCTCTTCCTTATCCTTGAGCACCGCTAAATCCTGAGAAGCAGCTAAAGCACTGATCCTCCCATTTGAGCCCCAAATGAAAGGCCATATGTTGATGTAAACTGAGGTTCTAAACCGTGGATAGTGTTGGGATAGTGTTGGGAGTTGATCATATCCCAAAGTATCCCCAATTCCCAGGATCATCCCAATGGATCCCAAGGGGATGATTACTACATGGGAAATTCAGGATGATGACTGGCAAAACCATGATGATTGAGATGATGATCGCTTGGAATGATTGGATATCTTTTTTTTAACAGTACCCTATCTTCAAAGAAAACCCTGACATGGCTAGGCGTCAAGAATCTGGTGACCAACCGAAATGAAGAAACAATAGACACAACTAATGTAATGCGATTGCCTTGTATGATGGTGTATGTTCGATATTTGTGACCCATGCCATAATAGATTCCCCATGTCTTTTGGATTGACCACCGCAAAAATAACAACAGCTCACGCATGGGTAATTCTCCCATTCCTCAATCTCTGGTTGGTGGCTTCCACCTCCAAGAACTGGGTGGCATCAACTCAAAGATGGGTGAAAATAACAACTATCTGAAACCACCTACCCTCTGGTAAACATACAAAAAGCGATGGAAAATAACCATTATGATGAATAGGCAAATCAACTATAACGGGGCAATTTTCAATAGCTATGTCAAAATACCAGAGGGTAGAGCCTTTTAAATGCCATTCAACACCAAGAAATTTACGACCCAGTGAAGTCATGCGTGACTTCACGCCAAGCAACTCTGCAGCTCAAACCACCACACCTCAATGCGGGAGAAATGTCAAGCCCTGCGGCATAGTTTGGATGCCCTCTGGTAATTCAACATGGCTTGCTGGAAAATCCCCCAGTTAGATTGATGCTTTTCCCAGCTATAAAACTCCAGTTCGGGTACTTTCCAGCCACATTTGATGACACCAAAGGTTAAGGCTCACTGTTGCTAAGAAAATCCCATGTATTCCCATTCTATTAGAATTATTAGAGGAGTACATTGACCATCCGATTAGCCATTCCTGGGCATCACAGGTTTCCAGTCGCTGGGTAGGGTCCAGACTTGAAGAAAATGGTGCAAATGTAGCCTCAGTGCGTTAGCGAAATGCCGCAGTTTTCCAAAGGCCGTTTTGCCGGTAATCGACAGTCAAAAACAAGGTATGCCCCTGAAAAAAACGAGTAAAAAAAACGTTTATTGAAATGGTCTGGTATGTGTATATGGGGATATATGTATGTGTGTGTGATATATAATAATAATAATAATGATAATAATAATAATAATAACAATAATAGTAATAATAATAATAATAATATATACATATATATATATATTATATATGTATATTCAATTATATATATATATAATTATATATATGTATGTGTGTTTTTTGGGGTGAATCCTTACATACACACATACATATCTTCAATAAACCAGATGTACTTTTTCATTTTTTAACTTCAAGATAATAGGATCACGAGATCAACCATTTGAAAGCTGCAAATTTCAACTTGGCCATGTTAGGCCAAAGCATTTGTCGGGGGCAAACACCTATGTACTGCACCTACTGTCACCTTGGAGTAAATAAGAGTTGCCAAGCAAACTTCACCTTGTTCAAACCTGAACTTTCTTGGGAAAAGAAGTCTTGCCCTCTGGTAATTTAACGTGGCAAGCGGCAAGCTCGAACCTCCGGGCTTTTATGCAATGGGAAAAACAATATATACATATAATTGGACAATCATCTGTCAATGGGAGATTCTCTAGCCGGGCAGGTTAACTTACTGCAGGATAAAGTCAAACATTAACATGGTTCCTGGCTGGCCTCTGAAAATCAGGCCGCACGCAGGCAAGTTACCTCCTTCAAACTCATATTTTGACCGCCAAACACACATTGCTTCATATATTAGACGCCAAACGCACATTGCTCCAGAGAATTGTTTTCCTCTTGGAAATGTCCAAAAATAAGTGCAGATTCATGTCGTTCCCTCTGTGTGGGTTCAACCATAGATTCTTGCAGTTCCAAATGCCGACTGTTTGTAGAGTAGCGCAGGCTCTTCAGGTCAAGATTTTGTGGTTCACAAGTTGAACACAACCTCTTGGCATAACATCTCAAAAACAAACCCAAATATCGCGATGAATTGTTGACTATATATCCTAATAATATACCTTGAAATATCCCGTTATAGTCTGATGTCAACCATTGGAATTTATAAATCTTCACTATTGATTTAGAGGATTAGCCCAAAATGAGGATAACATTGGTATCCCTCTAGTAAACAAGAGGTTTATTGACATTACGGACATACAAATATCCACGGTCTCTCATGTGGGGGATGGGATTGCCATTAAACATCCCTGCTCATATATCTTTTTGGTGACGTTTCCAGTTAAATCACTTTTTAAGGGTTATTAGATACTTATAAACCACTTAAATCACTATCAATGTTATTGGTATATCCCATGAGGGAGACTACATATCCCGTTCTACTGTACCATTCGATGATATTTGCTCTACATTTCCAATAACATTTCCCACTTTTCGGATCTTTTCGGCATTTATTTTGGGTTTCCTATAGATATCCGATAATCAAACATGGCAATGGACACTTCGCCGTAGATTTCGATGATTTTCCCATGAATCCAAGGTGGATTTCCCACTGCCGTGGTGGATCCCAGCGGCGAGCACCACGTGTGATGTCGACCCCACCATGCAATCGCTGGCCGCCAAAGAGGATGCCGCCGCCTGACCGCGGGTGGGTACAGGCGAAGAAACACCGTGCTATGGACACTTTTTAATGGGACTTACCCCCGGGTTATTTGACATAGCTATTGAAAACGGCCCATTTATAGATGATTTATGGTGATTTACATGACCTAACTCGGGGGATACTAATGACTTAGGGAACAAACTCATGTCCTGGGATTTTCATCTTCCCAAATTCCCCATTTCTGGTGGATGAACAATGGGAAAATGACACCAAATCCATGGCACATGGGATGATAGGATCATGATCTCAGCAGCTTGGCCAGTCTGGTTGGATAAATCCAACATGTTGGGAAAAAATCATCTAAAACATGTGAATCCGACCCATCACAGGTAATTTTCAATCATGATTGATATGTTATTTCATCAAGTACATAGTGGAACATGAAGAATACTTAAAACCACCTCAATCATTCCAGTTACCATCCCTTCAACTAATAGACCCTGAAAACTGCACATCCAAAGAGGACAATTCGCTACATTCCATAGGTATGGTTGGATGGTTTGTACTTTATACCATACCTTCCTGTAAACTCACATAGATGTTCAACAAAAACTCCATGAATCTAGATCATTTTCCAGAGACCATGGGTTTTTCCACATCTTTTTCTATGTTTACCCAAAGGTTTAATAATTTAATGGACCTAAATCTGAGGCCTCCCAGGCCCCACCTTGCGAGGGGCGGTAGACGCTGCCATCCATGAATTGAGTGCCGCCACCCACGTAGTCTCGCCTGGATGCCAAGCAGGATGGCAGTGAATGGATTGGTTCAAGGGAAACCGACATGATCTAAGTGACGAAAATGGAACCCCAATAAACATGGGGATTCAACCAACAAATATCAACTTCAATATTGTTCAATGGATTGGTTTAAAGGAAAACTTAAGTCCATTGTACCAACAGATATGGAGGTTTCCTGTAAATGTTCCCATGATGCAATTCTGCTTGGTCAGGTTTGCACCTATGATTTCTGTCCGTTAACCGATCTTCCCAGTTCCACCAGTTCCATCCTCATCCCCAGCCCAGTACCCAGCCCTGTCCGGGTGAAGAAATTTGCAAGGCGTTTGCACCATAGCATTTGGTAACTCAAAGGTGCAATGTATCTGGGATGATGTTGCATAATTATGGATAATTATGGATAATGATGGATAATGGATGATGATGGATGATGATGGATGATGATGGATAATGATGGGATGTTCCATATGTCATTCCAAGAGGCTCATCTGAAAGGGAAATAATGGCGCTAACGATGGATCCTTGGCGCGGCTATGGCAGCCATGGCGAAAGTCACCTCCACATGAACCAACTGACCATCGACACCAACCAAGCCTATACCTCCACGACATAGAAATGGTTATACGTTGTGCATATTAAGATTATACACACATAAAGGACATCATGTATTACACATTGTTTATTTAAGAGTGTGCTTTGGAAAATGATAATTTTTGATAGGTATAGGTAAATCATGAACAACTGGACCGTTTTCATCCATGAAATAAACGAGGGTACATACAGAAACGTGATAAACCGTGAAGCAACACCGCAGCTTTCTACGAGCTGAAAGGCGACGATTGTTTAAGGATCCCCCCAAAAAAATAGACTATTCCCAAAAAAGATTCCCCATGTGGATTTCCTATTTCAAAGAAACAATCTTCAGCCAGCCGAGGAGTTGGAAGAGATCTCAGGATCTTCCATGATGTTCCTTCTTGTTGGCTAGATTCCAGGTATAAAACTGGAATATCCTGTTTACCTCCATTTATAATTTATAGAGGTTTTCCCCACCATTTCCTGTGATTTTTCCCATGAAAGCCTCCATTCTTCTTGGGGATCTCCCAGCCATAAGATGCCAAGATAACAGCTGCAGTCCAAGCATCCGTCTCGATGAAAGGCCAACCCTCGCTGCGAATCCGTGGCGTATCGGACGATGAAGGCATCGTCCACGGAAACGTCGCCCTTGGGTAACCTGCGACTGTGGGACCTGGAGATCTTTAGGAAAAAAGCACCTTAGGGTAAACATACAAAAAGAATCAAAAAGATATGTGGAAAACCAATAGGTTCCCCAGCAAATGATCGAAAAAAATGATGGGTTTTCCACATCTATGTCAGCTTACAGGAGGGCTAAACAATAATGAGGATAAAACACGGCACATCTCACGTTCTTGTCACAGCACACTACCTCACAACAACAATGTCAAACCATTTGACAGTTCCCGAACAAAATAGAAGGCTTGCAAGTTGGTGAGGCTTCAAAATCTTCAAATAAGTTGCAGTATTCTGATAATCCAGCCAGATTTCCCGTCAAACCTGGTCATGTGACCTAAAAATACCTAAAAATCATTAAAATACACACCAGGGGTTTGCACTTGGTTCATTAAGGTTCAGATGGTTTTGCGGTTCAAGATGGTCGATTCTTGACGAACTAAATCACGTTGTTGCCAGCAATGATAGGGCTGATCATCCTACTACTGAGTCCATGGGAAATGGCACCGATATACATAAATAGCTTGGCTTCGAGAGAATTGGATGGAGGGAGATTTCCCAAATTTTCTGCAACAAAAACTTCCCTTTTCCCTCTCAACATGGAATAAATGTGGGATCACCATGGAATAGATGGGATTGTAATAGGGAAACCAACCTATACTTAGGGGTTTCAATGCATTGGTTTTCTTCGGGACATCTTAACTGCTTCCATGGTGTTTAGGTCTAGGTCCATATCAGTACACTTCCCGTGGGTCAAATTGCATATCTGGTTGGTGGTGGCTCGCCACCTGCTAAAGATGAAAGTCAATGGGGATCCCCATATATTTCAATGGTTTCCACCTATATATAATATATATATATATATCTATCTATCTATATATCCAGAAACCATCCTAAAACTAAAATTATATACTTATATAACCATATTCATATTAGTAAAATTGTATCTCCATCTATATTTCAATCCCGCCAGAAATTCCTTCATCCCAAGGTTTACAATCAACCCATCCGTGAAGTGTCGACATCTCCTATTTCCCGCAGGATTCGTTACCGCGCGACTCGAAGTATTCCCCGATGGCGTCGATCAATGGCTCAGCCAACTTGTCCTGGTGAGCTCAGCGTGAGTGGATGGCAACAAAGGCAACAGGTTGGTCATATCATTGGATTGGTTGAAGGGAATTTTTTGCAGGAAAAACCAGGAATTTTCCCATGAAATATGGGTTTCCTGTAAATTTTCCCTTGAACCAATCCAATGATTCAACATGGAGGTTTTCGAAGTCATGGGGCTACCCCCAAATCATCCAAGTCGTGACCAGTTGGAGTATTGAAACCCATGGTGACTTGGGGATCCCACCATTTAAAGAGAAATCCCCCAGATGAAGAAAAGGAAAGAAACTGAAGATATGAAAGAAAGCTTTGGTAGATGCAGTGAAATCACTTTGGACATTTGGTGCTTTCCATTTGCCACGGGATCACTTCACCAATGCTCACCTACAAATGTGTCTATCAACCGGATTGTGGGGAGCAAGGTCAGCACTGCAGAAATCCGCATTGTGAATCCGCGCACATGTATCATGTTCTTATATACTTCCTACACCAGATTTAAGGCCATTTGGGGATGATTTCCACAGCGTATGACCTTTCATCCCCACCATGCCCACTACAATCTGATGATTGATTCCTAGCACCATGGGTCCTGAAAGATCTTCTGGGCAGCGGTGGAAGACAAATCTCGGATTTTCACGTCCTGCAAAATCCGCAAGGTGAGTCATTCGTCAGCCCATACCAGCTATGAGCGAACCCTTATTTGGGTGTTTTTTCTCAAATTGTCCTCAAAAAAAATGCACAATTGGGCAAATGGTGGGTAATTCCAATTCTGGCCCTGTCAGATTTTGCCAAAAAAAGGTTTCTATGAGTTCCGACGTTCTTATGTCATGCAGCTTGGGCCAAGTTTCCCAAGCAACTTGGCAAAAATCAGCCTCTCGGTGGCAGCCGATAGCATTTGGCAACCGGAACTTATGTGTTTTTTAGGAAATCCTCCAAACATGTGAAAACTTGAGACTAGTCAAAGACCATCATATTACAGCCCCTAAGTTGGACATGGACCCCGAAAATGGCGATGATCTAAACCGGAAAATCATCTTTTTGCACACCATTCTTCGTGAATTTTAAGCAGGGGAATCGGCTTCACCATTTTGATCTGCACTGCTGGCCAGCGACTTTGGCTATGCCTGTTTGCAGTTGTGGTCATCTGGCATTCAACTTTAGCAGTTCGGTGGCTTTAGATCTCCCAACACTACTAGTAGCATCCATCAGTTAAATACATCATAGCCAGTACATAAGGCGTTGCAATATTATAGCCTAACTATGTAACACACACACACACATAACTTACTGGTGCTTAGCAGGGAATGGGGGGATGACCTATAATAACCATTAATAATCATCCCATTACCCCATTCCCTACGTTTCGCACCAGTAAGATAAGTCAACTTTGGCAGCTTGGTACAATGAACTGCAGGATGTCTAGGGATTTGCGCTGGCAGCTCACCCCAACAGGTCGATCAAATCAGATCCACTCTGGAAATCTGAGGCCAACCTGTGGACAGCGGGACGGACGTTGGATCTCATGATCTCCCTAAGGGTTGGGGAAAAAGAAACCCGGCATTAGGTCCAGCATCTTAAATCAGATTGATTTGGCAGTTCAGTCAGAATAGTAACACCAAAAAAAAACAGACAAGTAGTTCATCAATGTGGTAAACCCAATTATACAGAAACCAAAATCACTGTAAATGGGTGTTGCCATGTGCTACCCCAAATGGTAGGTTTCTGGCATTGGGTTTACCACACTACTATTCTTTGTGGGGTTGCTATTCTGCAACCATGGGTGGGTGGAGAGTTTGGTGAATGGACCACAGCCCCCAAAAAGCAACACATCTATCTCCAAGCTGATTCAGGGGTGGATCATATGGTCACATCCATTTACGAGGTCTTGAAATGCTGCTTCCATGGACTCTTTCCAACCTGTTGCGTGCGCTTTCAGGGTATTGAAGGACTTTTCTGAAGACCATCAACCTGCATGTGGGATCCCTAATTCCCTGCAACAAACCTGGGGGCTGCAGCCGAGTGCTTGGATGATCATGTGCAAATAAGATATCCATGAGTGCAGAAACCGTGGTCAAAGCAAAAAATATATCCTCTTGCGACTCAGTTGCAATACAACCACCCAAATGGTTAAACCCTCGCTGATTAATCAATTCAGAGCGTATTTCCCAAACTTTGAATCTTCAGCTCCATCCTCAAAATTGTACATCTCCCAAACCAAGGGTTTCGCTTCTGGTAATTTACCATATAGCTGTGGAAAATGGCCCATTTAGTTCGATGACCTACCTTTTATGTCCATGGCCATTTTCCATAGCAACGTCGTGTAAACTCACAAATGGATATTCGTTAAATTACTCCCCAAAAAGCTTGATTTTGCATGAAAATTCCATGAAAATATGCTACATCCATGTGCATCCCCCCGTGCGTTATTCATTCTTGTCCAGTTACAAATGGATATATCCACATAGTTATGGGGATTATATCCCATCTTATAAGGCTTCTAATAGCATGATTACAGTATATCTGGGGGTTTCCTAATGGCTGGGGGTACCCAAAAATGGATGGTTTATAATGGAAAATCCTACTAAAGTGGATGATTTGGGGGTACCCCTATTTTAGGAAACCTCCATATCTGGGGCTGGTTTTACCCACTAACACCCCATGGATCCCGGATCCATTGGTTATCTCATGCCTGATGTGAGTTGCCACTGGCAGTTGGTCACCATGAAGCGTTTCATCAGCATTGGTGGAGCACAGGTACTGAGCCATCTGAGCCTTTTGGGAAGCCACGCATCGAACGCGGAACAGAAATTTGTTCTCTCTGCATTCTTATTTGTTCTGGAGAGTGATGGGAAATCATCTGGAAAAAAGTACATCCATTTTTGAACTTTGCTAATGCCGAAATTTGTGCTGACATGTTCAATTTGGCCGCAGTAACCTCAGGAAAACACATTCATCGAAATTGGAAGTCCTTATCCTTCTATTCTTTCAAATCAAAAAAGACAAACAACTCGTTAAAAGAGACTAGACACCATCTAAAAAGTCACACCAACAAAAAAGTCACAAAAAATGACAACTATCTAACTAATATAGTTATAATATATATATATATATATTGTATATATATTATATGTATATATATATATATATCAACCGGACCTTTTTGTTGCAGATCTGCCATGTTTCACATCGTTTCACCGAGCCTTGTCTCCCCAAATCGCTCCCTGTGGCCGGAGCCATGCAACGTCCACCGTATGACCACCTGGTCCTGGGGGAAGTTGGGCGTGCATTGATTTGCAACTTTTTCAGTGGGTTTTAATTTCCTATCTACTGTATATTTTTTTTGGCTATATATATATATATATACATAGATTTGATTCCAGAAAGATTCATTCACTATTTGAGATTGTCCGACAAGGAGGCTGTACCCCAAACTACCTTTCTTTGGGGGGGGGCGCCAGGAAGGATGATAAACCATCAATTGTGTAAAGTTTGACAGTGTTCTTGTCCCTCTCAGATGTATGTATTGTATACCATTGTGAAACAACTACATCTTATCAACATTTGGACATACAATATTTTCAGACAGACCGATTTTTGATTTTTTAGTGTGAATTCACTCTTCCATCTTTTTGGGGGCTGCTAGTCACTGCTAGTCAAATGGAAAGTCCTCAAAGTGGTGACAATTCTAAGGCTTTTGATATGAAAACTGGTTGACCAAGGTTTTGGCAAGGTTTGAATGAGGTCCCTTCAACGGTGTCCTTGGGTGACAAAATGGGCACGCATCAATCTCAAATGCTAAGATAGGGAAACGACACGTCTACGAACCAGGCAGGTTTTCTCACGCCTCTTCCAACCAAGCAACGGATCACGTTGGCCAAGTACCATCCATCCTGGTACTTGGCGTATACCAGCTGTCCTGACAGAAGCCTACCAGACTTGGCTGCGCAGCCTAGTGATACAGTGTAACAATCCATTCCCCCATTCTAATTAAACACCACAGAAGCCATGGTTTACTAGTGGATTTTCACATATTTGAACCATTTAGATCCATTTGGGGGTTTTGAAGCTTAGGGGGAGGCGAGCAAACCTCGTGACCTCGCAAAATCTGCGAATTCCACCTCCTTACCTCGTTTGACCTCATGGCAATTGTAGTTCTTTGATGGCATTTTTACCTCCCAATCATGACCATATGCTTAGCTTGTGAACTTGTTGCCACTGCAGGCAGCCCCTCGCTCCCATGTGCGTGGTTGTTGGAGCTGTCGTGGCCGTTGGCGCCGACGCTGGCGCTGGCGTTGGTGCAGGCGTCGAGGCAGGCGCGGGCGCAGGCGTGATGGGCGAAGCATCCAGATCTAAAAGTTCCTGATGGACAAAATGACTGAAGCTTCGCCAGAGTTGCAACTGAAAATGGAAAATCATGGTAAAATCATGGTAAACTCACATCAAATCACATCAAATTGCACCAGTTACATGGTGTTTTGAGTGTTGACATGCTGCTGATGGCCCGGTCCTCCACTGGAACTTGAGTCGAACTCTGAGGTGTAGATTGCTCCACCTGGCGCTCGATGGAGAAGTGGTGCCCTTTTTTGTTGGAGAAACACGAGTGAAATCATCAAAACACACTTTTTTGAAGGAACATGGAGGTGCGCGGTGAACTTTGGACTACTCACAATAGACAAGAATGGACAATGCACTGCTTGCAAACGATAGGGCTAGATTTAATTTTCCAAGTTTTTCCATGGGCTTGCTTGATATGAAAAACCGATGCAAACTGCATCTTAGACATAGGTTCCCCCTTCATATTTGCGGGATTTATTAGAACGACGCCAAAATTGGGAAATCCATAACCATCCACAGACCATGCCGGGTACCTGATGAGTTTCCGCAGTCATCTCAAGCAGATCGGGCAAGTCTGAAGTCGGGGACTCACTCGGAACAGGTGTCCTAGACCAGGCAGCATCAAGGAGAACGTCTTTGGGATCGGACAAAATGTGGCTGTTTAGGACCACATCCAGGTGGGTTTGTCTGAAAATGATAGCGGGCAAACCATTCTCCACTGATTCATCATCACTTTCCCAATCAAAATGACCATTTTGGTTGGCATTTGGTGGTGCAGAATTTCAGACAAACCCAGGTATACCGTAGTATAGCTTCCATTGGGTTTCGAACCGTTGATCCAGTTGGCCATCGTAGGAATAAAGGTGTTGTAGGATCCAATTTCCAGATTCCGATCATGATCCACGTTTCAATTCCTAATTCACCTCAGGTATGGCTGAAGAGTTAGTTGTATAGCGGGATGACTGGGTCAGGACGATGACCAGCCTTAAGAAATCATTGGGAAGTAGCAACTACTCTGAAGCGCCCAAGCTTTAGGAACGTCAAGTACAGCAAGCAATTTGGTCTCTACATGATTCTATCCACAGAGAACTCATTTACCAATGGGTAGTATACCCTCCGGAAATCAAACATGGCAATACGATTCGATGGGAAACTCACTGTAAAATAGACATTTTCATTGGAAAATATGGGAAACTTATTTATAAATGGAAACTTCAATATGGGAAAGTATTGGAAACATCATCGAACGTGATTTTCCAGCAAGCCGTTGCCATGTTTGTCCATCCCCTAGGCCAAACTCCTCTGGGGCATTGCCAACAACAAAGTTTCCAAGAGGGCCTGGGACCCAGCAGCTTCGTTGCGGGAGAACATTCACCAGGTACCCAGCTGAAAGGTCCAGAAAAACGTCAATCAGCGCAACATCTTGGGATCTTGATCTTCTTCTGTAGTAGAGTTGAGTTTGATCAATTTTCATAGAAAGAATGATGGCATCACCTCTGAAAATCCTGCGCCTGGGCACCTTCAGGGAAATTTGAATTTGCTGACATCCAATAGATGCAGGGAAATACCAAAAAGCTGACTCATGCAATTCTGATTCTGTGTTCTCTCTCTCTCTCTCTCTTTGTCGCCATCTCCAGTTTTATCTTTGTTAGACTTGGCAGGAAATATCTCCTGGAATTCCGGAAAACCATTCGCAGTACCTTTGGGCACGGGGCAACTCAATTTGGAGCCGCATTTCTTTCGATGGCCAATTTTAGATACCCTGCCAACGCCAGAGTTTGTAGAGGATTAAAGAACCAAACAAAACTAACCATTCGTAAGATTGACCTACATATTCACCCATCGTATACCCATCGTTTCTGAAATCCCCATAAATTTTCTTGGCCTACCCTCTGGTAAACTAACATATAGCTATTGAAAATGGCCATAGAAATAGTGGATTTTCCATAGTAATGTAAACGTTCACCAGAGGGTAAGACCCCATGAAGTGGTGAAGGATCCAGTGGCCATCGAGCTACAGAAACGGGGCGATGGTCCGACTCCATCAGTCCGCCGAGCGCACAATAGCCTGCAGTCGCCCGGGTTGATTAAAAGATACCCTCTGGTAAATGTTTACATAACTATGGAAAATCACCATTCTTAATGGGAAAATCAACTATAAATGGCCATTTTCAATAGCTATGTTAGTTTACCAGAGGGTAGGACAAGCCAGGCTTAACCTGTGATCGTGTCTTGCAATTTCTTTGGGGGATAAATATGTAGAACCAAAATGCAAATACTGTGGGATAAATTTGGATGTTGGATGTTGGAATTTGTATAATCCGTGGGTTTCCCAGGAAATTATCGTCTTCCAATTGGTTTGGGGGAGAGAGAGGAAAGAGAAAAGCGTCCATTCCCTCAGAAGTTGCTTGGCGGATAGAAAGAAAATGACAAAATAACATCCATTCCAATATATTTATTCCAAACAAACTGAAACCACCAACAACTTGTCCACGGTTGAACAATCAGGATTTCAATCTCCAGTGTTTCTACATGGCCACCCAACTGTTACATTTTTTGGGGTTGTTTCTACGGGAAAACAACAAGGTCCGTGAGAATCTCCACCACGGGAAAAGTCTCACTTGCAAAGGATCACTTGCGCCCAGATTGACATAACCATTTCAGGAACATGTTACTTTACAATGATTGAACCATTTAGGGTCTACTTTTAGGGGACTTGAGCGGGACTTGCGGACCAGGGGGAATGGAGAGGGACATAGGGGGCATTTAGCAACAGAATGCATACATGCAACACTCTGTTATGAAAAAATCAACAATTTAGGGTCTACTCTTGAGGGAAAAGAGGTACCCGGGCACAAGCGAGACACATGGGCACAAGCGAGGCCGCAACCAAATACCACAATCCAAGGTGATGGCTGTTGTAAATCCAATGGTCTGAGGTTTTCCATGGTTTTCCCTCCTATGGTAAGCTGAGGATAGCTGTGGATACCTGATGTGCCATGATATGTGAAGAGCATGTGGCACATCAACGTCATCATGCATGTGGCACCAAAAGGTTCACAAACTTGCTTGTTTCGCAGCCACACCTCAAGACCACCAAACGCATTGCTCCCAGGCACTCTAACATGACATGACAATGGAAAATCAAGGTTACTTTCTGGGAAAGGCTCGGAAAATCATGGGAAACCATGGTATATCATCAAACAATTTTTGCATTTTCAAACATTGGTTAGATTTACCAGGCCATGTGGCCAACCTTACCCAGCTATTCATTGTTGACCAATGGGAGAAGTCTTGACACCATGCCGTAGTCTCACTTGTTTCTGGACCATTTTTGGGGCCAGCTATTTAGCAGGTTGATTCACCAAGCCATTTCTGATTTGCATTGACTAACAAACATAGCCATTGAAATCACCATGTTAAGGGATGGTAAATCATCGAACTCAATGGGGCCTGGTCACAAATGTTTCATTACCAGAAGGTCAATCCCACATTTCATGATACAAGCATGGAGGTTTCCCAAGTTCTGGGGGTACCCCCAAATCGTCCAAAGTCATGGATGACCCTTGAAGTATTGAAACCGGCATGGAAAAATTGGGGAATCCCAGCATGACTTCAGAAAAAACCTCCGTTTTGCAGGTAAAAACCTCATTATTCTCGTTGTACCGATCTTATGGAGGTTATAAATCCACATTTAACGATGATTTTCCCATGGATCCGCATCCAGCTCCATCGCCACGAAAAGACCCAGGAACTCTTTCGCTGGACACTGACCTTGGAATGTAACACACGGTCACACCAGGCCGGTTCTCGTTCCAGATCATACGCGGCCTGTCCTGCGGCGAGATGTGGGATCCCCAGCTGCATATCGGTCCATGTTGCAAGCGCGCATTGCATGAAATCCGTTCTAAAAAAGGGGGTCTCGGTCTGAATGGGAAATTCGGACTTCTTGTGGCTTACATGGCACATCTTATGGATTCCTGGCAAAATCTGCTAGTAGTCCATCACTTGTCCATTTACAAGTGAAACATGCTATAGCATTTCATGGCAAAAACGATGAATCTCGTTGGTTGGTTGGTTGGTTGGTTGGTTGGTTATTAGAATGGCATAGAATGGCAATATCCAATTTTGACCCAGTTTACTGTCCAATCTTGCCACATATCCATGGACATATCCGTTGAAACTGGATCGTCTCCTCCCAGCAGCCGATAGGTTGGTGGAAAGTTCACAGGACCTTCCATGAGACTGAAGTCCTGTTGCCGAGCAAACCAATGGATTGGTAAAATCAGCGAACATTCTGGAAAACATGTTGTTATAGTTTAGCCATGTGTTCAACCGGAAACCATCTTTTCAAGGTTTAAACATCGCTTATTTCACTAATATAGGCGGAACATGTGGGGTGTTCATGCAATTTTATCATCGTTTTTCTTGATAAATGTGACAGGAAATCAAGGAGTCTGCCACCAAGTGGGAGCTCATGTTCCACTTTAAACACGGAAGTTGTTGGGTTGCTGTTCCCTGCTATTCTAGATGCAATACCAGTCACTTTTGCAGAGTTTCGGAAAAACCACTCATAAATCGAATAAATGGAGACTACATGTGCGGGGAGGAGACCGTATTGCCTATTGCCAATGATATAGCATAACAACTACTAGATCATCGGATAAGTACTGACTGCTGGTTTAACTTCTTCTGACCAAATGAGCCAATTCGGGAGCATCATTCCAAATTCCGAACAGGAAACATTTGGGACTACAGAATCATCATCACACCACAACCACACTCATGTCAGGATTTCTGTTCCTGCCTTTTTTCGTGAGGGAATCTCAACACGTTTGGCAGAAAAGTTTCAGTGAATGGGCCAGCTGCAACAGAAGAGCTACTATCATAGAAAAGGCGATAACATGTCGCATCCGTGCCATTCCGTGCCCAGTTTTATCTCCTTGAGTATTTCATGGAGTTCCTGCCTGGCGAGCCAAAAGCAAAGCAAGGAAGTGAAGCTGAGAAGATGAGAACCATGATGAGTCAGTCAACAAATTCTTTCAAGGGCAAATCTCCAGGAGGACACGTGTTTTTACCTCCAAAAACTATGGTCCTCCTGCAGATTTTCCTGCAAACCAATTCTAGGAGTCAGCTGTTATCACCTTCCAACGTGAATTTCAAAGTCTGACAAACGTGAAGTGACCCGGCAGTGAACCTCTACAACCTCTAGCGGAAAAACTGAATAGCTGCATCCTAAATTTGAAAATATGGATCCAATCCGAACAAAGTCCAAACGTTTGATTCTGAATCTTCTCCTGTCCATCTCTGGCATGATGACGCGTCTGGATGTGATCAACAGCTGAGGTATCAACATTATCAACTCTCTCTTCTGCATTTAGCAGTCTTATCATACACTCTTAGCTGGGCATCATGTTCCCCTCGCGGCAAAATCAGCCAGTGACCCACCTGCTTCGTCCGGCGCAATGCATTTCATCACCTCAAGACGGTGATACGACCATCCCAACCCACTCTTCATTACCCTCTGGTAATCAAACATGGCAATTGGAAATCCACTATAAATGGATATTTTAATGGGAAAATCATCTACAAATATGGGATTTTCCATTGCCATGTTTGATTACCAGAGGGTAATCACCAAAGGATCGATCACAAAGATTCCCAAGTCGCATTCAATCATCTTTCCCATGATCTTTTCCCATCTGTAACCCTGCAGCTACCATCTGGTAATCAAACATGGCTTGCTGGAAGGTAAGCATAACTGTTGCTACCTCTACATAAAAAGTAAAATCATATAAATCCCATCCAATATTCACCATGATTCGGCCACTACCAATAGCCCAGTGGCACTGGAAAAAGAGGCGTTTCACCTCATCGCTGGTGGACATCGCACCTTCCCCAAGTTGCCCCACAGCTGTTGGATCTAGCCAGCCTCAGTGCGTCAGGTGTGAACCGTGCTGAAACGCCTGCAGACTCTGGTTATGACTAACATAGCCATGGAAAATCCCCTATAAATGGAGGTTTTAATGGGAAAATCATCCAAAACTAGCCATTTTCCATGGCTATGTTAAACAACCAGAGGGTACATCTTGATGTTCTCTGAGATTCGATGGAATTCAATGCAGATCCCTGGAAATTCGTATGCTTGTCGATGGGGATCATTGTCTCGAGACACCACCAAGCAACTTAACGTCTGGTAATTCAAAATTGCTATGACAGATTAATACAGATTGCCCGTTTACAAATGATTTACCATGATTTATATACCTGTTGAAAATGAGCACTTTTTGTTTCTGTCGAACTACCAGGGGTTGCCGGCCAAATAGCTGACGACACATCCATCATCCCTTGATCAATTCACTTGGTCCGGTTGGCGATCAACCTTGCTGGGAAGTGTCACCCAGAAAAACCACCATCAAGTCGTGTATGATCAGCCCAGAAGAGAACCCATCCCATTTCAAGACCTTTCTGGGGTGATATGGCTTGATATGGGTTGATCTATCTATGGGGATTTTAAAGATGTTACTGAAAACATCTGAAACCAATAGGTATCTCTTCATGCCTCACATGCCTCACATGCCGCCAGCCCCCCGGTCCTCCTTCTGACACCCAGGAGCCGTTGCTGAGTGTCGCCCGCGTATTCTCTGGAAGCTGGGCGCGGAAGTTGAAATCGCCACCTCGCCAGCGTCACAGAACCCATGTGCTGTTTCCGAAATCACCCAAGATCTTTCAAAATATCAAGGCTCAAATTGAAACTGCCCCAAACTTCTGTGGATCTGGATTGGTTTAAGGGAAAATCTTAAACCAAAGATAAATGGATTTTCCCGTGATATATGGGGGTAAACCCTGTAAATTTCCCCTTAAACCAATACATCTCCAGCTGCCAAGGGCACTGATGACCAGCAGGTCTGGTCGGGTTCCTTTCTCGGGGCATAGGCCTCGCTAGTGGGGGGTCTGGGGGTTTCAACGGGATTCCTGCGTGGGATGTCGTGGTTTTGTTTTTTTGGCCATGGAGGTGTATCCAATCTGTAAATGGGAATGTCAAGGGAGATAATGTGGGTAAAACAATCGTAAACCATCCCCGATTTCACCATAAATAGGTGGTATAAACCAATATATGGGTGGTTGATTATTGTTTTATCACCATTATTCAAATTAATCACCATATGATCTGGATGTGAGCCCGGAGATCAGGAGGGTCACCCCAACATGTGGCCTGTTGGGGAAAAACCTTTGATGAACCATCAAAATTTGGAGGGGAACAACCGGTTCATCGAAGCAACAGGTCAAGCGGAAAAACATTCACTGGGTGATTGAAGAGAGGGGTCTATAAATTTCCATAGGTTTCCATAGATTTCCTTGCCGTTTTAAGATGTTTTAAGGGAGCCCATTTTGAAAGAAACACCCCAGGGTTTCGCAGTTTAGCCTTGGCCCAATGGGTGACCTCAATAGGTGTCCTGGAGCCACTCAAGTCTCCAGAAATCAATTGGATCTTGCCAGGGAACCCATTGGGTTACCTCTGGTAAACTAACATAGCTAAGGAACATGGCCATTTATAGTTGATTTAGCTATTGTTAGAAGTGGTGATGTTCTATAGTTATGTTAGTCTAGCAGAGGGTAAGAGGTTTTCGACTGAAATGGCTTCCACTTCAAATCTTGTCAATGGATTGATTTAATGAAATGGTTAAACCCATTATATCTGTTTGATGGTTCAACCAATTGCTGATAACGATTGAATGAATTACCCTCTGGTTATGACTAACATAGCCATGGAAAATCACCGAACTAAATGGAGGGTTCGAGCTGGGAAACTCCTCCAAAATTCGCCATTTTCCATGGTTATGTTAAATAACCAGAGGGTAAATGGACCCATTTTTGCACTTCAAAGACTTTTTGACCCATCGATATCCATCGATCCAAGACACTCTGCAGGATCTCTCTGAGTTGCTCTGCTCTCTCCTCTGCAGACTGAGTGGGTGACTTGGTCATTCTTTCAAAGGGCTCAAGGTATGTCTAGGTCTAGGTCTCCACTCTGAGATATCAAATCTTCATGATGTTATATCATGTTGTAAAATTTCAAATTACAGTAATATGATGCTGTATCATGTTGTAACATCTTGTATCATGTTCCAGCTTGTGGGTCTGATAGCTTGTCTGGCAAGCAATACCCTGCCAGTCTACAGAACAACTATTTCCACGTTTTCTCGATATGGACAAATACAGGTAAACAATATTTAATTTAATATAAACCTTCGTTTATAGGGGATTTTCCAGCTAGCCACGTTTGATTACCAGATGGTAAACTATGGTATGCTTCATAAAAGGTGGCCCACCCCCCAGTTCAAAGTTGGTTTATAAATCATAGTAGCTATAGGTATCTCTACCGTAAACTCTAGCTAATGGAATTCTTTGCACCAACGTAGCTAACATGAACAATTAAAAAGGGTGCAGATTTTTTTTGTTTTTTTTTTGGGATTTTTTTTTTTTTTCAGTTTGGGGCACTTTTCCTTGCTATTTGCTGCATTTTAGAGCTAAAACTGCAATTTGCTACATTTTGGAGCTAAAATCTCTCATGTGCGCTCT
>BGPT01000513.1:7100-22043 GCA_003297045.1 Symbiodinium sp. clade C Y103 | reverse complement strand
CCCGTGGGTGGAGGTGAGCGTTCACGATCGGCTGACCCTCCCGGGTAGCTGCGTCCAGAGTAGGTTCGGCCATATCCACGTGATCCTTTCTGACCATAGTTCTGACCGTAGCCCTTCCCTTTGGACCTCTGCTGGCTTTGGTACTCACGGTATCCATAGCCTTTGCCACCATATCCCCATTGGCGATCATCACTCCAACGTTCCCAACGACCTCCCCCATATCCTTTGCCGGACTGCCATNATAGCCTTTGCCACCATATCCCCATTGGCGATCATCACTCCAACGTTCCCAACGACCTCCCCCATATCCTTTGCCGGACTGCCATCCACCCTTTTTCTGCGGACAATCTCTTTGCCAATGATCAGTCGACCCACAGATGTAGCAGCCACTTTCATAGTAGGTGGAGCTGCCCCAATGTCGTCCGCAGGGCGAACTGATTCAGTCAGTGGTCCTGGAAGCAAAGTTCGCTGCATCTGGTTCTGGTTGCGTCCGTAACTGGTGCGGTTTGAAGCTTGTAAAACGTTGAAAGATGGAACCTGGCATGCCCAAAATGACAGGTCAACACATTGATGGGTGAAATTTGGAGAAAATATATCAATAAATTAAATTGGTGCATCTTGATGGTGCATTGCACAATGTTATATGTAACATCCTGTAGCAAGTCATATTTCAAATTGTATTTCTGCATTTTTACACTAAAACATGTGACAATTTGGGAACATAAATCATGGTAGCATATATGTGTATATGCACACATCATGAAAAAAACATCATACCAGGGCTCGTTGTCAGTTGTTGAGCGTCGATTGTGTGCAGGATGCCTTCACCGGGCTCCTTTTCGCAGGATGCCAGTGGGCTCCTTCTGCGCAGGATGCCTTCACCAGGCTCCTTCTCAAATAGGATGCCTCTATGGGCTCCTTCTATCTGTTGTTTCGTTGACAGTCAACACCTCACTATTCAATTGGTTCATCCGATGTTGTTCACTCATTGTTTCGTAGTTCCTCAATCTACCTGGGATGTTCAATTGCGTTGCTAGACAAGCCTGTGTGATGGCTTCACATGTCATGGAGAGATGTGTTTTGCACAACATCCAGCAAATTTTGGATTGAGTTTGTTGATGCAATCTCGTCAAGCTCGCGGCAAAAACAAAAAAGACAATTCTTGACAAAGACGCTGTTGCTTGAGGGTAGCCGCACAGATGTTAATAACAAAGATAGATAGATAGATAGATAGATAGATAGATAGATAGATAGATAGATAGATATATAAATAAATATTTTTGTTTATATTATACACATTATATATATAGATATATGTCTATATATCCCTTATGCAGGGAAACAAATTGTATCTATCTTTGTTTCACATGCAGCCGGTAGAATGAGAATCTAACCTCCTTGATCTTTTTGCGAAGAAAACAAAGAGCTGAGCGACAGATTTGCTGCGCGGCATGTCAATGTGCAGTGAATGTGGTCTACTGGAAATGTCGTCATCACGCTGGAGCCAGGTGACGGCTTGTTCATGAGGCTGTGAGGCTCAGTAGCAGTGATCCTTGTAAAATTCCCGGCTTAGCTTCGTTCATTCTTTGACATGGCTTTTAATGATTCTGCTGGTCCTGATGCTGCCCAGAAGGTGATCCCGAGGATTCATCTGGAAGACTCTTGGAAATCCATCCGAGCCTGGGACCCATCTGCAGGGTCGAAAGTGGCCCATGAGTTTGAGAATGTGAAGAATATGGCGCTCTTTGCCACCCACCTCTACCGGGATCTTGGCGGTGCCATGAGGAAGATGGGACGGACTTTATGGACCAGCCGTGGCAGAGCTGCTTTCGAAGGGATTTGGTCCAAGAGACAATGCAAGAGAAACTGACTTCGGTGTGTGAATGGTACCGCTTCAATGTCCCCAGGACGATTCGTGAGATGAAGAGCGCAGTCGAGTTTTTGGACCATATCTGCAGCTACACCACTGATGGGCCCCACAATGCGGTCTTCCAAGGCACCCTGGTTTGCCTCAAGGACACCTTGGTCCACCTGGAGTACAAAAATCGCGGATCAGCTTGACACTGAGAAGCCGACTTGCTATGTGCCTGAGAAAAAGTGAGGCTGCCGCTGCGACTGCCACAGAGAGTTGCAGCTCTTNAAAAATCGCGGATCAGCTTGACACTGAGAAGCCGACTTGCTATGTGCCTGAGAAAAAGTGAGGCTGCCGCTGCGACTGCCACAGAGAGTTGCAGCTCTTCTCCCCTTTGTTCTTAGTGAGCATTTTCTTCTTCCATTTTTGTTTCTGAAGCTTGTGAAATCAACCAGTTCCCTCGTTTGTGAGCAATGTGTCGTTTCGACACTTCTTGTGTAGCTTAGCAGGATGCCTCATCTGGCTCCTTTTGCAGGATGCATAAGTTGCTCCTTTTTCGCAGGATGCAGAATTTAGCTCCTTGGTATGTCTGCTTGCTGCGCTGAGGGAAGCATTGTGTGGAGATTTTATTTCATGTTGTAGCCACGGTTAGTTCAAGAGTTGCCAGCTCAAAGACTTCGCATTGCCGTAGCAGTGGCCCATGACGGACTTGGTGGATCTTCCTAGTGATGATGGGTCTGAGTGCTGGAGCCTTCCATCCATTGATGAAATGCCTGATGATTCTTTGTCGGATGCCCCTGTTCATGTTCATGTGTCCTGGACTTGCTCTTGCAAGGATGGGCCGTGTGTTGCAGCTGGCAGCGACATGGAAACAATGTGCAAAGTTCTTCGAGAAGGCATGCAAAATGCCGATCCTGAGTTGCACCGGCGTCGGGTGTGGCTGCTCCTGCGTGACCTTCGTCTGAACAAGAAGGTGGATCGCGGCTTTCAGCTGAATGATGTCAATGTCTGCCGCCCGATCTTCATGAAGGCATGTTGCATCGGTTCCACGACCCTCAAAGATCTACAGAACAGCTTGCATTTGGATGCACCACCTCCTGATGGTCGCAAAAAAGGGTTGCAGATCCACAGGAACTCGGTGACCCTCTCAGCAGGCCAGAAGGACATGTCAAAGTTCTTTTTCCATGCTTGGACCAACTACGCCATGCATGTGCCCACAGAAGATCTGGACGCTGCTGCTGATTCTGCCGAGCCCAAGCCTTTAGAGCTGGTAGTTGGGCCTGGGGCTGCTGCGGAGGGTGACACCAGCAGCTGCCCGGCCATGAAGTTGGAAGATTCTTTGGCTGTGCAAGCTCCAGGTGCAGATGATGAGTGTCAGGTGGCTTCCAAGCGCTACTTGCCTCACCAGAGCTTCCAAGAGTTTTACGAGATGTATGTGAATTGGAGCGACTGCCCAGCGAGCAAGAGTTCTTTTCACCGGTACTACAACAAGACAGACTGGAAGAACAAATTGCGCATTGCTGATTCTGTGCAGCATAGCAAATGCTCTTGCTGTGAGAAGCTGAAGAAGATGAGGAAGGAGGCCGTCAGTGAGACCCAGCTGAAGCAGATTCAGTCTGCTCATTCCGGCCACATCAAGAGTGTGATGCTGGACCGCAACTGTGACAGTCTAGCAGAACAGCTTGGCGTTGACAGTGTCACCTGCACAGCCTCAGGCTGCCCGAAGCTGTGTAGGGAAAAGGCTTGCTTGAATTGGACGCAGGATGGCATGGATCAGTCGAAGTTTCGATGTCCGAGGAATACCAGCATGAGCAAGTCTCTCACAGATTGTTGGAGGCCACAAATTGGTGCTCACGGGCTCACCTTCGATGGTCTTGGGAAATTCCTCTTCACCTGTGACCAAGACCTCGGCAAGGGCAGCGATGTGCAATGCACTGTCACTTCCCGAGCTCTGGAGGCCAGCAATTTTGTATTTCGTTAGGTTGATGTCAGCCCCCAATTAATTTGTTTTGTTTGAAATTCAATCGGTCCAGGTGGTGACCGATCGCCTTCGAGAACGTGGCGTGGGCATGCCGCTCCATTGGCGTTGCCTCACTGACAATGCCTGTTCAGAATCGAAGAACAACTTGTTCTTGAAATTCCTCGGTGTGCAGGTAGCCTTGCGAAAGGTGCACACGGCTGTCCTCGCACAGGGCAGAGTAGGCCACACACACAACAGGCAAGATGCTGCTTTCAGCAATGTTGCAACTTGTCTCAGCAGAGCCAATGTCTTGGAGAATCCAGATGACTTCCGGATGAGAATCAATGCCCACCTCCCCGGCATCNTCTCAGCAGAGCCAATGTCTTGGAGAATCCAGATGACTTCCGGATGAGAATCAATGCCCACCTCCCCGGCATCTTTGTTGAGCACATTGAGGCAGTGGCTAATTTTAGCAGCTGGCTGGCGCCCTTGGCTACTCATGTCAGCGGCATATTCCAGACGAAATTTGCCACAGAAAAGAACTTGGAGGCATGCCATTGTCTGAAACTCATTCGCCGGGAGCTTCTGCCAAAGGAGTTGGCGGATGTGGTGGAGATGCCACGCTGTTTGAAGAATGTGGCTGCTGATCCTCGTGATGTGATTTTGCTGCCAAAGCTTTACATCGGGTGCTCAAAGCTGAGCCAGAAGCCCATCGTTTTCATTCCGTGGCAGCATGTGGCTGCTTTGGCTGAGAGACCTCCAAGTCAAGTCATTCCACGTGCGCAGTTCTCAGCCCGTCAGAGCAATGAGTTCTTGAAGACCGCGGAAATTATGAGGAAATGGGGCTATGAGAAGGCCGCGGTTTACTTGAAGGATTTGGCACCTTGGCCAAATTCTTTCCTTGACCCATTGTTGAATAGGAACAACTTATTTTTTTCTAGACCCAATGAGATGAAGTTTTGAGGTGCAGAACAACATGGCTGGACGGGCAGACTCTTGGATCTTGCCCAAGATCGAATGGGTGTTTCAAAGATGTGGCTTCCAGCCACCAATCCCTGCCAATTTGCTTGAGCAACTGGATTTGGGATTTGCTTTTACCGCCCCTTTGAACATCAAGGTGATCAAGGACAATGGAAAAGCGCCATCTGCAGATGCCGCCTCTGACTGTGTACTTGGAGCCCCTCCAGGCCACTCCGCGGTTGAGAAAGGATGCCCTCCAGGTCGAGCTGTTCCAGTTGCTTCGGCTGCTTCCCAACAAGCCCCCATGAGGCCAAGTGTTGAATGAGAAGCTCCAGCAGCTCCTTCCGATGCTGACCCTCCAGCAGCGGCACCTGGAAAAGGAAGAGGCCGTGGCAGGGGAAAAGGGCGTGGCAGAGGAGACGGTGCTGCTGCTGCTCCGAAGCCTACGGCTGTGAAAGCGAAGGCCAAGGCGAAGGCCAAAGCTATGAGTCTTCCTGCTCCTGCTGGTCCTGATGCTTCTGAAGGATCTGCTCCAAAGAGACGTCGCATCTCCATTCCATCGGATGCGAACGTCGGGTGTGCGAAATGCTACCACAACAAGGAGGTTGGGTGTACGACGTGCCGCCCCAAAGCAGGCCTTGTTGAATCCTCCGAGAAGGGCAAGTGGGTTTGGAAGACTGACTGAGTGACTGACTGAGAGCTTTCCGGTTTTTCTAGTGAGCGCTGACCAACCACCCCGGATGGATGTGGTGTGAGCAAAAACGGATAACTCTAGAGAACCGTTGCCAAGCAATACTATATTTTATATTATATTAGATTTTAGTCTCTATAGATAATAAAGCTCCCCAGATTTTTTGGTGATTCACCGCATCCACCGAACCGATTGTGGTTTTAGATGGCCTCTGACGCCATTACAATACCAGCTGTCCTGACTGACATGGGGTTTGCAACGTGCAGTGCATCAGTGATCATTGTTGCAACATCAAAGGAAATAGCCTCACAATGTTTCTGAAGACTGCGTTTGTCATTTTGCACTTTATGCATTTGTTAATAATATATACACAAACAAACTTTCTTTGACAATATAGATGCACTCGGCGTTGCTCATGATTGGGGGTCCACTGGGGCCATCGCATCCTAGACGCGATCTAAACTTGTCTGGATCCAAGTGTGATGCAAAAAAAGAATTTGCTGCTTTTCTGCTCGTTGACCGTGGGCAGACCAGTTGGCTGAGCCTTTTTTTAACGCAGTGGCTGTGCTAGACACGTTGGAGAGACATTGGTACGAAACCGTTGCTGCCTCTTTTAGCAGAGATCCCCTGGACCCGAATGTGTTTCCCTCATTCCTGGCCATGGCTTTGCTGCCATGTCTCGATGTGGATGAGGCTTCTGTCATAGAAATCAAATCTTGTGACCAGGTGGATGTTTCGGAGCTCTTCAGCCGCCCCAGGCTGGTGCCTCGGTGTCAGTTCTTCGATCTGATTCCCGGGGAAAGCTTCGACATGAAGGATGATGAGGAGCTAGACTTAGGAGCTGTCAATGGACGAGCTTCTGTTTGGAAGCACATCGACCTCTATGACCCACGAGTCTTCCTGCTGTCTCCACCGTGCACCCTCTTTAGTCAACTCATGAAGCTTTGGGGTCGACAGGCCATTGGCGAAGAGAAATACCTGACCCGCTTGCTCACTGCCAAGCAGTTGTGGGAATTTGCTTGTGACATTGCCAAGTCACAACTGGGAAGGGGGCAGTACTTTGTGCTCGAGCATCCAGATGGAGCTAGTTCCTGGGAAGAAGACTCCGCAATTTCCTTGATGCAACAAGATGGCGTCATGGTCAGCCGATTTGACCAATGCAGGTTTGGACTGAAGGCGCCGGTGAGCCGAAAGCCAATTCGCAAGCGTACCAAGCTTCTCCACAACATCCCTGCGCTGCATATCACATTTGGTGATGTTTTTTGTCAATGCCAAGAAGAGCATAGGCGCATTGAAGGATGTGAAGCTGGAGTTCCTGTGTCTAGCTTTTGCGAGACTTATCCACCGGAAATGGTGCAGGGTCTGCTTACAAGTATCCGCACTGAAATTGGTGTGGAAATGGTAGATTAGCTACCGCGGAATGCATGACTCACCGCAAAGTCAGTTGTGGTCTATAAAATGCCTTTCAATGTGCCGAGGTGTTTTTGCAAGCAACATGTAGGGGTTGAGGTTGAAAATACAATCATGGTTGCAGGATGCTCTGAGCTCCTTTCCCTTGTGCTGCAGGATGCTCACATAGCTCCTTTTTTTTCTTGTCAGCTGCAGGTAGCCATATATGTGCACCTTAATACTCCGAAGTCAACCGGCCGCCCAGGCATATGCAACTATTATTTCCCCTTGAAATCATGTATAAACCTTATCCTTGCAGAAATGCAAGCTCTCAAATCATTGCTTCTGAAAAATGTCCTACAAAGATTTTCACCAAAGTTTCGTTGAAAATTAGACCAGTCAAAATGCAACGCGAACTCGTATTTTCAGATCCTGCTGTGATCTCGATGTCAAAAAATTTGCACCTGAGATCGCAGCATTTCTGGCGAAATGCTGTGATCTCTAATTAAAAACTAGATTCTGCTGTGATCTCGATAGCGAAAAATTTGCACCTGACATCGTAGCAAATGATTGAAAGCCCAGGAAGATCGAAGCATTTCTGGCGAAATGCTGTGATCTCGACTACGCAAAATTTGCACCTGAGATCGTAGCAATTGTCTAAAACGGAAAAAAGGCGAGTGAAAAATCTCACCAAGTTCATCATAGCAAAATGAAAAAAAATCTTTTCATTTTGCCCTCCTTCATTTACCACCCATCCATAATTTGTATTTAAGCATAGTGTAAAGAATAATCTAAACATTTTCCCACTTAGTTAATATCCCGATATATCTTATATCTATATCATTGTAACGATATTTATAAAGATATCTTTTCCCCACCTATTAGATTTATTTTTCTGGGTGGCCGGTTGAAACACATGGGATGTTTCAGCAGCAACAGCAGCAGTAACCTCATTGTGTCAACGATTCAGAAAGATGTTTCAAGCCGTCGTGCAGTGACCAGTGAGGCTCAAATTGGGCGTGTTCTCAGCAAGACGCCGAGTCAAAAAGATAAACAAATAGACAAGCAGACAAAGAGGAAAGAGAGAAACTTCAAAGATGTTGCCATGGTGTTTGATAAGTGAGTTGTTTGAAAACAAGGTTTTCATTCGCTCGCTGCGCCATGGCTGGGCGTGCTTTGGCCCACTGTGCCAGAAGCCTGCTGGAAATCCTTGCAGAGGATGAGCAGAACAACAACATGGCAGCAATGCAGCAAAATCCGTGGGCCCAGCAAATGGGACACCCTACTACGATGATGGGTCCGCCCATGGGGCACATGCCCCACCTGGGCCTGGCACCACCCATGATGCCAGTTCCTATGGCTCGGCCCATGCTGATGCCAGCGGCGGGTAGTGGAATGCTGCCGCCTCAAATGCCGGCTGGGATGATGCTGCCGCCTGGGGTGGTGCCGGGTGGGGCGCGTCCGGGTCCGGTTGGTGCCGGGTCGGGCGCTTGCGGATGTGGCTTGCATCCAGGTCCACTGCCACATCCACCGCCAGTCACTACCCCGATTGT
Source organism: Symbiodinium sp. clade C Y103 (assembly GCA_003297045.1). Taxonomy (NCBI): domain Eukaryota; class Dinophyceae; order Suessiales; family Symbiodiniaceae; genus Cladocopium; species Cladocopium sp. clade C. The sequence continues at coordinate 13,638 of BGPT01000513.1, read as the reverse complement.
GACAGAAGTTGGTTCACCTGAGCGGTCGAGCCCTGGACGTGGGCCTGCAGCCACCCCCCGGATGACTGCTGCAAAGACTGGTTCAACGTCAAAGGCAAGGGGAGGAGAACCTGGACCTGGAGACGACTACGTCACGACGGCCCCACGCTACCGTCGTCGGCGTCATGTTTCTTCCTCAGAGCCACCCGGACCTGATGCCCCTGAAGCAGCAGATGGGGCTGCAGATGAAACTGCGCCTGCCATGTCAAAGGCGACTGGGACAGTTCCTGAACCCTTAGTCCCTCCTCGCCGTTCGGCGTCCTCAGTGCCTGCCATGGCACCTGGTCGGTCGGAGTCCTCGGTGCCGGAACCGTCTGCGCCGGCAAGTTCAACTGCTTCCGCTTCACCAATGTCAAGGCCACCGCCAGAGCCAGCTGAGCCTCCAAGACACCATGAGCGGCGTGCCTCGTCGGTGTTAGCTGAGTAGTACCACAGCAATACTGACTTTTTGATTTTTTTAATTCATCGAATTGGATCCAAGGTGCTATGCCTGATGACAACCGCAGCCGCAGCCGCAGCCGCCACGGCAAGAAGGAGAAGAAACACCGTGGGTCCCGGGGCAAAACCCGTCGAGAGAACGAGTACTGGAGACAGTTGCACCCTGAGAGTTTTCCACCGCGGCGTGATGATCGTGATCGTCGTGGTGGTTATGATCGTCGAGATGGACCTGGAGATAGCATGGCTACATGAGCTTGGAGGCTGGGCCTGGGTTTGTTTTGGCTTTGTCTCCACCAAAACAATGTTTGTCACCACCAAAAAAAATGTGTGTTTATTCCTTTTGGTTCCTCCGCAGGAAAGCACTGAGAGATGATAGCCGCCGATAGACAGAGATCTTCCAACCAGACAGAGTCTCGAAAAAAAAATGCCGGCCGCACTAGCAGGATGCCATCATATTGGCTCCTCACCGTGACATGCAGGCTGCCATATGGCGCCTTTGCAGGATGCCATGATTTGGCTCCTCGTCGTTCTGTTTCTTGCAGGATGCCATTACTGGCTCCTTTTATTTTGTCAAGTTTCTATAACCTCCCAACGAATTCATCTGACGTGCAGATTGAACGTGCCGTGCAGGCTCACAGCTCACTATTGTAGACCGAGCTCAACCAGCTATCCCATCAACCGCCATGGCGAACGTCAAGGAGGAAGACATCAAAATGGAAACGGCATCTGATGCCGGCACCGTGAAATACGAGCTCTTCTCAGATGTTTTGGATGATAGTGAGTTTCAAGACTGCCAAGGGATCTCAGACCGCAACCAGCTCCGAAAGGCTCTGTGTGAAGCTTTCGAGTGCATTTGTGGCCGACATGGCGGACCAGTTCAATGGTTGCTGTACAAGTTCGACACGGCCGAGAAGGAAAGGGGCTTTCGCCAATACTTGACGGACACCTTCCCCATGATGGCCACTCTCGACTACGTGGTACCATCTCTGTTGTCAAAGAAGGAGAAAGCTTTTGTCCACATTTCAATGCTTTCGTTTGCGCCAGAGCACTCAACAAAACCCTTGCCCTACTCATGCACCTGCAAAGAACTTCTGGATGAATACTTGGTACATGGGTTCCTCACGGACTCTCAGGCTTTGCTCCTTTGAGTTACAGCAGATGACAAGGCCAAGCCAGTGCATGAGTTCAGGCCACGCTATGTGAAAGGAATGGCCAGATGCTCTACATTGCTGGCTCTGGTGGCTTTGATGAAAGACCTGAAGGTTGATATGCTGGCTAGCTTTCCACACCTCTACCAATCCGTGCAGGTGCTGCATGCAATCTTTGAGACGCATGCTGATGTTGCCAGTGTGGCCATCGCAAATGCTCATCATTCCAACCGAGGAAGCATTCGAGCCCCACACGATGTGCTCACATGGGTATGCAAACTTTGGAGGTTGGAAAAGTTGGACGGCGCAGGTTACAGTGCCAGCTCGATCTTAGAAAGGTTCAACCAGGGTGCCACAGCCAAAGCCGGAGTTACAGGCAATCGCCGGATGAGTGCCTTGGCTCTTTTGCAGCCTGCTTGCCGGGCCGGAGTGGAGATGATGGAAAATCTTTTGGGCTCCGTTGGCATTGAGGCCGTGTGGTGGTGTGAGGACACATTCTGCAACAAAAAGCTGTTGCCTGGTCACTCCACCAGAGCAGGCAAAACTATTTGGAATTCCATCTTGGCTGTGACGGAAGAGAGCTTCAACACCTGGGTTGAAAGTTTGTGCCGGCAGCAGATGAGCAAAAAAGCCAAAAACAGAAAGAGTCTGGACAAGACACGCCTTGAAGAGCATGCTCTCTTGTGTTCTTTCTGGACCTGGTCTTTGAAGCAGGCCGCAGACAATGCGTTGGATGGACCAGAGCTACAGGCAATTCATGAGAAGTACTTGGTTGGTGATGTTGCCCTTACCTTGGACGTCCAGACCTTGCTCCACGAGAAGAAAGCAGACATCGAGTTCAAGGATGTGAGCTTCATCTCAATATCAGAAGTTTCCATGTATTTTCAATAATATTTTCCCCTTCCTCCCCATTTCTTCCTCGATAAATGTTGGGATAACTGTTTGTGGATAACTGTTTGTGTGTCTAATGTTTTTTCCTAGGAAATGCCTCCGCGAACTGGCCCAAGCAAAGAACACGTGCACCGACCTGATGGTGTGCGGCGAGAGGCAGACAGAGATCAGCGCGAGCAAATTCGAAGAGATGGAATGGAAGTTGATCCAAGAGAAAGTCCGGGCGGACATCAAGGCCACCACTGTTTACCGTTCGAAACTGAAATGCCATGAGACATTGGTGTACCATGCTCGGTTGGAGCACACACGTCGCCGCCGCCTACATGCCAGAGAGGCAGCAGCAACTTTGTTCTCTGGACCTGTGGCCAAGTTCCAATACGTGAACAATGGAGATTCTGCACTGGCTGCCGTGATGCAGCTGCACAAAGAGCATCGATTGAAGAAGCCGCCTCTGGTCCTGCTGGTCGTCAATTGGGCTTCTCCGAGCCAAGTCCGCGAGGACCAGATGGCCTTGCAAGTGCAATCGTTGCAAATGCTGATCAACAATGAGGACTTAGACACCATGGGCGTCGTGATCATGCCTGTTTGGGAAAGGGCCAAAGGCAACCTCTTCAAAACAGAAAATGTCTTGCTGAAGGCCCTTTGTGACAAGGATGTCAACACGGACGAGAAAGCGTCCATCAGCTTCGAGGACAGCAGCTTGATTCTTTTTGTTTTAGGATTTGACAAATAGGTTCCCATTACTATCCTCCTGCTTTTCATTTTTACCACCAGGATCGAGCAGACCCTCGTGACCGGCGGCCTTTGGAGTATCCGCTGCGCCTTGCCTTCCCAATGAATGATGAGAAGGAAAAGAAAAGCAAATCGGCCAGCCTTTGGACCAAGGGCTACCTGTACGTGCAGAACCGCACCAATGGCCGTGTGCCAATGATGCAGACCAAGGACATGAAGGTGGTGGAGACTGATGACGATCTACCTTCAGCCGATTCAGGTGTCAGCCCTGCTGAGAAGTACAGCCAAATTGGCCAAGGGGCTTGCCACAGTCTGGTTGCTTCCGCAATTCAGAACATTCCTGGGGATGGCACTGCGCTTGTCGTGATCGACTTGAGTCCCAAGCTTGGCGACCTGGCTCGAGCCATGCTCACATTTGGAGAAGGCAGCATGCCCTTGCACTATGTTGCCGTGGCTCCTGACGCCCAGATAGAATGGGCACGTGAGGATCTGGAAGATACTATTGTCAACATGTTTCTGGGAAGGACTTTGAAGATCAAGGACAAGGAGCCACTTCCAGACAACATGTCTGCTGCCGATTCCCCGGAGCTTACAGCCCCAGCATTGACCATCGGTCGTGTGGAAGGTGTGAATTTGATTCTTCCTGGCACCCTGGCCGGTAAGTGGTCGGGAAGCTCTTTCAAAGATGAGTGGGAGGCATTGCTGGAAGAGAAGGAAAATGTGATCCCCAATCTTGATGATGATTCGGTCCAGCCAAAGGCGAAGCGCATGCGCCTCGAGCAGCAGCCTGCCGCCCAGTCGGAGACGGCTGAAAGCCACGCGACGCAGGTCCATGTGAGCAAGTTGGATGTGACCAAAATGCTGTTGCAGGCTCCTGGTGTTGGCAAACTCAAGGGATTGACCTTCCAGCTCTTCCCCGGCAACGTTCTCTACCTATTGAACAGCACAGCAGCGGACATCAGTGCTTGTGGGTTTCTGTGTGGGTGGCAAAAAGGAAAGTGGTGGTCCAAAGAAAGTTCATCTGGGTCTGCGGATTTCGACTCTGCCGTGGACCTCGTTTGGAAGTTCACCAACTCTGCTGAAATTGTTCTCCTGGACAACGTTTGTCAAACGTTGTACAGCATCATGGAGAAGCAAAAGGCATCTGCTCCGGAGAAGGCCATCCTCCGCTACCACAAGCTGAAGGATGATCCAGAAGGGCCTCATGGCCCTGGGGATTTCCAGATTGAGGTTGCTCATGAGGTTGCATGGAGGGCCGAGCGTGTTACTGTGGCGGCTAGCCCCAGCTCCAAGCAGAACCCTGCGACGTTGGCTGCTTTGCTGCCGGCAGATTGCTGGGATCCGGCTTCTTGTGTGCTCACTTGGCACACCCGATGGGCAAAGCAAGGTTTGACCGGTGTCAAGCCGGTGGTGCATCTGAAGCAGAATGTGGTGATTTCACCAGAGCATGCGCTGAAGCTGACCATTGGCCAAGCGTGAGCTGTGCTTTTGGTAGTTTTCGCTGTGTGCTGTTTAGCCCAAATCCAAATCAGTGGCTCTTTTGGACCATGGTAGTAGGGGCCATTTTTGCGAGCAAAAACGCTTGGCATACTACCGTGCTGGCATGCCACTGAGCTGCAAAGACGGTCGTCAAGATGGCAGCGACCATCTCTTAGCCGGGTGAAAAATGGAAGCAGCATGCCTCTCTGTCTGACATTTCTTGGTGGAATTAAACGGTGTCAGTTTTTTGGCAATCTTCTAAGTTTCGGCGTTTGTTGAGATGGTTGTCATGCAGCCTGGTGGGTACTGTTTGAAAATTTTTTGTTGGCTTCGGCAGCTGCTTGGTATCAAGACAATGCCTTCTCAAGAACCAATCGCAAGAAACTCAAGAAACTGTTATTATTTTTCTTTTTTCTGAAAAGTAAATATTACTGATCCCATGCAAAAAAAGAATAGCATCCTGCAAATACAAATTGAAATGATCCTTCCCCACCAGCGCTATGTCATGGCTATCATTGCTGGGCTTGTTTGCACAGGATGCCTTTCATGTGGCTCCTTACAAAAATAGGATGCAGGATGCCATGAAGGCTCCTACTTTGCAGGATGCCAAATATGGCTCCTACTATTTTGGCTTGTGACAGAATTGCAGAATTAAATCTATGGGTGCACGGACTGAGCCCTGGTATGATGTGGCACAAACACAATGCGCAGATCAAATTTTGACAATGTTGTAAAAGTGTAAAACATTCAAAAAGTTTTACACGCACATACACACACAAATACACAAATAAATAAATAAAGAAAAAAATATATATATGTTAGTTGTATGATGTTATATGTATGTGTGGTTATTGAGATAACGACCTAGTTGACACGCATTATGCATGGCCAAAAAGACATGCCCTTAGGGCCACTCAATACCTCAATCAAAATTTACGATGTTGCACTCATCAATCTAAAACAGCCAAAGAAGGCTTTTGAAGCCTGTTACTTGCACCGGTTAGCTTTGCAACCAGCACCGAATGCAATGAACTTTGCTTCTGGGATCGAAGTTTCTCTTCGTCCGGTCAATCATGCCCTCTTGCTTCTTCGGGCCAAAGGCTTCTGGGAAGTTCTTGACTTCGGACGCCACAGCTTCGGGTTCCGTAGTATGCTGTTCCCATTTCATAGCCCCATGATGGTCAGTCCAGTTCGTCTTGGCAAAGTCAACCAGGTCGTCATAGTTCTCCTTCACGGGCTGCTCGTCCAAGACCAAGATCATGCCAGACCAACCGTAGACAGTCGGCGCGGGTTCCCCTCGCGCTGGAGCCAACTTGGCAGTGTAAACCGCAAATTGGGCCAGGCTGAAGAATTTCCCTGAATGGCAGATCATTGACCCGGTCGAAACGTCAAGGGGCTTTGCTGGATCTCTGTTGGGCTTTGGCATGAAGACCAATCGGGTTCTGATGTCCGTGCCCTTCCCCTTGTCACGTGCAGTGAAGGATCGACCTGAGTCTGGCGACAGGCTTGTTCCAAGTCTGTGGAGGAAATCACAAGCCGGGGGAGTCAGTTGAGGGAGACTGCAGTTGTACATGAAGAATGGATCACCTTCCAGCCTCTGTCGGATTGACTCGAATCCTGTTTTGCGGAGCTTCTTGATCTCATTTCGTGCTCCGTCACGCATCACTCCGAAGTTGGATCGTCCAGCCCTGCTCCTTTGCCTCTTTTCGGAACCAAGCCGGTGGCGACGAGGTTGCTGCGATGAAATCTGGTCGATGGAGAACGAGCCTGAAATTTCCTCGGCACGACTTTCCAGTCGGCAGACTTCGGTA
>BGPT01000512.1:228522-294038 GCA_003297045.1 Symbiodinium sp. clade C Y103 | reverse complement strand
AATCCCTAAACAAACCCTAAACAAACCCTTCCTTAAACTAACCTTCAATACCCTGAATAAACCCTAAATCAACCCTGCTCCTACCGCAACCCAACCCTAAATGAACCCTAATTAGTTGCAAAATACCGTGGAAAATGATCACTTCGAGCACCAAAATTTGCAAATACCATGGAAAATGAGAGGTTCGAACGCAAAACTTTTTCAAATTCCGTGGAAATGGCAGTTTCCAGCTCCAAAATGCTGGCTTCCTGCACNATTTGCAAATACCATGGAAAATGAGAGGTTCGAACGCAAAACTTTTTCAAATTCCGTGGAAATGGCAGTTTCCAGCTCCAAAATGCTGGCTTCCTGCACGTATGGATGTGTGTGTCTTGGGGTGTGTGCGCAGTTGATCCCCTTTTTGTGTGCGCAGTTGATCCTTCTAGTGTGCGCAAATGATCNGGTGTGTGCGCAGTTGATCCCCTTTTTGTGTGCGCAGTTGATCCTTCTAGTGTGCGCAAATGATCCTGTTTCTGTGTGCGCAAATGATCCCTCTCCCCTATGTGAATGCAACTGGTGGTTGCGTTTAGCCAATACCTTTGATGCTTGAATCCTAATTAAGTGCTAAATATCCGTAATTTTCCATGTTTTCGATTTTTCGGATGTTTAAATCCATGTTAAATCCATGTTGTTACCCTTTTGTTTTTTTGGGGGGTTTAATTGCCGTAAATGTCCGTATCTTTGCGAACAAGCATGCTCTGCCCAGGTTGGCAGCTGGCATCTCGAGGTGAAGATTGGGCAGAAGCTCCTCGCAAAGTACAAGCTGGTGCTGGTCTGGAAGCTAAGATCAGCCCTGTTTGAAAAAAAAATTGGAATCAAATTGAAGGTCGAACCTAACTATGGCTTCATCCTACACCTCCCAGAGGGTGAAACATGTGACATATAAGTTTCATGTATAATGTATCAACAAAATTCGACCAACACATCCAAAGAGCACCCGGTCTTCCCGAACATGTTCCCAGGACCCGAGCGCAGACGGCCTGTGCGGACGGTCGGCTTGGGAAACCCAGGGGTCGAAGTCGTGGTCTCTGCAACCATTGGAAAGCGAATTCAAAATGGCGAATTTTGGATGATTTTCCCATTAAAACCTCCATCTATAGTGGATTTTCATGGATTTTCCATGGCTATGTTAAATAACCAAAGGGTAACCCAAAATTATTGATCGCCTATAAAATGCCAAACATTGTTTATAAAATGGGCTCTCCAGAACCCTTCTCATAAACGCCTAAAAAAACACAACAAAACATATTAATTATGCTGTTTTTTGTTTCTACGGGACGGCATTTAAAAAGATGATGATCATGTATGGATGGTAGATTATGTACTTTCTTGCTGGTGCTTGGGTTATATATAGAGGTAATGCATTTTATAAATGAAAAAGGCTTCTAGAATTGTTCAGTGGCATTTTCCGTCATTTTCAGTGGCCACATATTTAAATAACACCCCTTTGTTGCTCCCATCTAAAATCACAGTGGTTGGGATCTGGTAAGGGCACCCCCCCATTTGATGATTTCCTTATCTAACCAATTTTTCGTGTTTCCTTGAATTGAATTCACTAAGGAACTAAAAGGCATCGAGCGCGTGCAGGGGAAACTCGAAGGGCAAACGTTGACCTTTGAGCAGCATGGTCATGGTGTGGTGCTGCCGGCTGATTACTGTCCCTCATGGGGACGGTGTTTAGATCATGCTTGATCCCTTTAAGAAGTGATGGTGTTTGCAGGTTGTTAAGGATCATATCATCATATCCCTTCAACATCAGGATATTAATGCACATGTACAATATCTTGGATTTATGATGATTCATTTTTTTTCAAAGGACATGTGAAACAAGGAGATGAGTTGACATAGCTATGGAAAATGGCCGATTTATACTACATGGTTTTACATGTGTTTACATTTCGAAAATGGTGATTTGACATAGCTATGTTAGCTCACTGCATGGGAACTTGGATGGTTCACTGCTCAGCACCGCGCACAGCTTGCGAATCCATGGGCACGCCAGGTCTACCATTGCAAATGCAAGGTGACCCATGCGCGGGGTCTCAAATGTGTCCAGATCTGGTTCACCCTCTTCTAACAAAAAACAGTTTGCTGGATGGTGCTGGCTGGAAAATCACCCATTTTTAATGGGCAAATCAGAGCACTAAATGGACTATGGCTTTCATTGCTTCGTTAGATTGGCAGAGGGCACTGTTAACCCACAACAGCGTCACCACACCCGACTCTTTCTTCATGAGCTGGTGCTAACATCCAGTGAGTCATTTGACCAAGGACCAGCAACTCATCAACGGAACTTGGTTCTCTGACGCGCGCGGAGCCCCAATGGGCGATGTTCAGAACCACCCTTTTTTCCTCCGATGAAAAGAAACAAACCTGCCACAATGCAGGCATGGGTGAACATTTGAATACCTCTGCAATGGGAAACAATTGGATACTAACCAATCGCATTTTTTTTTTGCTTTGCATTAGATACATCCCATCAACATCGTCCATACCCCAAAACAATCTCTTGATGGGGAAATGACGATCAACCACTGGATTTTGAAGTGGGGATAGCAAGGTTGCTCCGGCCCATTCTTGGCAAATGTTAGCCACAATAGGTGGAACATGGGAGATTTTACCTATACTTGGTGGTTCATCCCAATTAGTAAGTGGATTATAAACCCAGGTATAATTGGATTAACCCTACTTATCCCATTTGTACCTAGGGTTATAGTTATAACCTACTTACGAAGTGGGATGAATCCCCAAGTATAATCAAGTTTATCTTTTCCCAACGTAACCAACCCTCCCTTGCAGCTGGGCACTGGTATTGGATTCCGAGGTCAACGCCCCTACGCGGCACCTTCACCGGAGTGCGGAAAGGTACGACGAGTTAACAAATCACCGTGGTCTGAATATGCATAATAGGTGGTTTATAGTTTATTGTGGTTTTTATGATAAACCACCCCTATTATTTGTTTTAATAAATGGCCAGAGTGAACAGTAGCGTGGTTTGCATCAAATAAGAGATGGTGGTTTATAGCAAATAATAGTACATTGAGTGGATTAAAGTACTGTTGTACTGTGCTGAAGATAAACGTAGAACAGTTTCCCTCCTGGATGGGAAGATGCACGAGAACGATTAGTAACTGGCAGATGATGTACTTTGAACATCTTTGAACTTTAAATCAGTTTGTGTGTGTTTGTTTGTTTGAGCGTATACTACAAACCCAGTGGCTGATCATTACGTTGCCCAACAGCCATGAATCATCATGAATAGGGGTATTGGATTTCCAGACGACCCATATCATACCTAGGTATCCCCATGTTGGTCTGCGTTCATTTGGCCAGGCCGAGTCCCTTTTGTGGACGCTGGCGGGACAGAATGGGACCCTTTGACGGATTTCGTCAGGGCAGTGGTGGGGGCCTCAAGTGATCAAGTGATGTGGCCTAATGATATACACCTTATGGTTCATGCATTTGTAAAAGTAGGAATTTAGCTGCCAACATGTTTTGATGCGCATGTAGTTGCATAGATTCTACATGTTTCCATTTTTTGTTTCTACATTTCTACATTGCAAATGTACAATCAAAAATAAAATCATTTCCGGAAAAGGTTTTGTGACCGTCGAATAGCCCCTTGAAGTTGTTTCTTAAACGTGGCTAGCTTGAACATCCCCGAACTAAATGGAGGTGTCTAGTTGGGAAAATTGAAATCAATGGGGGGGTCCAATTGCTATGGGGATCTAATCTAATGGGCTCTAAATGGGATACTCATGGGATTTAATAGTATATAACTACCAACTTGATATGATTTGAAGACTTGATATCCCCCAACTAACAGTTTGATCCTGAACATTGCCAATTTCTAGTGGAAACTGGCCTCCCCCAACTTATGGAAGTGTAGTAGTTGATTCAGCCAGATGATTTCACTTTTTCCTGGAGCCAATCTTCGCAGGGCACGCTCCAGATGAACGAACGTTTGTTTGTGAGCAAGACCAAGCCAATGAGCATGAAGGTGGGGGGGCCCTCATGAGGTGTGGTAAATAATGTGGTTTCATGGGATGTGTAATGGGGTTGAACCGTGATTCAATGGGATTCAATGAAATTTCATGAGATTTAGCAGGGTTTAATTTTGTTTCATGAGATGTTTAATCTGGTTTCATTGGGTTTCATGTAGAAAACAAGTCCTCATGAGGGGAATGAGAAGGATGAGGATGATGGTTTTATATGTGGTAGATAGTTGCCCAATGCCATGAACCATCCCCAGGGATATACCGTTTACCATACATGGCTGGTATCAATTATCCCCACATGGTAGGTTTATAATTTGGTTTGCCACATCAATTCGCTGATTGTTCTACAAGTGTTTGGACAGATGATTACCGTCAATTGGACAATCTGTTAGAATATACAAATGTCACTCATTTCCATGTCGAACCCATGACAATTCATGTTTATTCGTCCATATGACCACATTTACCCCAAAGGACTCCAAAAGCCATCTACATGCAGGGAATGTCTTAATTCTATGGATTGTAACTGAAAACACCTACCGGAAACCCACCATCTTTCATTGTAACAACAGTGAAATCCTACAGATTTTCCCTGCAACAGGACTTTGATCCGTTGATCAAGGCCCTACGAGACATTTTGGTTGGGCAGGCGCCGAAGTGCTGAGGTGGATGACCACATTTTTGTTACCCTCTGGTCAACTAACAGTTTGCTATGGAAAATCACCATTTTTTCAATGGGAGGATCCACTATAAATGACAATTTTCAATAGCAAACTGTTAGTTTACCAGAGGGTAATATCATTTAGGACCCGAATCGAAAAGTGATTTCTCACCAGGATATTTCGATGACTTTGTTTCTCTTCTGTTTTTTTTAGGGGTTGCTATAACCCAATCTAGTCAATGGTGGATCATATGTACTGATTTGATGATAACCAGATGATGTTGTTGTTTTACCGTTGATATGTTCAGCAAATATGTCACCATTTGGGAAGCCTACTATAGGAATATGAATATGTCTTAAGTTTTATGGACCCTTCTATAAGCAATTCTGAGCCTAGTGGTTCAACTTGGCAGAAAAAACCGTGCGACCTTAGGATCTATTTGGCAACTTAGGATCAGTTAGGGGGCTATGGCTATGGCTTGATATATCGAGACCCTTGACCTACATACCTTCAAAAAATGGTACCGTATAATATAGCCATTGGTACTGGACTTTTACTCATTCTCTTGGGTTCTTGGAGGGTCTAAGTGGCTTGATATAGGCTGTTTTTCTGCACAAACAAAAGAGGATCGGACATGGTTTTTTGACGTCTGGCACCTTGAGACGTTTCCTTCGGGACTTCTGGCAGTAAGTGGTTTAAGGGAAGGTTCTGCAGTATTGTTGGTCTTAAAAGATGACATCCCAAAATTCTATTTACCAAAGAATCTCTTATAAGAGAGGTCAATAGGCTTTTTTCACTGGGCCTATGTGTCACATAGATGCTGCAAAAACCTACGTGACTTGACATCTCGTTCGTTGCAGGATGCCGCCACCTCTTTCAAGATGGAGGAGGAGGTCAGCGCCAGCTTGGCCGATCCTTTCGTTGCTCGTTCTGACGAAGCGGCGCGGATCAGTGGGGTATCAGGTAACGGTTGGTTTATGAGTTGAAAAAAGCACTGGGAAATAGACCGGTTATGTAACAAGGGTTTGTAAATGTTTGTAAACTGGATATGTGGCTTAAAAAGACAAAGTTGGGATGACTACTTTTTTTTTCCCTCTTCATTTGCCGGGGCAAAAGTTGTCTTTCAGACGCTACATGCAAAGCGAGAGACTGGCGACACAAGCAAGGAAAAACATTGAGATGTCCAACTGTTTCTTTGTTGCAAAAAAGACTAGCTTGAAGCATGATAGACCATATCGCAACCTGGCAACGTGGGGTCAAGTGCATTCTGAAGAATTAGCTGGAACATGTTGGAACTGTATAGTAAACCTAGTCTATGATGGGTTTATGGTGGCATTTTAAATACCTACAATCTCCCCATAGTGGATCCATGTTTGGGCCACAAAGGAGCTGGGCAATATCTGAATTGCTGGAGATCAGCATTTGGAATTTTGATAGGCAAGACCATTATTGTTTTATTTTGACTTACCCTCCGGTAATCAAACGAGGCAATTGGAACTCCCCTCTAAATGGTGGTTCCCAGCAGGGAAGATCGCCTATACATGGTGGATTTTCCATTGCCATGTTTTAATAGGGGCCCAGTTTTTGAGACGAACCCCTTTGTTTTGGTCAAATGCTGGTTTCTTTCCACTGTCAGAAAGATAGGATCAGATAGAGACATCACTGATCTTGGCGTGGTGCCAGCACGGACTCTTGATCCTTTCGCCTTCCAGAGCTGTTCCCACATATTGGGAGGGTTGGATTATCATCACCCCAAGTATCCACCAGATTTCATGGGGGGGACTATGACATAAAGCAAGTCCCATATCATCTCAGAATATCCCACAACTTGGGGTACCTAGACTCTCCAAGTAGAAAAACTTGGGTAATGTGCCCATGATTTTGGGACTTTTACCCATGAAATCTTGGGTACTTGGAGGGTCTAGGTATACCCCATGTCATGAACCACCAGCCATTGGCTTTTTAGAATCATCATTCTGCAAAAAAACGCCGCTCCCGTGATCACCTGGCTGAGGTTCTGCAGTTTTTAGTGGATAACTTGATCCAGCAGGTCGTCACCAGTACACCTGCAAATGGGGAAGACCTCACTCCTGAGGCGCTCCGGGTTGAGGGACGGTGGAGGATCCAGGGACTACAGTGGGGTGCTGAACGAACAGCAAGAGGATTCACGGTTGGTCTTGGATTTTGGCCGGGCCGGGCACGAAATTCAAACTCACCCCATTCCTTTTGGTAATCAACTCTGCGAAATGGACCCCAACAAATGATTAAAGATCCCGCACTGGTCACTGGATAAGATGGTTTCTGTTTTATCTATGTCTAGCAATGGAGGCATTAAAAACACATTGTAAAAAAAAACAATCCTAGATATTGTTGACACACATGCGTGCATATATAGATTATATAGATATTATAGATGATTTGATCTACAATTTGTTCCACACCTCTTTGTGAGTTGCTCTAGACGGGTTCCACCTGCTTCGCCTTTGTGAGGCTTCCTATCTTTTGGTAATGCTTTATGCAGCCGCACAGTTTGGCTGCGCCAAAGATGGAGGTTTGGAGGGGAGGAGCCCCAAGTGATGGCCATTTTCAGAATTTCTCACGGGGAAATGAGGATGGTGAAGAAATGGATTCAGGTTTTTTGATAGTTTCTTTTTTGAATGATTCGCCATGTTTAGCCCATAAGATTCGGGTCTTACATAGATCTTCCATGTGTGGACTACCACAAATCAGGCTTTCAGAGGGGAAGCGGTTGTGGTTTCTGGTTGCTATTTGCTAATCCCGCCAAACAATCACACCTTCAAAGCTCCTTCAAAATTCATACAAACAAATTCATCATATACTCAAATATGTCACAAAATTTCTCTCATATGGTTTTGTCTCATAAAGGGGTACACCTAAATTTAGTGGTTAATCATAATGTTCGTCATAAACAAAGATGCCATTTTGTGGGAGTATACCCACATTTTCAGACACCACCATATATTGCAATGAACAATATAGACAGCAGATTCACTGGACTAGCCAGGCCGGCGCCTCAAGACAAGGTGCCAGGGACCAGGGAGGCTGTGATGGACAGTGGCAGTCACAAAAAAGATTCGTGATGGTGAAAAATGTCACCTGAAGCCTAGGAGGAATCATTTCTTTAGATGGCCCGACTTTCAGGCGATGTCTTTGTTGAAATCTCCAACAAGTTTAGTATAGCAGCGATGTTTTGGTATGAACCCCCGGCCTATCCCATCTTTTGACCTATGAACTTCTTGCGGGAAGATGGGATTCAAGGAAGTGGCATAGTCCCTCAGATCACTCGTCCAGCAAGGGAGTGACTGGTTCGGCATCGATTTTAAACGCTAAAAACGATTGGCCAATGCTTGGGATACAATTTAAGTAGGCTATCCCAAAACTTGATAAACAGGAATCTGCAGAAACCCTATCTCATTAAATTTTCAAGTATAGCCAGTAAAGCATCTGGTTTCTTGATTGATATCTCCATTTGTTGTTCTAATCACCTGCAAATTTCCAGGCATTCCCAGGCGCGAAAATTGTACCCGGACAACTACCATCCGTATGGAGTTTATAGGGGGTCAAAGCCACGGTTTCATGGTGTTTAGATTTATGACTTGTGTTATTTAGATTTAGCTGTAAAATCATGTTTAAACCGTTCGGCAACATGGTTAATAGAGGTCCCAGCCAAAAAGGGTTTCCAGGATGTTGGTTCTATGATGTTTCCACAATTTCCAGGTTTCCAACTGTTCTTCTATCTATGTTTCCCCAGGAAAAAAAAACAACAACAGGTTTTCCCATAGTTTTCCCAGCAAAAAAACACATGTTTTCCCTCGAAATCCAAGACATGCCCAGGACTTGGACGACAGGGATGCTGCTGAATCTGGGTCTCCGTCAGACCTCCCGGCTTCACCTTTTTTTTTTTTTTGGGGGGGGGGGTAAAACTCATGGGGAAAAGCGGAACATGATCCACATTCATGATGTTTTTGTTTTCAACTGTTGGTTGAAAGGAGGGGTAGTTTTCATCTACGTTCAAGCGCCATGGCTTCTGCCAACATTTTTTTCAATTGCCGGGTTGGGTAGGAAAGACGATGACATTTGCTGATATCTGAGATCATTTAAGGATAGTAATAGCGTTAAAAAGTCGAGGAATCATGATGTGATTGTGTTTCGAAACTATTGAAATCCACGAACAGCTACGGAGATAAAGGCGATCCACCAAAAAATCAATCCAAGTTCTAGACAAATTTGATCTAAAGATATCCAAGGATTGGATTCCAACCGTGATTTTATGTTGTTTTCCCTGCATTTTTTGACATTACTTGTGAGATGATTCAGTGAAGACTCACAGTGGGTGGATTTGTTTTTCGCCTTCGTCCCAATGAAAGCCACCGTCAACTCATATCTTTGGGCATGGGGTATCAGTGTCAATTATGTTTGTGGTCAACATAGACATGGTGATATTAAGATATAGTCTGGCTATGAAACCTGATCAGGTAGTACCGTACCTGATGATTATTTTCATGGGACCTAGTACCCGGATTTTCAGCCATAAGGAGTAAACATAGAGTATTTCTATATACTTCTGTTCAAATCAAAAGTTTGGACCACTGGAGATTATTCCTTGACCGCTCCCAGGTGTTGACAATTTGGCTGTCGCATTGCAACTCTACAGATCAGAGGTGGACGCAGACTGCAGACTCAGTCGACCGGGGGGTTGAGGAGGAGGAGAAGGAGGAGGATGTTCATGATGGATGGACGGACTGATGATGATGATGATGATGATGATGATGATGATGATGACTGATGAACAATCTGGTCATTCATTCTGATTTATTTAGACTGTCAATGCTTTTTATTTGTATACGTATTGTTCTACAGGACTGGTTTTCAGAGGGAACAGAAGCCGCGAAAACTGCGCGACTGCCAGGGGGATTTGCGGCAAACCAACTTCAAGGAGTACATGGACAGCCTGAAGACCTGTGCCTCGGGCAAGTGGAAATCCACCATATACGTTGGATTTGTCCATTCAAGTCTCCTTTCTCATATAGGAGTTTCCGGGGTTCTCTCTCTATATATATACGATATATCTATATATATATATCTATCTATATATATAGTATAAATAATATATATATATATATAATTATATATATATACATTTTTTTTTTGGTAATTAGTTGTTTTTACTTTTTGAAAGGGAAGTTTAATTTTTTTTGGCCATGAATGGAAGCGTTTACAAAGCGATGGACTGCTTTCTTGCTGTGCATGGTATAACAGAGGTTTGCTATAAACATGATAGTATGGATCTTGCCGGAGTATGAATGTACTAAGCCAAGCAATATTTTCTGCAGGATTTCCAGGTTATCCTGGGTGTTGAAGTTACAAAGTGCGTTGACGAACTATGGGGCACCATATTACGTTCACTGGACTGGGGTGGGCCCCAAAGTTCGCTCCGTATCTCAGGTGCATTGGGTGTGAAACAGAAGTACGTCGCCACTGGGCTGACAATTGCCATGGGGCGGATGGTGATGTGGTGGTGACTTTCTAAATCGATATGCGAAATAATCTACTGTATCTATATCCATCATTGATATGATATGGCATTTTGTTGGACTGCATGACAATTCTAGACGGTTTTGGCCAGATCAAAGATCAAGCATTTGATGGTGATGTGGTATCACTATTCAGACACCTTCAAAAAGAGTCGGGAAATCGTCAAATATTGTCATACCAAATCATACAGTAGTTTCTAAATCAACATAGTCACTTGGGAAACAATGGGCAATTAACTATAACTATCAATCTTGTTCAAGTGGGGATGTTAATGGAGTAACGTACCTAGACCCTCCCCGTACCTTGGAAGATTAGGTAATGTAGTCATTAAAGCGACATGTTATATCTTTGGACTGCCATATGCTGTGATTAATGTTCTTGGGTACTTTGGAGGGTCTCAGTAGGTGAAGAAAACCTGTTCGGATAATGATTTACATTTCCGTTGGGTTTTGCATAAATCAATAATATGAACTTAATTGTGCGTACAAAATCCTGCGGAAAAAAAAGTACAAGGAAACCCCCATGTGGGGACAATCCCTGATTCAAGTCATGAATTTTGACTGCAGTCGGTTTCCATGAGATTTTAAGCGTCAATCATTTAGGCGCCAAAGGTTTTAACCAAATATCGCTTGAACCCCTGGGACTTGGGGTCCCAGAGCTTTTTGGTTTCTTCATCAATCCTCAGGAAATGATCCCTGAAATCCAAGGCACCTCCAGTTTTTTGCAATCTCATATGACATATTTCTCTGGAAAATGAAGGCAAATTGTACTGATTTAGAAGTACAACAACTTATTATATAATATATATATATAGTTACATCTATAGTGAATAGTGGTATACATATATATATATATACCTACAAAAGAATTACAAGGTAAATCATGTCATACTCAACGCATTCCACTGGAAAACTGGGGTGTTTCCGCGGTGATCTCAACGGGCTCCTCACAACGGGCCATCCCTCGTAGGATCGGGCCATGACAACCTTGCGGCTGCTGCTGGCAGTGCTGACTAGCTCGGTGCAGACACCAAGAGCGAGCTTTGTGGTGAATGACTTATGGATGATTTATAGGTAGTTTTCCTGTGAAAAATTGATGAATTTCACTTTGAAAATGATGATTTGCCTATGAAAAATGATGATTTTCCATAGTTTTCAAGAAAAAAGGACCCTTTGGTTTGTTAAATCCATGAGTAGGACTCCCGAGAAAATCCCTGGTTCATCATGGTTCATCATCATTTTCCCCATTATATAGAGTCGAAGTTTTATTACCCTCTGGTTACTGAACTTGCGAACTGGAAAATCACCATTTTTCATTGGTAAATCATCAGAAACCATCAGACATCATCATACTTCGTCTAAAAATGGGCCATGTTCCATAGCTATGGCAAATGACCAGAGGCTAACAACGGGGAATTCATATGGGGATATGATGCGTAGGGGGAATTTTACAATATGGAGAGAATACTTAAGATATGATTTATGTGGGACTGTGGGACTATGACGAGTGATTCAATAGGATATTAAATAGGTGATTAAGTTAACATGAAATAACATGGATGTGATATAGCATAGATGATTATAGACTATAGATCATATCTTATGACAAATAGGTGATTGAGCTAAAACAATGACTTAATTCAAATTGGGATAGAATATGATGGATGATCATATCATTCGTATGAATGATAAGGGAATCATGAACAAAGGCAATGGCTTTTGATAAGAAATGGGGAATGAATATGAAATGGACGTCCAAGACTCTCAGATCTAAGTGGCTATTTGAAGGGCATGTTTCAAGCTGAAAAAGGGCACCGTGTTCCTACTGATCCTCCAGGCACTGCAGCAGAAGAAGGTGGGACACTTCAGGGAGTGCCTGGCATTGGTCGGAGACCCAGGGCGGGGAATCCTCCCGCATGGCCGCCATGGTTTTTTTCGGGTTCATTTTTGTGTATCTATGTGATGATATATTAAAATACATATATGATGCACATATGTTTCATGATTGAAGCCACGTATTTCTGGAAAATCCCCAGTTCCATAGTTTTTTCCCTTGTGTATATGAAGGCACTAGTTGGGATGCAGAAAATCTAGCGACCATGCCTTGCGTGGAAATTTGGATGGGATCCTCATCATGATGGCAAATGGCTGATACTCATACTCAGAGAACTCAAGAGGAATTCATGTGATTGTATATGAGGCACTCCCCCCGCAATAGTAACCCCAGCAGTAGGGGCTTAATACCCCTATTGCTGGGGTTGATGGTGCATAATAACCCCATTATCAGGGACCCTTCAACTTCCTGGCTATGCACCTAGCATGAGCTGTCGACAGGTCTCCAACCAGATCATATGGGATCCCAATTTCTATGTGTGGACTTCGATCCGCTTGGTCATTCTAAAGGCTGCACCTAGACTTAGACCCTGCAATAGTACTTCGAAGAAATGTGGTAACAAACAAACACTATTTATGGACTACTTTAATCCTTATCCATTTTCTTCGGTACTTGGAAGGTCAAGGTCGGTGCAATTTTCTTTGAGATAGCAGATCCTCAGGCAACAGAGTGGCGAGCATTGACCAATCAGCCGGAGCCTCAGGGACCCGGGGATCTTTACCACTGGGATGGTCGGGATCATTTTTGCCAATCTTTCACGGATTTTTGAAACCGTACAGTATCTATTGGAACGTCTGAAACCCAAACCAGGAGACCCAACTCCCTGCCAGGCCAAAGCTCTGCAAACCCCAGAAAATGGTTGATTGGATCGACCGTCTTCTGGTGGTGCCATGGCGCGATGGCCGGTGGGGGGGGTCACGGTGTTGGGGGTGAGTGCTTTGGATGATGGCAAGGGTGGAACTTGCAAAGACAAAATAGGTAAAACAATTGGGCTAACCTTGGCCAGGCAGTGCTTGAATATGTTGCTGTATTCTCATAAGTGAGTTTTTTTGGGGGCTTGGGGCGGTGGTTGGACATTAAAATAGATTTTGTAGAATTTCAGACCCAAAGTGACTCACAAGAGAAGTTTGCTCACATGCTTGCCAGTTTCAACTTTGGGATGTAGACCCACTTTGCTCAAGTGCAGTCGCGGATGTTAGAAAAAGATACACATGGCCATAGTCGCAGGGGTTATATCGCAAGCTATGGACGGGAAATTGTAATGGCTCTATACCTTCTTAGGCTCATGTTACTCATTAGTTGGTTACCATCTGGTAATTTACCAGCTTGCGAACTGGAAAATCACCAATGCCTGGAAATAATCGGAAAATCGTGAAACTACATAGGCCATAGTTTCCACGGCCTGCTGTTAGTTGGAGATGACACTGAATCCCCCGTGCTTTCCAATCTCAATGGCTCAGGATTGGATGCTCAACACGGTCAAAGCCGATCCTCGATTTCCCACGATCCAATGGGCTTTGCGCGAGCCACTTTTCGAGTGCCTCCGCTAGTTTTTGGGTGCAGCCAAATTCACCGAGCGTTTTCATACCTAGACCCTCCACCTGAGGGGTCTTAGCCGTGAAATGAATGGAATTCTTTGAGAGAATTTCTGTACTTGGAGGGTAGATGTTTACAAAATCTATCCCCCTGATCTAAGATATCCCAAAAATGAGGGCCCCTGGATTCCGAGGGCCCGGGGGGTGTATTGTGATGTATTGTGGCTATGATCGGGGGATGGGTCACCGGAAACAGGGTACGACACTGGGAAAATGAGACCTTGAAGCCTAGGGCCCTAGTTCGGTCTCCTGGATTCAAGGAGTTGACCTGAAGGGAGCTCCATATTTCTGTAGACCTTACATCGGCCGGGCTGTTGTGGAGGTCAACCATATTTTTTGAAGCACCATTTCAGATGTTTCATACCCAAAATTGGTATCTGAGGGCTATTCAGCCCTATGATCGGCTGGAGTATTGAGTATTTTATGAATATAATAATGAAATAAAATTACACATGGCATGTTCCATTTCTGTTGATTGATTCTAGGTTTGCCTAGCATTTTTTGGATTTACGACTCCTGTCGGGGGCCCGTTGTGGCCTTCTGTCCCCCAAGTCCTCCCCCAAGTCGACCGTCTCGACCCCTCAAGGTACGTGGGGACGTTGGCCATGCAGGACTGGCGTGGCGTAAGTTGGGTTGTTGAAGATATGGAACTCGTGCAGTTTGAGTACTCCACCGTTTTTAAGAATGGGCAAAACAACAATACCTTCCTACACCCTTCAAGTAAGTCTAGACAAATTGGGTAACCAATATTCGATGGACTTTTGACCCATTTGCTTGGGTACTTGGGTCTTAGATGACTTGATGTAGCTGGCAACTCTTGTTGGGTCACGCTATCCAGCTACTGGGCGAGAGAGGGAAGGATCAGATACCACTGGCTGGCTTCTACTCCAATGTTTTGGGATGTTTTTAGGGTGATGATTTATTTGCATAGTCCTTCCAAGAGAACTTCAAGAGAAGTTGAAACCCGATCATTACAGCATTCGTACAATAAAGGATTTTATGATGGGGGCACTCATTTCGGCTTGGTGGGTGGTTAGTTGCTGCCTGATATTTCACAGGATCAACCACTTGCCATGCCCAGCAGCGGCTCTTGTCTGATTCACATAGTTGTTGGTCCGTCAAATTGTGGGCATGACCTCCCCATTTATACCATACAACAAACCACATTTTCACCATGGGTGATTTGGACCCCTAATGCTTGCTTAAGTTTCCCATGAAATCCCATGAATTTTGCGGGGAAAGAACTGGTTTTGTTCCAGGACCCTGGAGTAGGATACGCATTGACCTTGATCTACAAGGATGTGCTTCTCGATGGTCACAGCTGGTTGAGGGATAGGCCTGGTCGTTCTATGAGGGAAACTCCCCACGGGCATGAATCAAATGATAAACTCACTGGTGGGGGTAGGTTGCCCTCCAGTACACCAACGTGGATATGGAAAACCAATGGTTTCAGTGGAAAAATGATTTGCAGATGATTGGTGTTCCATATTGTCCAGCCCATTGGGATCCCTTTTAAGCCAGGCAGCCATAGCCAATTCCTTGAGAGGGAAGGCATAAGAAATGGCACCAGGCACCATGACATATCTACTACAAAAACCCAGGTGTGACCGGCCCAAAACAGTGATGAATTATAGGGTCAAAAAGCCAATTAACGCCTCAATCGGGGTCATGAAACCCAATACACTGTGAATCTGGGAGGGCAATCGTTGGGGTGACCCCTACAGATCGTAAGGATTCTAGTGCTAATTCGAGCCAAAATTATTGCATGGGACCCCAGCAATGTCTCCTGAGACCCTCCAGAAAACCTTGAAAAATGGGGGTCAAATCATAGTGATCTGACCAATCTACCCATGATTTAGACCTTTTATCCATGGAATCGTGGCCACTTGGAGGGTCTAAGTCCTTACTTTTGTTTGGCCAAACCAACATCCTGGACTCTTGGGCTAAGGTACTTCGGCTGGGCAAATGCTCGGGAAGAGTTCCGATTCATCCGTGACAAGGTCGAGTTTGGACATTTGCGCACGAAATCAAGGGGTGGATGTCCCGGAAAGTAGGCGGACGTTTGAGGAACTTGTCCTCCGAAATAGTCGACCGGCTGATGTTTCAGTAATTAGTTAAATTAGTTTCATTTGAGTGGGGGATATATTTTTTTGGACAGTATCACTTTGAGATGCTCCAGTGGATTGTTCATCAGAACCTTGAAGCTTGGAGTCGTGGATCTGAAGACCGGTTTGTGGCTGATATATTGATTCGTTTTCAGGAAGGCATGGAGCTAAAAGTCATGCGGGGATTCCTTCACAATGAACACTTACCCAGAACCTGCCAGAAACCCTGCTAGAGTACTGGATCTCTTCATTTGTGGCCTCACAAGAAAGAGTGCTTACTATTCCGGCCATGGGGTTAGAATGGGGGTACCATCTAGTAGAACAGCGGGTAGATGTGGCTTTGCACTTCGGATGTGACCAAGAGCCCTGGCCTGGCCCCAAGCACTGGAAGGTCTTTGCTGGCAAATGCTTCAAGAACGCGCTCCATGACTGGTCCAAGGACATCGCAGGTTGCTTGACTTGTTGAAGTGGAAGTAGAATGATGTGGAATTCAGCAGTGTTCGGGGCATTTGTTGGTTGATGATTACAGGGGATGATGCTCCCCAAATTGACAATGATTATGATCATCATCCATGGGAATCCCTATCAACAGACCAGCACGTTGTTGACCTGAAGATGCAGTCAAAAAGATCACCAGCAGGTGACCAGCATGCCCGCATGCCCACCTCAGAAAGAGATAGAACAGTTGGACATTATGAAGTGCTGAGAGAGGATTTGACATCCGGATTTCACATCGAAAGAGGCTGTTTTTGAATGTTTTTGACATTTGGGCAATCCAAATTCCCGTGAAACATTTAGTATGTGGTAAACCCAATGCCATAAGCCATCCCCAAAATCAGCGTTTTTATGGATGGGATTGAAGTCCTTCCCAAATAATAGTAGTTGTTGAGCGAGGGTTTCCATGGAAACTCCCGCACTACCACCGCGCACTGAGGGATCTATGCTCCGTTGCTGATCAACAAAGAGTACTTACACCAGGTGGAAATTGGTGGCGCTCCCAACGGAGAGAATGGGATGTCTCCGATACACAGGGCGCTGAGATTGCAAGGGGAAATCCACTAGGACTGGAAGAATTACTGCGAACTAGTTTGATTCTATACCTCTTAAGCACATCCGAGCATTTATAGCCTGCGAAATGGGGAAACATGACCACAAACTTTGGAGGGATGCCCCATTTGAAGACAATCTAAAGAATGGACGAAGGGGAGATCTGACCAAGAACACTTGGAGATTTCACCATCCAAAACATGGTGAACTATGGTGAAATTACCTCGGGGCATGTTTTTAACCATGCATAGAAATCCTTTTCCCATATTGTTTTGGTTGTTGAATAGAAGGGGTACAGGAATATTCTTTGCGACATTAGAACTGTACCAATGTGGTAAGTCCTTCTCATAAATTCAAGATACCATCCCCATGTCCAGAACCGTTCCAAGGGTTTACCACATTACATGAAGAACACACAAATGTATATTACATATATATATATATAATTGCAATATGATCGAACAGGCTCTGCAAGATCAAGAAGACTAAGGGGATAGTCTATCCACTTCAGAATGCTTGTGAGGAAGCACGTCCCAGGGGACCTTTCTTAGTCACTCCTTATTTCCGCTATTGCAGCAACATTGCATTTACCCTTCAGTAATTCAACAACGCCATGGAAACCCCAACCCATTTAAAGTGGGTCATTTACCCCACTTGAAATGGTGATTTTCTACGTAGCTCACTAGTGAAATCACCGAGCTCTGCGAGTGAACCCCCGCCAGTACTACGAAGAGTGCGGCCTGGCGGCCGCGTGCCGAGTACCAGATGAGGCGGGGTCATGGGACCGTGCTCGAAGAGGGATGTTTTTTTTGGTTCCGCCAACAAATTGGAGTTGAAACATTAGGAATCTATAGCAACCTCCATAGAAATTATAGCAACATGTCGAAAAGTTGGAAGCCTCATGAAACCTCAGAAATTAATTCTGGAGGAACCTCATCAGAGCAACATCCTGGTGGCACACTTTTCGGCATCTTCTTGGAGGGTGGTATGCCATCCGCGAGCTGCGAACCCCATCTGGGAGGTGGATGGTGGGGTTAATTAATCCCCTGCGGGCTATACAAAAGATTAACAAAAACATACATTGTGTCCACTATGGTGGTACTATGCTTATTCCCTGATTTTTTGTGTCGAGATCCTAGAAAAATGTCACCAGTTCACAATGTTCAGATGTATCATATAGATATATATATATATATGTTACATATGTTCATTCATTTAACACAGGCTCTGATAACTTGCTAGCCTGTGCTTGCATGATATTGTTTCAATCATCATTTTGTCCAGGAAAGGCGCCCATTGCCGCCTCCGGCCGAACCGGAAGCACCAGCCCCACAAGTGGCAGGGCACACCAAGTGCTGGGGGTTGGTTTTCCTTGTACCGAAAGACTTCGCGATGGAAAAACACCAGGCTTTGGAAACGTAGATTAATGTAAATGTACACATGGGCCATTATTTTTGTTTTTTTTGTTGTGAGATGGGATTATCTTCGGGATCATGACGGGGATGATGGGAATGAATCATCAACAATGCGAATTGACCACTTATTTGCGTTTGTTTGAAACTTGGTAAATTGTTGTAAACCATGGGGTTTGGGTTTTACCTCATTTTCAGGTTGCAAACCCATGTTACCGTACTAAAGAGGAGAAGAAATACGCCATGACACTAAAGGTCGAAATCCCCAAATTTCAATCTGGGTAATCAAAATGTGAATGCCCTACAGTGGCATACCCAAGAATAAACCATTCCCAAAATCACCATAAATGGGTTGCATAAACCATCCCCAAATGGTAGGTCTATCGTTGGGTTTGCCTCATTCGTGACGATGTTATGACGAAGTCATGGCGGGTCAGCCACCAGTAGGGCGTACTCGTCCACACCTTGACACTGTATGGGAGGTGTGTTTGAACACGGGCTATACCCGCCGAGTGGCCACTAAGAGAGAGGGAAAATGACGATTAGTCAGTGGACTTCATTAATTGGGTGTACCCATTTTCAGACACCATGCAGTATAACTTAGTATATAGTTTTGATTGCAGCCATACCCTTCACTTCATGATACTTCATGTTTGCTCTCTGCTTGTTTGTTGTTGTTTTACGGACATGTACCATCTATGGTTGCCTGGAAGTTGAACTTGACAACGGATCAACAAACCAGCAATCGATCCTATCAACTGGTGTGCAGGACCAGAACCTTGCGATCTAGATTCTTTCACAAGATGAACCTGTTCCCACTGTGTATATACGAAAAACCAGCATGCAAATTCAGCCCGTGTACATCTCTGCGATTTGATATGGAACCTGTAAACTCCAAAGCCGCGGCTAGCGGTACAGTTTCAGCTTAAAATTGCGTTGAATATATTTGAATATGATGTTTCAATGATGGACTGCAATAGAACGAGTTCCAGTACATACAGCACATTGATTAGAACTGTTGCAGCTGAATTCTGCTCAGTGGTGGCCTTGTATTTCCTTTGATGTGTCACTTGATTTTAGATCTCTTCCCCTTTTGAATATCCTCCGGCTACCAAATCTGGCAGTGGAAAATTACCACTTTGATATATGATGAAATAAACCAATTCTCCACACAATAAATCCCCAGTGTTGTTGGTCAAATTGGTCAAATCCCAACCCCCTTGGCTACCCTGGGTACCTGCTCCTGGTGCCGAGGTGGTGATTCCGGCCTGGGGCCACGGGGATCGGGGAATGGGATGGGTTGATTGTTGAATCACGTGCGTTCTGTTGGCATTCATATGGAGGCCTGCTGTAATACAACATACCGTATATAATATAGTGCAATATAGTGTATAATATGATATTGATATGAGATACATTGAGATACGCTGTAAATATACCTATATAGTTATATAGTGTGTTTTTGTTCCTGCAAGGTTGTCTGCCATAAGTACTGGATACGCAACCGTTGCAATATCTTCACCAGCCACGGTGTCTAGGATGATCCCGACAAGCTGACGATGCATCGCAAGACCCTCGAGGCCTCAACGGGATTGTCTACGTAGAGGTCGTCCGTCCCAAATCAGAACTGACCTGGCTATAATGGGAATATGTCAAGCCTGCCCATGATGAAAACACATATTAGGGGATATTAGGGGTGTTATTTGGCATGATCTTAAGTTGGATGATGTCAATCACCAACAAAATCGAGAAGAAATATTAAAGGCGTATCCATTCGTTATATCCTTATGGTTGGAAGGGTCGGAAATCCCCATATCCCCATCTCTCAGAGCACCTTCTTTTGTTGAAACCCAACAGTAGGAACCCTCCAAAAATTCCCATGGTTTTGGACATTATAAAAACATCTAAAAGATCATTATTATCTCCATTAAGTGCCGTGAATTGTGGTATATTATTGTGGTAAATCCTCGTGTTTTTGCACATTTCTGATGTGTGCCTCCGCATCGGGTCCAGGCAGTTGACTCTGTGCTTGGCTTGCGAGTGGCACAGACGGTCCGGAGGACCCATGTGGATTAAGATGGCGTATGCCCCAAAATTTTTGGTCCCTGGATAATGGGAACATGGTGATTCACCAGTGGATTTAAGGGTTCTTAAGACAAACCCATCTATAGTCATCCGGGAGTATGGCAACTCCCAAATGCCGAAAAGTGGGAAGCCCATATTTCCTGGATTCCAACCTTTATATATCTTTGACTTGGGATTCACTATAGATAGAATATAGTTTTTTAAAAAAACATGAATTTTTCAAACATCGTCACAAAAATGGAATATGTCTGGACATTTTATATGTTGCCTACTTCAAGATGATTATAATGCTACACCAGGGTTTTGGTTGGGGTCTATTTAATATGATCGGGGGAAGGGATTTATTTGGACACTCAGGAGTTTTCATGTACATATCATTTACACCGTAGTGGAAAGCCAAGTTCTATCTCATGTTTGATGGTTATATCATCATGTTTGAACATGTTTGAAATATGATATCCCCATTGTTAATGACTACTACGATCCGATAGTCAGACTTGGCAACTGTAATACCCCATTATAATTCAACAATGATATACGATAGTAAGATAGATCTAGTCCTCCCCAAAACGGTGGAAAAGTAATTAAATCTCCATTCAATTAGTGAAGATGTCAAAATCCAAGATCATCCAATCCCTGACTGATGAGTGGTCGAGTACTGCAGGTACACGAGTACTGCAAACATGCCGTGGTGGACTTGTCCATCACGATGCAAGAGGCAGCCTCTCAGGCAGAGCCCCGGAGCTGTTGGGAAGCACCGACTGTGGAGGTACGCAACATGTTTGTAAGGCCTATGTGACGGCGAATTCATGCAATGGCCAAAAAGATGGTACAGTACCTCTGTTTGGGTCCTGAATTTTCCATTGACTTTACCATGAACATTTGGGAATGCGATGGGGTTTTGAGCTATGGGTGTACGCTTAGTATAGGATGTAGTAAATAATTACCTTGGTTTAAGGCAAAATCTTCACTGGAAATTCACGAATGATCGAGCTTGTGGAAAAACATGCAACCAATTCATTGAACATTGGGATTTAGTGGGGATTCAAGCAATGAAGGTGCGTTCCAAATTTTAGGTTTCTTCCTAGGTTTGATGAGATTATGATGTGTTTTTTCCCAATGGACAATCCACCAGGACTGGAGGCGTCTGAAAATCCAAGATTTTTTTGGGGGATGTCCACAGAGGATCCCGGAAATGCCATGTAATAATGTAACAACGGTGAACATCGGTGAATATGATGACCTGTGGGGGGGCCGCTGGTGTTTGGACACAGCCTTTTCCTCATGGCGTTTTTCTTGTTTGCAGAGCTTTGCCCTCCGGTTTTTGTCGCGTTGGAAAACGCTAGCCTGCAACTGGGGCTCTGATGATGAGTGTTTGACCCATCCCATTCCTCAGCAATGAGATCGATCGCTGAAACATTGAAACCACTCAGCAATTTATATACTGGTTTTCACAATCCGAGTGGCTCAGATCCAGGTTTGCTTCAGAATCCCATGGATCCATGAAGAATGAAACCATCCGATTTCATGTCCGACTGTCCAGTTGACATAACAATCATGAACATCACTATAACAAAAGGGATGTGGAAACATGACTAACAACAGGGATTCATCTTCAGTTCATTCTTCATCGTTCACTTGACAGAACAAAATACTAAAAAGGGTTTTCTTTGCGCAATGCTACCAGGTGATCGAAATGCTGACGAAGAACTACGCCGGCACGCCATGGCCTGGAAGCCCAGAAAACTCAAAGACTGTGAAGACCGTGGGTTGAGGCGATTTTTCCTCTATCCATACAATTCCATACATCAGGTTCTCTACGTACTTGGAGGGTGGTGCAGCAGAATGAAACTTGAAATGGTCACCCATCCTGGCTCGCAAAAGCCAGCAGCGAAACATCCTGGATTCCACACATCATGGATATTCTTCATTTTTCCCTGTCTATCATGGATGAATCATCTCCAAAACCATGTTTTTCACATGCTCTGGGGTAGTTGGCATCATGTCCAAGCGGTGAGTGTTGGGCAGCGAAGAAGCCATTCTTACAAGGAAAAAACACCTGCCGGAATAGAGAGCCAACATCCTCATTGTGCCCCAAGAGTGTCTGTTCTTTACGTATATCGCCACCTATGAATCAACCTTAGAACCCTTACCGTCCGGCAATCAGTCACGCAACTTGCTGGAAAATCCCCTATTGATTTACTTCGGTGATTTGCCCCTTTCAATGCCCAATTAGTTTAGGGATTTCCTATCCAGCCATGTTTCATGCGTTGGGGGGAATCTACCCTGGTTTACTTGGACAGTTACGAAGTGGACAAGTGGCTACCAACCACAGTATAAGATATGCAAAAAGCTGATTATATGTGGCCTATACCTCAGTTTCCCCTCTGGGAATCAAATATGGCAATTGAAATTCCTATGTACATGAAATTAAATGATTGCAAATTGGTTTTTAACGGGAATGTCTTCAAACTAAATGGTGGATTTTCCAGCAGCAAGCCATGCCCATCACCAGGATCTGCAACTTGGCGGCTGGCTGGATCGCGCAGCTGAAAAGCAAGGCACGGCGCGTATCACCGGTGCCCTGTGACCCCAGTGGTGGATTTCAACATTTTTCGTGTGAAAATATGGTGATTTAAACATCTTATAATTACCCCATGTTCAAAGCCAAATTCATGGAGTGTTTTTTGAACAAAAAATATATTATATGGTTTCAAATATTCTTGAACAGAAGCACTGCTGGTTTCAGATACTTTTGCATATTAAATGGGAAGTTTGTTTGCCATATTTTTGACGGGGGATGACAACTTGACGCGTATTTTTTCAGGGGGTTGAAATCAACAACTAGGTTAGAACTTCGAACCCAGATTTTAGCGAAGAACAGCTGTCAAAATGTTTGGCAAGGGGTCAAGAGCCCTGAGACAGATGAACATTGCAGAAAGAGCCTGTCAAAGCATGGCATAGGGACACCAGGTGCTCATTTATGACGCCTGTGGTAAGGATTGGACCATCGTTTTTTCTCCAACATGGACCCTGGAAAGCTCTCATCTTCAAGTTCAGCTCATCCCAAACGCACAGAGACTTTGGTTTTGTTGAGGCTAGGATAGAATTCCAATCATGAAGGAACAGACTACGTTGCGTTGGGCATTTTGAGACATTTTACAGCGATACCCTCTGGTAAACTCACATAGCTATGGAAATCACAATTTTTAATGGGAAAATCCACTATAAATAGCCATTTTCAATAGCTATGTTAAATTACCAGAGGGTAAGTATAACTAGGTTCACTACCTGACTACCCCCATTTGACCGGGCGGATTCCCCAACGTTTCACTGCAGGACAACGATGAAGATGTAACAGCCTGTAGCACGCTGCTGGGCCCAATTTGGGGGGTGTTTAGTATTTTATTACCTCCAGTAAACTAACATAACTATGGAAAATCACCATTTTAAATCGGTAAATCAACTATCAATGGCCATTTTCAATAGCTATGTTAGTTTACTGGAGGGTAAAGGGATGGGATTACCATTTGACTTGGTCTGAAAATAGGGTACCTCTGAATCCAAATATGACCATCAGACACACAGGGTGCCGCGCCACAGCTTTCACCCAAAGCGGAATGGAATCCGTGATGACCAAACGGGTATTTTAAGCCAGTCTAACTCTTCCATACAGAAAGTGCGGCAATATATATATATGTCAAATCTCTATAGATATAGTTATATAATGTTATATTATGTCAACCTGTGCTTCCAGATGAATTCTCCCACTCCTAAGACCCAATCGGTTTTTCCAGCTTTGGCCTCGGCTAAGGCTTCGCAAGTGCATTGCACAGCGCATGGTGAGTCACTTCGACCAAGAGCGCGCGGACAAGCTGACCAATCGTAGCCAGCCCAATCCCAGTGTCCCGTGGTTGGACGGCTTCATCAAGGTACAGGACCCTGAGAAAACCACCACGACAGGGTTTTTCACAGGGCTGTTGTGGTGATGTGGCTTTCGCGTAGGGAGGTCAACCTTTGTTTCTTTTTTGTTTATCAAAGATTATCGAAGAGTTATGGGGGGGATATGGGGGGGATTAATATTCGTAGTGTCAACACATGTATTATACACACCCAATTCACAAATTCAATGAATCAATGAAAACTGAAGGGTTTCATGCTGGGATGCCATTTATTGTTGGCTGATCACTGTTTGGACTGCTGAACTTTCGTTTGGGCCATCTGGTGCAGGAATGGAGAAAGGCCATCTATGAATTGGCCAACGAAAGTCGAGGAGGGGCCATGAACGACTCTGAGTTCCCTGCAGTGATGTTACCCTCTGCTAATGACTAACATAGCTATTGAAAATGGCTATTTCTAGCGGATTTTCCCATTAAAAACAGTGATTTTCCATAGTTATGTTAGTTTACCAGAGGGCATGTTCAAATTCCAATC
This sequence comes from Symbiodinium sp. clade C Y103, assembly GCA_003297045.1. Taxonomy (NCBI): domain Eukaryota; class Dinophyceae; order Suessiales; family Symbiodiniaceae; genus Cladocopium; species Cladocopium sp. clade C. The sequence goes on along the minus strand of BGPT01000512.1, from coordinate 269,212 downwards.
TGTATGACATAGATATGGAAAAGAGTGTAGATCATTCCCCAAAAGCCTTTCTCCACGGAATTTTCCATGTCTTTCTTTGTTGTGTTTACAGCAGGACGCTCCAGCCGTTTCGTGTCTGGCCTTTTGGTCCAGATTGCTGAGGTGCGGATTGGGAATCCCACTTGTTTTGCCGTCCCGTCTGTGGAGGGAAGTAGTCTTCCAAGCCCTACGCATGCCAGGGTCGCAATGTCAATTTGGAGGATGGCAACTTGATCTTTAAACGGATTTCGTTTAATTTAATTAGTATGTTTGTCATGGGCCTGCAACTAGACTAGTGATCCAGCTTAAATCTGCAAGTTAGAAATTCGTCTAATCCCATGTTTTTCTACGAATTTTGGTGGCTTCACCAATCCCCAGGTGAAGCCACTTTGGTGTTGCAGGTTTGATCCCAGTTACGTTTGCCGATAGGCGGACAAGAATTTCGATGAAGTCATGAAGCTGAACTCCACCTCTGAAAGTTTTCAGTTGCCAGAGCCTCAGGAGGATTCCAAGATATTCCATGATATTCCAAGGAACCAGGGTGGTGGCTGCATTTGGTAGTTGGCTTTTGTTTGTTGATGTTGATTTTTTCTCCTTTGTTCCTCAAAAAATGGGGGTCATGGCTGGCCCAGCAACCAGATTTGATCTCATCAAATGATCTCCATCCAGCTCAATCCCCGAATCTGAAGGCTTTCCCTTTTGTGTGCTGATGATGGTGAAATCCACCATTCTTCAGAGTATCAACATTAGATTATGAGCATCAAATTTTGATGAATATCCCCAATGATATGATTTTCTATTGGATTAATCTTCACATTAATCAATTATGAGTCATCAAGAAAATATCCATCAATGGTTGGCACCTTGGACCTACGATATCCCTGTGGTTTCATCTTCGATCCATGGATCTGCCATGGACTTCCCAAACAATGCGGATGGACAGAGGATTATAAGGTGGAGATATTATGTCATACCCAGCTAGCTGCCAAGTTTTTAGGTAAACTCCCATTTATATGATGGTGAAAACTGTGAAAACATACTCTTTGCAGAGGTAGGAAGAAACTTATCCTGGTGAACATCACCACTTCTGCGGGTAAAACATGATCCATCCACCATGGTTTCGGATGCATTGATCCCACACCATTTCGTCCGGGGCAGTGCCACGATGGACCTTCAATGGTTGTCCCCCCATAGGCATTGCCGAAGAAATCCCTGCAGTAATGATGATGAAGTGACCATATAATATCATAAAATCCGGAAAATAACTCCAAGTCACGCATCCCATCATATTCCCACGATATTTCCGTTGTACAGAGTGTTTGATGTGTAAGCCAAACATACATGTCAGTCCACTGGAGCAACACGCCGGTTACGCCCAGTTCATCGAGGAAAACAACCTCGACATCAAATGGTTGGGAGCGAGAAAAAGGTCAATTTCCCTCACCCTTTATACCTTTGATTGTTGGTGGGCTCCGCTTTGATCTTGTAAATCCAGAAAATCATATATAATTCCAATATGATACATATGTAGACCAACCCTAACATACGGACCACCAAGACTGACAGGTCGCCACAGCTTTCTGATGCAACGGCAAGGTTCATCCGCAAGATGCGCGAGCTCATCCTGCGTGTGTTGACGGTGACCAACGTCGATGAGACCCTGATCAAGCGCCACGGCAGCAGTGAAATCCCCTATTCAGTTCGATGTGTTTTCCCACTAAAAGCTCCATCTTCGTTGGGTTTTTTATAACTACTCGTATGCTTAAAAAAGAACAAAGGGTATATATGTTGATCTTTTGCACCAGAATTATCTATCCATAATTATCTATCCATCTTGCAAAGTCATTTTGCAGCATTATTTGCTGAAGGTCTATCACATGAAGTGTCCCAGCCTTCGAAATCCATCAGTTTGACCCAGGGATGACTTGGACGCCTTTTGCGATGCAGCGACTCACAAGCAGTACACCTACATGTGCGCTCTTGAGTTGGGACATGTTGGTGGTGTGTTGGGGATGGGTTACCTTAAAACCCGCTAAAACCCATGATTTTTCCATATTTTCCATAGTTTTGCGGGAGGAACAAATGAACATGCTTGAATTTCAACTTGTGATTTGGGAGCTACAGGGTACTGATCGGCTTCTGACCCTTGGTGATTTTGTCTTCAATCTGGATTCAAGCATACACAAGTGGGATTTAAGCTTCAAGCATTTTGGGTATCACCTTGACAACTGGTATACTTTAACGATGCTTAATCAACCAGAATGTCACTATGATTTTTAGAAATAAGATATAGGGATCTTTGGCAATGCCAATCTATGGCATTGTTGATGGGCAACCTGATGATCGACTATGAGATCTTTGGATTCTTTGGGGGCACCTCTATTTGCACATGCTTTTGGTTCCCAGATTGGGCTTATCCCAGTTGCAAGTAGTATATATATGTCATGTCACGTAGCCTCTGTTTGGAAGCGCAGTCATTGTGCCTGGGAGCCTCCAGCACTTTGCAGGAGTCTGGGATGTTTTTTTAAGTGGGCCGTGCCACTTACATTGGGAACTTGGGAACCAGATCACTGCTCCAAGGTTGGCCAACCCTCCCCAAGATGGTTTCTTAGTTTCTTAGTCAGATTTGGAAGATGTTTCATCATTTTGATCATGTTTTTTGTGCCGCAGCAGATGTGTTTTTCTCCATGTTTCCCCACAAAACACCGTATTCCCCCCGTCATTTTCCACCAGAAACGTTGCGTCAGATACTCACAGGGCATTCTGCGTGGACTGATCAGCGGCTTGGCCTGAAAGCCCTACCAAAAAGAGGGGATAATACACTCAACAAAGGGATTTAAGAGGGAAAATCGGATATATCATGGATATATCGTCAACTTAAGATATTTGGGGTGCGTCTGAAAACGGGGTAGAGGTACACCCCCAGCCGGCCATGTTGCTGGTGATGATTCACCAGCAGATTTTGGCGAACCTCTCATTTTCAGACGGACCCGTGCGGACATTACACCATGGATGATTATGCATATCAAGGGTACTTTTCCGGGTAACCTCATTTGACATTAAATACCCCCAGACAGAAACTCTGGGTTAAGAGTTTTGGATTTGTTCATGAATTGGGAGCCCACTTGATGCGGGCGTGCAGTGTGCATGATATACGGGAATTGGATTGCCATTTGTTCACTCGCAACATTCGTCATTTCACCGACACACACACACACACACACGCACCTACAAAATCCGAGAAATCAGAGGAAAATTCCGATAGCCAGATCCAGGTGTATAATTTGCATATTTTGTTACTATACTCTTGGATGAATTTGGGCGCAAATCCTGGCACATTTATGTAACATATTTCATGGATGACCTGAGTAAGTACATCGGAAGTTGCCTGGTTCTCTACCTGCTTTGCAATATGGATCACAACCCATCAGTTCTCGATCCATAGGGACGGAATTTAGATGGTTTGACCATCGGCAAATTGACGTTCAAAATCAAATGTCCGGTGGAATGGTTGAATCATTTCTGAATAACCATCAGTTTCACTAGGATTTAAGCAATAAGGATTCAAATATCGAGCATCCAGTCAATTCTATCGCAAACATGGGGAGAGACCATCAGGAACTGGTCAAAAAATGTGGTAAACCCAATGCCATAAACCATCCCATATACCATCCCCAAGTCACCAGAAGATATGAAAAGCTGGGTTCTTCAACCATCTCCAACTGATAGTCACTGGATTGGTTTAAGGGAAAATTAACAGGACACCCCTATATTTGATGGGAAAACCCATGGTTTCCTGTAAATTTTCCCATTCACCAATCCATTCGTTCCCACAACCGTTGAACTCCCCGAGGCATGTGCCCCTTGCAGCGACAACCGCTGCAATGCCTCAGCGAGGCGTTGAAGCATCATGGGCACCATTTAAAGAAAATTCATCGGTTGAACCGTTGGACCCGTAGCCATCATTAGTCTATAAATGTCTATAATTAATCTTTTCTAAAATTTAGCCATCACGAATATATATATATATATGTGTGTGTGTGTGTGTCTATATATGAATCTGGTCAACTTGTTAACTCACCAGATTTGCTGGTGAAAGATGGTGAAGGATCCTGAAAGTGTTGGCAGGTGCTGACGGACTATCACAAGAGCAACCATGCGGTAGCTCGGAGCGTTTATCACTGGGTCAAGCTGGATGCAAGGAGGAAGATCTATATATTTGATGGGACAACAAAACACAGAACATCAAGTGATATCAAATGTGATTATGTATATGACTGGCTAGGTCTCTAACTTTGGATAGTGCATGTATGTGTATGTTTTGTTTTTTGTTTGTTTTTTATTGGGCTGGGAGGTGCATTTTGATGGAGGAAAGATAAGGAACATTCGACATGGAACTGAGAACAAGTAAAACTGGGTGAGTCTCATAATGGGCATTGTTGATGTATAACAACATTTCTTTGGACCTTGCCATTGACAGGGAAGACTACTCGATGTATAGTCTGCAATGATCTGAAATGCAAGTTTGTAAGCATGGACCTGCATGATCCTGTATGTTTTCAATGTCTTTGGATGTTGGGTTTAAAACTCATTCATTTGTTCCTTGTCAGCATGCGGTTGCGAAACTCATGTTTGTGGCACAAAACATGTCCTCCTTTGGGGCCAGAAGTGCTGGGTACCTCGGTCTGAGGTCTTGCGCGTGGACTTGCGTTTGAGCCCAGTCGGCTGCCATGATTGGTTTGGGTAGAAGATGCTGGGTGTGTATTTTCAGGGTTTAACCGAAGAAATCGTGATCAATCACAACATTAACATGACCATAGGAACAAACATAGATATAATTTCATGGCTCACCAAGGAAATCATGATCAGACTTGTGTTGGAAAATGGCCATGGGAATGCGAGTTTGAAGCAAGATATGGATTGGGCATGATAGGGCGCCCTGGACACGACCAGATTTGCCCATTTTTGGGATTTTCAGCCAGGTGGGGCAATATCCGGAGCTGTCTCAATTGCTTCACTCCATGCCCGGACGCCTGCTTCACCTGTTTGTGGCAGTGGGGAAAACCCATGTGGGTGGTTGGGCCACGGGTGTGGTCAAGCTGATCCAAATGGCTTGGGCAATGCTGAACAAGCAAAGAGTTGGTTGATGGTGAAAAAATGGAAACAATATGAAAAAAGAAACGCTATTTGATCGAGATGGTTTAGTGATATTTAGTGAGTATCATGGTCATCCTTGCGCATGGGATCCTTCTCATTAGCAAAGTCCAGCTCAGTCTCAGGTGTCGTTTCGGTGGCACTCCGCACTTTGATGCCAAAGACGTTGGATGGCCTAGGGTGCTGGGATGTTCCTATGATGAAAGGACTTGGGACTTGATCCAAACCATCACCGCCTGGGTGTTTTGCTTCAGACTCTCGATGGAATTTATATGGTTTGCAATATGTTTGGCATATCTTCCATCTGATAGTATGATATTACATATGCTAGTTGTATTACATATGATGTTGATTGCTGTGCCAGAAATACAGTCCGTTTCATTGGCACTCTTGAGCAACAGCTTGCCACTGTTTCCACTCATCCGGCCTCAGGTGGAATCGTTGTGCAAGCAGGTGGAAGGCTTGCTTTCCCAAAAGGGGCCTTCTGCAGTGGAAAAATCCGAGACCCTTCCACAGGACTGACGCAGCGGGTGATTTTGGAGGAAACTGATGAAATTGTTTTGAATCTGTTCATGCTGCGGTCTCATCTAAATGGTATTTTCTTAACTGAAGGTTGCACGGCACATGGTGCCAGTTCTGACAAACAATTTCTGGTGATTTTTCAATGCAGAATCTTTTCGGAACCTCGAGCTGGCGAAGCTTGCTGATAAGCACAGTGGTTACTATTGGCCATTTATTTTGGAGAAGTCGTTTGGAGAAAAAGTGAATGAAACTATCTATAATCAGCGTCATATCCCACCAGACCTGTGGGCTGTTGATCATGGGGGGTACCTATTGTAGCAGCGGATTGACACTATTTGCGAAATACTGTCTTTGGGGGGGGTCTATGATCAACCGGATCTTATTAATGGAAAATGATCTAGATCCCATATGGGCTTGATATCATTGGTGCGGTTTTTCCACACTAATACTCTAATATTGTGCACATCCAGGAATCCAGGAAGCACTTGTTTTACCGATGGGATTCTTTCCACAAACATGAAGAAGATGTGGAACTGGTAGAGATTGGTGCAGCCACCTTTGCACAGCCATGCAGACAGAAAGATACTGAGTTTTCTACTGCCCCTAACAGATGGTTTTTTCTTCAGCCGTTGTCCCAAGTTTTGGGCCTCCCAGGGCACCAAGAGAAAGCCACAGGAGGTCATCCCGTAGGGAAATGGCGGCAACAAGGGGCTCATGGTGGAAAATGTCTTTGGCTTTTGGTTGGGGCAGTCTTGATATTACGACATTTCTGAAAGCATGATCAAGCCCGCTTGCAAGACTTGTTTTTGAGATGTCGACAGGGACCAAGATGATGTCCTCTCGCCTGTTCTGCCCTTTTTGGAGGTCTTTTGTATTTCCTTGAAACTGGGAATGTTCCAAACCAAGCGGGTCCGTTTCAACATCCACCTTCACTACTGTATATTGAATATTGAAGAATCAATGTTATTGGGGCATCCCAGGTTGTGCGCAGAACGACAAATCACTGGAAGCCCCGGCTGAGTAGAAACCGTTTGATGGAATCTATGCACCGTGCAATATCTTCCTTTTCGCAGACCTCCGTGTAGTTGTAAGTTGCGGTTCTTGCGATTTCCTTGATGTCAACTGGCCATTGACAGTTTTTGTTGTGTCAAGTGCGGCCCACTGCAAGCTGCAAGGCCAAATTTTGACGGTTCTTACCATTGGGTAACAGTTTGCAATGGAATATCACCATGTTCAATGGGTCGCTCGTTTATCAAATGGGCCATGTTCCATGGAAACTGTTTGCCAGAGGGTAACCATCATATCTCCCATGAAATCCCATGAAATCCTATTATATACCCTCTGGCTATTTAACATAGCCATGGAGAATGGCTAATTTTGGATGAATTTCCCATTGAAACCTCTATTTATCGGGGATTCTCCATGGCTATGTTAAATAACCAGAAGGTAAATAGACCCCATTAAACCCTATCAGTTTCCATGAAAAATCACTATTGCTTATGGTTAGATCCCCCAAACAAATTGGATATCAACATGCACCTGGCCACGGCTTGGCAGGTGCTGGAGCGCCCAAAGAAAGGGCGACAAAACACACAGGCGATAAGCGGGTGACTGGACAAAACTAAGCTGCTGCAGAATCGCAAATTGATGGTTTCCAGATGGAATTGGAATTTAGAGGTCCCCAAAATCATGGCAAAGCCTTTCCAGGATATGTGCCCTCCATCATTTTCCAGGTCCAGGTTTCCGTTGCCGTTATTTTTCGGCACCTATGTTTGATATTTCTTCCATCATTTCCAGGTTTCCGTAACTTTTCGGCATCTATGTTTGATGTTTCCTCCATCCTTTTGCAGGGTTGCTTTACAAGAGAATTAGACAAGAAAACCACTGGAAACCAAGCAGACAAAAAATCATCGGGAAAAAAACCTGTTCGACTTCACCTCTTCGTTTGCCACAACTCAATGCGATGTCGTATTATTTTTCAGGTGATACGCAGGGACGATAAAGCATGATGAAGCCATATGAAGCCATCCCCAATTTGGCCTGACAATTTACTGACACTTGATGATTGGAGGTTTATGACCATGGCACTGGCGCATGGTTTGCAACATGGTGTCACTCACCTTTCTCTTGGCATTGGCAGGGCAAGAACAAGAGGAAGAAGCCGGAGGAGGTTGGGCCCCTAGGGCCTATGGGGCCCCTGGGCCGGACAGTTCCCTGATAGACTTCTGGAATGAAACAGTTGCAGCTTAGCGACAACCTAAGACAACCTAAAAGATGTAAGCTGCAAATGACGCAAATCAATATCAAAAACACAGGTATATTGATGTAGCCTCAGGTAATTTTATATAGCACTATATAGCTATGTGCTATTTAAAATCAAGTCGAAGAAGTTGTTTATTTTTGTATATGTTTGTTTGATAGGCTTCCATGGGGTTCTTGTGTATAGCAACCCAGGATGCCGAAAAATCACGGACTGGAAATCTGGAGAAAACATCATCGCACTAACATCCTGGTTTCTGCAGCTGTTCAAATGACCACAGAGGGCGTTCCACACCACGCACCTGCCAAGCCATGGTTATGCGGAAGTTGATACCCCATCAATGGGAAATGTATCCTCCCGAAATCCAAGAGTTTGCGATGGAACGTGGCTCTGTTTTTCTTTCAAAACGACAGTGATTTTCCATCCCTCACAGGGTGCTGGGATGCATATAGTGCCATAGGGCTTTCAAAAAGATCAGCCTTTCTCATGTTTGATGGTGAGCTCTTCATTTTTGATTGTCCAGCATTGTCCAGCCCCACTTTCAAGTTGTGTCTCCCAGGGCTGAAGAGCCCCGAAGAGCCGAAGCTGGCAGACGCTGTTTGAAGTGGCTCAAGCCGTTGTGGTTGGAGTTCAAGCTGGCTCCGAGACCGTTTACCGTGTTTACCCCCTATGGTGAGACGCCATCGGCCAAGGTTCCCACAGCAGGAGATTTGAGAAAAGTGGCTCTGTACAACAGACTCTGTACACTCACCTTCACTAAGGCACACTTAGGCATCGCCGCCGGGCACTGACTGACCATGAGCAAAATTGCTCCATGGAATTTGCTGAACCACGTCCTCAACTTCGCCAGGCTGTCCATCTACCTGATCCGTCCGTGGCGAATCCCATGTGCTCGATCTGGGGCAAGCATGATGGATATCCCCAGTCTGCCAAACTCCTGCAGCATGAGCGTCCAAGTAGAAGACATCTCGGGACGGAGACCTTTGCTGCTTGCCAGTCTGCCTGGAGTTTTACTGTGGCAAGTTGCTAAGCAAACCCCTTTCGCGATTTGGAAATGCTTGTCAATGTCTGGCAGCATGGCGAGACGTACACGACCTTCTGCGCTTAGGTTCTCGACAAGCTGCTGTGGGAGGGTCTCATCCATGCATCTCATTTCTTGGCGCATAGCTGCTTGCAAGTGTTGAGTGACCTGTGACCGAATCCAACCCGTTTGGACATATGGATGGCAGAATCGATGGGAAACACGCGATGCTGAATTGGCGGTTGCTCAATAGTGCACGTGGCAGGGGTGACAATGACCACAAATGCATTGAGTGCTGATTTCATGGCCTTCTTCTTCTTGTAAGGACTAAAGTCCTGGGAGAAGCTCAAAAAAGGCGCACTTTTTTGAGCTTCTCCCAGGACTTCAGTCCTTACAAGAAGAAGAAGGCCGAGGGTCCACACTGGGAGTGTGCCGGAGGTGACAATGGCCATGAAGTTTCAGATATGCGTCTGAACAAAAAAGAACTACGGGGATGCAGTGGGTAATAAACTACTTCACCATCAATGAAGTGCAACTTGAGTTGGGGATTATGGCCATTTAATGGCTGCCTTCCGGTCATCTATCGGGAAAACATTGGGATGCATACTAGAAAATGATGGCATGATGATGGGATACAACATGATACAAAAAGCAAACAACTTACCATGTTGCTCCAACCTATGCAAATTATAGCCACAAGGAGGAGAATTAGAAATCGCGTAATATTAGCTACGCAATGCCCCCCTTGTGTCCGGGATGNTTACCATGTTGCTCCAACCTATGCAAATTATAGCCACAAGGAGGAGAATTAGAAATCGCGTAATATTAGCTACGCAATGCCCCCCTTGTGTCCGGGATGTTCGGAGCAACCCTCTTCGAAGGGATAGACTTTGTTGTTAAAAATGCCATATATTTCTTTAGTGACATGCTCATTTTGTCGAATGATTTTCACCTTTCTAGTGAGTTGCCAGTTGCATAAAAGAATGAAACCAACCAGTCACTGGGGAACATGACATTTTGGTCGCAACCAANTTTTGTCGAATGATTTTCACCTTTCTAGTGAGTTGCCAGTTGCATAAAAGAATGAAACCAACCAGTCACTGGGGAACATGACATTTTGGTCGCAACCAACAAGAGAGAGAGAGAGAGAGAGGCGAGATTGGGGGATCAACCTGGTTGGACGTCGGGATACGTTCAGGTCATTCTAAGTCCATGGTGAACTTTTCACTTTTGAATGGTAAGTTGTTTGCCCAGTCGCCTCACACCTGGTACAGTGGGTGTTGTGAGCTCTTGACCATTCAGAAATTCAATACATTATACTTTTCTGAGCTTCTCCCAGGACTTTAGTCCTTCTAAGAAGAAGAAGGCCGAGGGTCCACGCTGGGAGTGTGCTGGAGGTGACAATGGGCATTAATTGTCAGACATGGGTCTCAAAAAGAAACTACCGGGACGCAATGGGCAATAAACAATGAAGTGCAACTTGAGTTGGGGATTATGGCCATTTAATGGCTGCCTTCCGGTCATCTATCGGGAAAACATTGGGATGCATCATAGAAAATGATGGCATGATGATGGGATACAACATGATACAACAAGCAAACAATTTACCATGTTGCTCCAACCTATGCAAATTATAGCCACAAGGAGGAGAATTAGAAATCGCGTAATATTAGCTACGCAATGCCCCCCTTGTGTCCGGGATGNTTTTGTCGAATGATTTTCACCTTTCTAGTGAGTTGCCAGTTGCATAAAAGAATGAAACCAACCAGTCACTGGGGAACATGACATTTTGGTCGCAACCAATGAGATTACAATTCATGTGGACCAGAGGCTATACCCCAAGATGACCAGATGATCGACCTGGCTTGATTTGGGGGGTACCGTCATGTCATTCCAAATTCAAAGTATTATTCAAAAGTTTCTGAGAATGAATTCAGCAGAATATCTTCAATCTAATAAAATTGATTCTGACGGGTGAACACTGATTAATTATCTGATATTATTTGATTAATTCAACAGATACATAATGATACATATATAATACATATCCTCATGAACCTTTGAGGATCATAATGTCATAAAGGGTTCAAAATCCTTGAACAAAGGTATTGCCTCACAGGCGGCCTTCACCTCGGCCCTAAAATTTCAATTTTTTGTCGAGAAAGTTCATGGCTACAGGACTCGGACAGCGATGCCAAGACAGAGGCGACACCCGGATCCATGGCTGGGAACATGCGAAATCTCACATTTTCCGGATAATTTCAGATGGATAGACAGTAGAAGTGAACATGTATATGTATATATCACCTGTGTCAATCCTAGCTTTGGGGGTTGAACATGGGCCTAGATGTGGGAGGCGATTTTTGGGAGAACATAGATATATCGAGAGAGATTTTTGGGTTTTAATTTGGATTTAGATAGATGTTTGGACAGATGTGTGCAAGTATCATTGGCATTTTTTGCAGGTCCGCAGGTTCGGTATTGTCCATGGTGCCAATCCCCACGATGTTGTTTCTGTTTTCTCCGCCCCCAGGCTGGTGAAGGGGGTTGCCAAGCACGTCATGCCTGGATGTTAACCCCATGTGGTTGTTTAAATCCCACAATGTTTCTTTGCCAACATATCATGTTTGATTGGAACATGATAACCACCACAAAAAATAACGCCGAAAGACTTTTCCAGGACGGTAGCTCCATGACGTTTTCCCTAACTTGCCGGGCGCATGGCAGGTGGCATCTGATGCTTGCAGCTGGGGCGGCCGCGATGCCCGTGGTACACCGGTGCCAAAAACGCCTGCGACGAAGGTGCTGCCAGCATGATCCATGATTTCATGATCAATAACAGTGATTTTTCATTTAATGGAATTTTATTGAATTTTAGGGGAATTCGTTCTATTAAATGGGTTTAATGAGGTTTGATAGGTGTTACTCGGGTTTACGAAATGAGATTTAATAGGATTTCAGAGGATATATGATGGTTAACTTTTGGGAATCTAACAGCTGCTATCAACTATGACCCATTTAGTTCCAGTGTGGTTTTCCATATGTTTGATTACCAGAGGGTAACAACCATGAAATATTTGTCAATTTGCATCAATGAGGATATCATGAGGCTGATGAGGATGTCAATGGCTACAATGGGACAATAACCACCAATGTTTGGATAGATTATGTTGCAACCTCAAGTCGCGACGTGAAAGGAATGATGAGCATTGGATTGGGGTAACTATTCCAAAATAGTTGAAAGCTTCAGGTTAGCAATTTTTTGTAGTTTATCCAGATGATGGTCATGAGATTTTTTATCCATCAACCAATTGAGATAAATAAGAATTCGACTTCAATATCATCAGCTATTAGCGGCTATCATGAATCATGGGATAGCATAAGTTTAAGAGTATATACATACATATATACAAAGATTCTTTGTGCATGTAGGTGCATGCTTCGTGCATCAGCAGATAATGCTGAATACTTCATCCATCAAACACGCATCATTATCAACAAACATATGGGATACAGGATATATAGATGATATATACCCTCTGGTTATTTAACATAGCCATGGAATAGCTGGCTAATTTTGGAGTTCCCAGCTATAAACCTCCATTGAGTTCGGGGATTTTCCATGGCTATGTTAAATAACCAGAGGGTACCCTCTGGTGAACTAACAGTTTGCTATTCAAAATGGCCATTGAAATAGTGGATTTTCCCATGAAAAATGGTGATTTTCCATAGCTATGTTAGTTTACCAGAGGGTACTGTAATTGGTACCATAATAACAAAGATATACGTAGCTGGTGGTTTGATGCTCGATGTCCCATCATTGGACGATGGCTCGTAATTACTGTGGTTACTGTAGTCGCCCAAGATAGGTGGAAACCGCCAAGCAATACGAAGCTCCAGCAAAAGTGGGGGAGATACCCTCTCGTAAACTAACATAACTATGGAAAAATCACTATTTTTAAAGGTAAATCATCTATAAATGTGGCATTTTCAATAGCTATGTTAGTTTACCAGAGGGTAGATGGTCATGATGGTCATGATGGTCATGAACCTCTGCAATGATGGTCATGATGGACCGGCGAAGACTGGGATTGAATGGGTGTTTGAACGCGGTTGTTTTTTTCGACATGACTTCAGTTGAGCTTGACGAATGGATACCTGGGCCCACGGGGACTTCTCTTCAATGACAGTTCAGTGTGATCAGTTCAATAGGTCAAATGCATATAGCTACAAATGAGGGATGTGTCATTATTGCAGTGATCCATGTTCATTTGGACAGCAAAAAACATCCCCCACGGAAAGATAGAGCCTGACTCTGTTATTCACCATTTGGCAATTAACATAGCAACAAACAATCAGCAAGTTTCATAAAAGTAAATCATCTATATATAAATGGTAATTTTCCATAGCTGTGTTACATTAGTAGAGGGTATATCAACATCACATACCCCAATAAATCCCATGATTCTCCGATCGCCGATCGCCCGAAATCGCGGGAACAGCTGTTCCCCTGCAATGCAAGGCATCTGCGAAGAAGAAGAAGGAGGTTGGAACGCGGTGAGACGCGACGACTGTCCGTTTTATGATTGTGTTGTGTGTTTTTGTTGACCATGGAATCTTAGTAATTATGGCATTTGTTCTGTGAAAATATGCATCTTGACGAACCTTTCATTGGAGTTTACCATATTTTGCCTTGATGTTTTGGGCTGCAACTTCTCTTGTTTTGGGCCAAATGAAGAGATCCAATCCAAAACCAATGGTGCACTCTGCGGTATAAAAACCACCCAGTGATTGTTTAGGTTGCCTGTAGAATTACTGCACTGCCTGTATGGCATGTGATTTTAGAGTCATGTTGGAATGAATGAAGATTTTCTAGGGACATTTTTTTTGGCGTACAGTATGCTTTAACACTGTGTCTCATGGTCCATCGGTCCCTTGTTCTTCGGTGCTCTTTGAAACCTTGAGATTTCCACGTGGTTTCTGTAAACGTAATGTGAGGTGATGTGATGCAATGTTGTGTAATGTTATGTAATTATGATTATAACATATATCATAAATTAGTATATAATAATGGTATGTTAGGTTATGTTATTTGATGTTGAGATTCGATCATATGACGAAACTTGTACCGGAACGCTTGCGTTTCGCAACACATTTTGTTCCGGTCGCAGGATTCTCCTGGAGCCTCTGAGGCGCTTTTCGGGGTACCCCAAGAGCTGGATGGTTTAGTGAACTAACATAGCTATTGAAAATGGCCATTTATAGTGGATTTTCCCATTAAAAATGGTGATTTCCCATAGTTATGTTAGTTTACCAGAGGGTATGATGGAAAAAAAAAAACCATTGATTTTGATGGTTTAGGAATGTTTAGGATGGTTTATGGACGGTGGATTGATGATTTTAGGAAGTGCCCGGATTTATGGAAACATCTGGAAAACCAAAAATAGATGTGCCCTGCGGCAAAAAGTGTCCATTCGTGTGCCAGAGTTCTGCACAGGGTGATGCGAGCAACAGTCAGCAGCAGACTGACAGGACGGAGGTTGTGACTGACAGGACGGAGGTTGTTTTTTTGTCTGCGACTGACGGCTGACCGAATCCCCAAGCATGACCATGTCATGTCCCATGCTACAGGGCATCATATTTGAATGGATCCAAGGTAAATCATGGAAAGCCATGGGAAGGCCATGGCTTCCTGCGTTTCTGCAACCCGCAGGACGGACAGCATTTGGCACTGGCCGGCCCCATCGGCTGTTGCTGCCTCTGACAGAGATGTCCGTGGGGAAGTTCAGAGGGCGGTGGAGCATTGCGGAATTCGGGGGGGCCAACAGAATCGATGGAGACCAATGGGGGTGAACTCAACATAGATCTGGAAAAATCCTTGGAAAAACCTACATACAACAACATGATCTACATCTTCCATATCAGGCGAAAACTGTGCAGGAAATTATGGAAAATCGTACTTAGAATAAGCATGGACCATGGCTGACTTCAATGCCTTTCTTCTCATTGTTTCAGGACCACAGTTTTTCTATATTGCCAGTACCTGGGAAGTGTCCCAAAAATTGTCTTGTTCCAGGTTAGGAATTATAATGTCAACTACAACGCAGTGTACTTCCCATATGTTCCCACACCTCCTTCTTTCTGTTCCCAGATGTTCCAGGTATGGTAGATGTACGAACATTTACCCCCCCCCCAAGCGGCTCATTCCAGTGGAATACTGCAAGGTGATGATTTTGATCCTACGAAAGGCGCTTATTGATTGTCAGTGGTGCGCGACATAAATTGGTGTGTCAAACGCGTAGCAAACCCTTACAAGGGGGAGAAGAAACGTAAATCGATTGGTTGAAGGGTTTTCGTGGCCTGAAAATGTGGTCATTGCTTTAAGTAGTCATAATGATATGTCATAATGGTATGTCTCATGATTCCAGAGTATTGAACATACTGGTGCCAGAATGTCGAAAAACATCGGGCGTCGTCCCTGCCCACAAATACCGAAAGACCAAGTGCCCTGAAGTATCCTGAAGTTTCAGATGGAGGTCAATCCATCATTTCATGCTTCAAACTCTCCAGAATCTACTTAGATTTGCTGAATGGGTGTTGGACCATCATTGATTCCGTTGGCGAATCCACCCTCGTTTTGGGTGATCAACCGTATAGGTTTTCTTTTTGGTGCCAGCTTAATTAAGCAAATTCCAGAAAAAAATGGTGCTATCCCCAGCAAATACGGGGATACAATGAGACTAGAAATCAACTGGATGGGCACTTGCGGGTGCAGTTCCACTTTCATAAATCTAATGACATCTAATGACTACCCTCTGGTAAACTAACATAGCTATAGCTATTGAAAATGAGGACTTATAGTGGATTTTCCCTTTAAAAATTGTGATTTTCCATAGTTATCTTAGTTTACCAGAGGGTACATCACCTTAGTTATCTTAGTTTACCAGAGGGTACATCACCTTAGTTGAAGGGGTTGAATCACTGAAGGAGGTCATAGTCCCATTTTTTTCACCCCAACAGCACCCCCAAGCGGTGGAAATTGCCAGGCCTACGCGGCATTTTGGAGACGCTGAGAAGCATCTTGGAGGATGGCAATGGATGGCAATGGTCTTCAACGGTGGTTTAACATGGGATAACTCGGAGGTTTTGCATGGACCTGTATAATAATGGTAGCAAAAATGTGGCAAATAATCTGGTTGAATATCGTTTTTTTGAGGACCATTTGTCGGATAATCATAGAATATTGATGTAATTTAATGGATTGACCCTCCTGCCTCCCGTGTCATGAAATGTTGCTGGCTGGAAAATATACTGTAAATGGAGGTTCCTAGCTGGGAAGGTCAGTTATGAATATGGGGAAATTTCCATTGCCATGTGTGATTATCGGAGGACCACTAAGTAAAACTATATGGGGATAGAACGGGACGGAGATTGTTATAGTGAAACCATACATATCAATATCTGCTTAGATAAATAACGACCTCACTGCGACGTCACTTGGAAATGTTGGGTAGTCATAGGCGTATCCCAAAATGGCCGAACTTTGCGGGGAGAGTTCCACCATGTGTAATCTGCACATGCCGATCCACTCAACATGGGCAGGGGCAGATGCAGGGGAAGAGAATTCGTGGAGATGCGAAGCTTTGCCATGAGAAATTCATGAGCCCTGGATGGTTGAACAAGTTTGCTGGCCCTATTTTCGATCTATATCCTGGTGTTTTTAACATCTATCTATACTATAGCGTGCATTTCCAAATATATTTGGCCAAAACCTGTATACATATATATATATATATATCATTATATATTAATAACATATGGATGATAATGAAAAATGCCGAGCAAATCATTCATCAACCATTTTCCAGACTTGAATGATAGGGAAATCAACAGGAAACCCATCAACCAAGTTACATGATTAAAGAAAAAAAAACATACTTCCTGATTTCAATTTTCCCATTGATCAATTCATTCCCCTCCAGAACTGAGTATGTCTCGACCCAAACACATCCCTGCATAAATCCACAAAGTGGTCGCTGAGGCAAAGTGTTCTTCGAGGCGCTCTTGACACGATTCGCCCGGGGCACCCAGAGATGGTGCCAATGTCAAATGTGTGAGCGGCACAGATCCCAAGGTGATGGCGATGTTATGACCTTTGTCTAGGAAGTTGGGTATTATAGACTATATAGATTCTTAGATGGGTAGGGAAAAACCACCAATGGAATTAGCTAGATGGTTGGTATAGCCTCTGTGCAAGCCATTGCAAAGCATTTCATGTGTTTGAGTCGAAAATACTCTCCCAAGTTTCACACGTCGGATGATCATGCCTTGACTTCCCACTACTCTTCGCTCAGGTTGACCCGTCGTCGAATTTAAAGATGACCCCCGCGCAGATCAATTCCTATGCACCTTGGCGAGTCAAACATATTGGAGACGTCCTGCGTGGCATGACACAGACAGAACATGTTTTAAAGGCCAGATGGAAGGGCAGATGGACCTATTCGAAAAAAAACACATCTTAGAGATTCTAGTCCTATCCCCTTCACAGTACCCATCATATATCCCATAAAATCCAAAAAAATGCTACATCCCATTGCGATATCCCATAAAAAATCTGAACTCCCGTTAAAAAATATGTTTCGAATCCCATCAAAGTCCCATGAAAGCCTGAGTCCCAGGCCCGACTGATGGCGCTGTGCTGCCACGACGGCCTGGGCACCGACGGGAACGATGGAAGATTTGGGCCCAAAGAGATATAATCCCTATACCCTTTGGTAAAGTAACATAGCCCTATGGACAATTTCACTGAATTGGGTTAAGGGAAAATTTACAGGAAACCCCTATATTTGATGGGAAAATCCATGGTTTCCTGTAAATTTTCCCTTAAACCAATCCAATGACAATTGCCATTTTTAATGGCAAAATCAACTATACATGGAATGGGCCATTTTCAATAGCTATTGTTAGTTTATCGGAGGGTCATCAATAGGAATCTCAGAACCCTAAAATGGAGGGACTGTACAATAGAATGCCGTATTCTGGGGCATGTTCCCTTATGTAGCCCTTACATAGGCCTCTTGTACTATGGTGAATCATAAGTAGGGAATATATCCCTTATTTGTTTTTTTTGTAATCCTAAAACTGGGGATATAGTCCAAGTATACTTAATATCTTACTAGGATTGTTAGTTGGATTGCCATGAACAATCCAATGAGATGATGGGTACAGTAAATCATAGGCAACCAACAATCAACATACTCGTATACGTAGATAAATATATACATATATATATATATATGGATTCGGATCATCCAGTTGAAATCGCTTGATTCCCTACAAGCTGGGGCCTGCCAGTGATGTTTTTTTTTTTCCGGTTTTTAATCCCCATTAGTATAATGTTGTCTTCCATAAACCTTAACGGTTCCCAAGTTACGCGCTCAACTTTGCTATCTAGGGGGGCCCACCTTGTATAACCATGATTATATATATATATATACCAAAAAATCCACACTTATGAAAACAATGGAGAAGTCAAATGTCAATCTCACAGCGATGATGTGGAAAATCCATGAGAATGCCACTTATGATCTCATCCGTTTGTAAATGGGTCATAGAGGTAGAGAGGAAGATAAGAACTTGGACCCTCCAAGGGCCCATGAAAATGGGTAAAGTCCCGAAGAAAAATGGGTTTTTGTTACCCCTTAGTGGTACGAGCGCCTGCTAAGGACTCTTGGCCGACGCCAATAGTGAGTCCCGGCGAACCGCACAGAAGGCGGGGGGTGGGATGATGGGCAGGAAGACTGCGGACGCCTGGGATATTGTTGGTGGGTCAAAGCTTTGGTGAAGGTGCATTAGTTTCATCCCTTGATAGGTGTTCATCATTGTTTATCCACAATATCTTTAATGGGTTAAAGTGGTCAAATGTTCAACGACAGATGGATGATGATGTGTTTTGTTTGATTCTTATGTTTTGCTGGTTAAGGGGCTTTAAGGCTATGGGGGAAGGACAGACAACCAGTCCGTAGCACAGCTAAGTGATAGCTGATGATAGATGATGATACTGTTTCCTGGTGTAATTTTCTGGTGTAATAGGCATGGGTGGTCTAATAGGCATGGGAGAATATCTATAGTACTAACCTGCCGGCAGGTGTCTCAGACTAGCCAGGGCTATGGGCGATCAATGCCGGGAAAAGGTTGTTGATTCCCATGGAAGTTGATGACACAGGAACCCCAGTGATGTGAAATCCACTATATGACAGTCACACATCCCCAAGTATCAACCATTTGGGGATATTTGAGGGCTATTGTAAATCATCCCAAGTAGCGGTATGCCATTGGCATACCTAATTTCATAACTCACCAATGTGGAAGTCATTTTTGAGGATTGTGAACCCCAGATCATTTGTGCTTGCCAGTGTTGTTTATTTCAAATTCAGTAATTACTCCAGAACTAAACCCAGATTTGTTTTCCTGATAATTTTTGATATATTGTCCGACTAGAGTGAATGGATACCCTCCAGTAATCAAACAGGGTGTTGGAAAATCCACAGTGTTTATATAGATGTTTTCCCAGTAAGAATATCCAAAGATTGGAATTTGTGCAGCGCATTGCGACTCCCAGAGGATCGTGTTGTTCCCTTTCCTGCCAGGCAGTGCTGGCCAGTACCAAGGAGTTGGAGGTGGCGCTTGGGAGGATCATCATGGGAACTAGAAATAGTGACCCATTTGGCTTTGCCTGTGAATTGGGTATATTGGGGGTAAAACAATGCCATAAACCACCCATTTGGGAATGGTCTATATGACCTATTTCTGGTGAAATTTTGGATGGTTTATTATTGTTTTACCAACACTATACGGTATATATAAGCATAAAATTACCATTTCGTGGGGAAAATGATGGTTCCCCAATGGATTTAGAGGTACCTATTTTCAGACAAACCCATATGTTGATGGTTTATACCACCTATGGTAAAATTCGGGATGGTGGATCCTATTGCTTTTCCAAACTTTATGGAGTGTTCCTGGTTCATGACTGATTTTATTCAATCTCTAGAGGGGGACATTTGGCATTAGCCCTCCAGGTACCTGGAAAAAATCTGGTCACAAAAACGTTGTCCTTATTGGGGCGTTTTACCACCGTCTTCTGCGGTTCTTTGAGGGTTTGAGTGCTTTTCACTCACAAAGCTGTCACTGTCACCAAAAGCAAAAAGTGTCGCAACTTTGCATCAATGCATTGGTTTAAGGGAAAATGTGCAGGAAACCCTTATATTTCATGGGACAAACCCTGGTTTCCGACTAAAGATCTTCCCAAGAGAACCACGTGAGGCGATTCACCTGTGCATCCTGGACCCGTTGCTCTCGTGGTTCCGGAAGACGCCAAAGATTGCCCGGGACCTCGGAGGTATCGAAGTACCAAGGTACTGGAGAAAACCTATGAACATCGGTCGCAAATTCCCTGTGTGGGTGTGATTTTTCAGGGAAAATCCAGGAAAATCCTATGATTTTTCCATATCTCTTGCAAAAATTACTATATAGATCATTATCCTGTAGATTGGAATTGCTTGGCAGGTCCTGAGATTTCATGTTCGATTTGGAAACTTGAAAAATACATACCTTGAGGCAGGTGTGTTGTCCAACTAAAACTCATAGGCTGCATCGACCCTTGAAGGTGAACGGTTAGATTCCAAATCTCCAATGACGTACATAGCTGGCCATATCATTTGGGTTTGTTTGAAAATATGGTGCCCCAAGATTTGAGAAGATTCGATGTTTTATGAATGTTTTATGACCATTTTCTGAATTTCAATGGCCATTTGGGGTATAGTCCCATGTTCAGAGAGTCCCATTGTCGCGAAATCCACAGGCGAAGCTTCAGCAGACGGCTTTGGGCTGCGCAGCAGGGTTACGTTGGGAGGCCTAGCGCATCAACTTGGCCTTGGGAAAGTTCCTGATGTTGATGTTTAGGCCAATGAAACCTCGAACTCAGAGGAGTTCGCCATCATAAAAGCTCTTAATCCAAGGATTTTTCACCACAAAAGACGATCCAGATCATCCAGAGAGATTCAGATAGGCATTTTTGGTCAACAGACAATGAGAAAACAGACACCCAGCAAAGAATTGAGGGGTTCCCGCAGGACTTTAAGAATGGGCCGGACAAAATTTGACGAATCCATGGGTGTGGAACGACTTTCTGGATCCTTCTGATCTGCTTTGAGGCAGTCCTTTTGAATGATTATTTGGTTCGGTGTTTCCCCTGTTTGGTACTATAAAAAGTCCTCTGGGAAAAGACGGATGCTATTCCATCACATATCTCCACGGTGGATTTCACTGGTTGCCCCCGAGTAAACTAACATTGGAAAATGGCAATGGCTTATTTAGCGATGAATCATATACAATATGGTGATTTTCCATAGCTGGGTTAAATAAGCAGAGGGTATTCTTTTGCTGAATGGAATCCCATGCTCACTGATTGCCACCCCTACAACCAATTCACATCAGTCTACATCCTAATGTGACCTCATCAGCTTCCATTTATTGATTTGGCAATCAAACATGGCTAGCTGGAAAACCCACCATTTGTAGAAGATGTTCCCATTAAAACCTCCATTTGGTTCAAGGATTTCCCAGCTAGCAATGTTTGCTTACTGAAGGGTAACAAATCGTATCCACACTGTGAATATCTGTCATATATAGCTAGGTTCTACACCTGGTCATGCTATATATACCATATATACCTACATGTTTAAGTGGATTAGACTTCCATTAATTAATTCTCACAAAAACCCTTGCGCTCCTTGCGTTTGCCCATGAATCTCCAGCCTTCCCGGCCATCTCCCAGGTTGGGTGCAGCACGTGGTGCTCTCAGATCGCCTTCCCCAACAGCAGCTTTTGACGCGCCTGGCGCAGCGCCTTGGCGTTTCGCTGGTGAAGAGGTGAGGCCTTAAGGGAAATTCCGGCAGGCTAGCCGTGTAGGAAGGGTTAGTACCCTGCACTTGTGCTATCTTGTGACTGAGGCACTACCCTTTTTTTTGGAGGGGGAGGCGATATGATGGTGCTTGAGTCCTCTTAGATACTGTAAACCACACATTGTGATGGTCAAAACTTGGGGAACTTGCCCATATGGGAGTACTGTTATCAATCCATTCATAGGCAGGGATTGACACACCCATTGTAAACAATTCTTTTGGATCATCACACCACATACCAAGTTGTGACCACGACATATACAACTAGTGTATACCCCCTTTATACCTGGGTTATATTATGGTTGTTAAGCATTTACGATGCACGGGATGGGCATCTAAGTTTGGTTTCAAACATGAAGATTTCCCAAGGTTTTCCCCAAGGTTAGTTTAATGAGTGTTTAATGGTTTTCTTAATGGATACAATAGGTATATGTTGGAATATAACGGTCTGTAATGCCTATTTAACCACCATAGTTATCGATTTTGCCACAGTGATCTATTGCCTTTTTTTAGTCCCAATGATTTTAATGCAGCCAAGGCCCGTGATCTACCAGATGCTCAAGAGCGCGTGGACGGTCAAAAGCCTAGCTGTTGGGTGATGTTTTACATGCTTTGGGGAGATAAGGTAATAAATGTAACCTCCGGTAATCAAACATGGTACCTGACTTTTTGATACAAAACTTTGGTGATTGATAGGGTATATCGGTATATCCATGGAGGTAGATATGCCACCACCAGTGGTGATTTGGGTGTGATGGTATGGCATGGGAGTCTGTGAAAGTCTCAAAATGACGGTTATTTATTGCCATGTTTTCTAGGGACTTGGAGGGTCTAAGTACATTTACACCCATTAGGAGAAAAAAAAACATCATATCCGCTTCCATTGATGCTTCATTCCCTCTTATTGTCCATGTTTGATAGTTAATGTCAACCCTGGATTAATAAACCCCAAACGGCTGTTTAATTGGGGTGGTACCATTTATGTAGTAGATTATGACTATCTGGGGATTAGCCCCCTTAATTAATAAACCATGGTTCATTAATCAGGGGTTGACATGAATTCCCCCTGATTTCTCCATGGAAAATCCATGGTAGCTATCCCCACCGAGGCGCATCCCAAGAAGCCAACGGCTGGTCGAATCTTGATGATCGCCCGGCAGATCCTGGCCACTGGGCACAGTGGAGATTGGGAGCGCTTAGGTGACTTGGAAGATATGAGGGAGATATTAAATGTATTAAATGGAATATATAGATATATTCCAATATGTTCCAATATGTATATATATATATATATATACATATACATATATACATGTGTGTAGGTATCTATAAGGATGTAGATATACAGGGATAGAAATTGGAATGTGGAATATTATAGGTAGATAGATAGATGTGGGGAGAACATGTTTGAAACTTGGGGAGTTTATCTAAAAGGTAGAAATAATGATATACTGATATGGTGATGATCTGGGGCTTTAGCACCAACAGATGAAGATTCAACACTTTTGGTGATTTTGTAATCCACATGTTGCGGGAGATATAGCACCAGAAAGCTGACATTGTTTCGGAAAACCGTCGTTTTGTTTTTTCAGGTTTATACTCTAATTGTTTTCAGTCTATTCTTGTCATGGATAGATATATATATATATATACACGCATATGATTATGTGTATATATATATACATATGTATGTACACGCGGGCATTCAATCCATCCAACATTTTGGGACTCAGCAACGATTTTTCAATCAGAAATCAATGATAAAGAAATGGATAGGGCTACCGTATTTTCTAGCAAACCCATGTGAACTGGCCACCCCACATCAATTTAACATGGAACTCCAGAGATGTCTCTGAAGGATCATTTTACGATATGTTGTTTTCGTTTTCCAAATTTCCATTACCTCTTAAATACGGTTAAATCCTCATTAAATCCCAATATATCAATGTTGGGGGTGTACATGTGTACATGCTCAACATATGACCATCATTCCAACTGCCTTCCAGCCGAATTCAAACCCTCAGCCCTTTCAAATGTGGGACCTATGTTTGTAAACCGCGATGAATGGTGGTTGATGGCCCTGTGTCATGGCTGAACATGAGAGGTTGTGTCATGCTGCACGCCAGAGGTAGTTGTTTTTTTTCAATGATCAAATCAGCCTTCCTGAAAATTGAGGAACTGAAATGGAGCATGTTTTGTTGCGGGTAAATTTCCATTTTAAGGAGATAAGACCATCCACAAGTCTCATCCCATGTTTCAGGAGAGTTTCACCACCACAGCAAATTCCGTGGCTTCGCAGGCGGCTTACCCTGCCCCCTGATGTTGCGCTGGATGTGTCCAAACATGTTCAAATATTGGGTTGTTTACTCCCAATTCGTGGCAAGCTGCCAGTTTTTCACACATGGGTACTATGCTTTTTGGGAAACCCACGTTTGTTATGATCTTGTAGTCACCCACCCTAACCCACCCAAGAATATCCGAAGAATCACGGATTTAGAAACCCATCTGATGAAGATTGATAGCACTCCCAGAATGCTCTGCTGTTTGGGAGCTATTTCCTGGTGTCATGCCCGTCATGCCCTGCTGGCCCACATTATGTATTTCATCATGGGATGGGTTGCAATTATCACGGAAGCGAGGGCCCAGTACCCTCAACCACCACGAAACGGAGCTTGCAAGTCCCTAGAACTAAGAAAAATGGGGAAACATATTCAAAACTGTAAGAATTCTTGGATCCTTTGCCATTCCTGCGCAGATTCCGTGAGCACCAACAACTCCAGTTTCGAATAAACATAGCATGATGTTGTTCCTGAGATATCTTATATGTCATTAATTGATATCAACATATTAACTCTATTTATATATAATATTAGTCTTACACACACATATATATATAATTATATATAATTATATATAGAAATGGGTGTAGCACCCCAGAATCCACAAAAAGTTCATCCCCCTCATGCCCCATCCCCGGCCTGTCATAGGAGCAGGAGGACGATGAGCCTTGGGAGCCGATGTCCAGCGCACCAGGCCTGCACCTGGGTCTCCTGGGTGTCCTGGGCAACCCCGTGGTCCGATTTCTTTTTGGCTTGGGCTGTTGACTTTGAATGTAGTTTGTTCATTGTAGTTGATGATAGTTGCTGGGTGGTGATTTTCGGTTTGTTTACTTCTGTCGTGTATTTCATTTGTGGTGTTGTTGACCAAAAATGAGGGGGATGCTATGCGCTATTTTTCTGGTTTGGAGTGCCCAACTCCTTGCCTGGCACGTTGGCCGTTCAGTCGTTTTGTTGGGCAGACATCAGTTCGATGGCGATGGAGGGAGGTATGTAATTTGAACGTAAACCAACAAAAGAAATGATACACCGAATGCAATATTGGCCCGGGCAGCGAATACACCTGGAGTTGCGACTCATTAGCTAATAGCTGAGATTTTGACTGTGAGTTGGGGGCACGAACCCCTGCACAGGAAAGGGCCAATCGTGATAGCAAGCAAAGATGGGGAGATCTCCATTGGGAGTTGGCCAGTCCCTTGCCGCAGCCAGGTGAGCAGGAACTGCAGCTCGGTTGCACCCCGGTTCTTGGATGTTTGTTTTTCCTACTTTGAATTGGAAGTTGTTTTTTTCCTCCTTCTCCTTCGGCAAACGTCAAAGTCATTATTTGATGTTAAAGATATACTGTACTGTAGTATCATACAATTACTGAATGTTAGTTGATGTTCAAGACTCAAAAGCCATGGTTTTCCGCAGTGTTTCTCCTTGTCCAATCCATGTGATGTTGAAATCTCTGGTGCGTTTTCCCGTCTGGGAAAGGTGGTGCCGGGCCGTACATGGAAAGCTGATCAACGCTTTCGCAAGAAGTCTGGAATCATTGGAATCACCACCAACATACAAAATACGCACTAATCATATATACATATGACACAGTTTATGCATATTATTATACGTACATGTATGCATAGTGATAGACATGCTTTGAACAATAATGACACACATACTAAATCATACTAACATATAAGCAATACATGTAGAAAGAGAAAATGATTTGTCATCAGTTCCCCATGGTCATTGCCTCGTCCAGTCACCACTGGACTAAGGGGTTTGAGCACCGGAGAGCCTGCGGTCCTTGGGCCTCAGCTGGGCGGGTCATGGTGAAATCATGGGTCCAACCCCCTACCTAAAAAACCCCAAAATGAAATAAAGTAAAGAGATTCAACAGCTAGAAATCATTCGCAGATTTTTGTTTGGAAGTTTGAAGTCTGTTCAGTTACCTTTTTTGTCCCAGCAATGGCTGGGTGCACCCAGGATTACCATCGTAGTTTCGGTCAAGTCCAGCTGTTTCAGTTGGTTTCACCATACCGAAACCGCGTTTTGAGGAGCTTCGCAAGCGCGCCTGTCGCAACATCTCAAGTCTCCTGGTGTGACTTGGCGCTGAACGCGGCGAAAGGGATGGGGCTGTGGGGGCTGTAAGTTGGTTATAGCTGATGTAGTTTAATGGTGAATTAATGGGATTTAATGACAGCTTAATTATGATTTAAAAGGAATGAATCGGTGGTTTAAATGTGGTTTAATAATATAATTTAATGGGATTCAACCAATGAAAACATGATAAATCTGAGTTATATAATGGGAATCAATTATCAATGGGATTTGCTGCTGTAGTTTCTCCCGTTCACAAGGGAATAAAGGTCTATAGGCAGATTGTAGGTATATGCCGATGCCAGCAGAAACCAATGAGAGAATTACTTTTGGACCATAATATACCAACTATATTAATATTATAGATATAGATCTATCAATCTCAGGGCCCGGCTAATGTCTATCTGTAAATACATTGACCCTCCAAAGACCCCAAAAAAATGGTAAAAGTACTCAAGTACTAAGATTATGGGGTAAACATTGGTTAAAACACCAAATATTTTGAAGGAAACAGGGAGGGTCCAGGTATTATATATATATATACACATTACATATGTTGCATTGCAAAAAATGTGTAATATATACATATTATGTGTGTGTATATAGATACTTGGTATTTATTATTTATATATTTGTACATGCGTTATACATATATATATATATATTTAGACACATTATGTATTTTATATATATATATACAAATTATTTATGTATGCATATATGTTATATATATATATGTGCATTTAGATACAGCATATACATAAACACTTTGGTGTACAGCTCCTTGTCCCAGTTTGGGCTCACCTTCGGAGGTTTGTGGCCAACTCCGCCCAGCTGCATGTGCAGGTAGCGGTCCGGGGGTGGGGGGACCAGCGGGGGGTCCGGTGGAGACATCCAGGATTTTTTGGATGACTTTCCCATGAAAAGCTTCATTTATGGGTTTTTCTGATAATCGGGAATATCCACAAATAGTATCAAATAGTCATGGAACATAGGGAAAAATATGAGAAACTGAGGATAATCAGAATGGACTTGGGGGTACCCTATTTTCAACACAAACCCAGTTATGAGGATTTATCACCCATAAATGAAGCAAACACATGGGAAAATCGTCTTTACTCATCGAACTAAATGGTGGATTTTTCCGCCTGCCATGTTTGATCACTGGAGGGTAAACTGGCTGGGGTTTTCAAATGTGTTTTGTTTTCCGTTTGTTTTTTTGATTCTGATGGTAATTATTGTTGATGGCAATAGGAACTTGTATACATTTTAGAGATCTCATCAATTTTATTCAATTCATGGTCTAAATCTTATGAAGATAGGAACTGTGAGACGATTCATTTTGATTGTCCAACAATTTGTTGAATTGGATGACCGGAAACATTACCGGAAACCTCTATCAGGCATGTTTTCAATAGAGTTTCCCTGAAACCAATCCATTGATCAAGATGAATTTGCCACAGAATGTTGTAACATGTTGGAACCAACCGCCTTTTGAAAAATTGGATAATGATGATCAATTTTCTTGTGTAGAAACGGATGGTCCGAGAAGACACTTATGGGATTGAAGTCATCTTGCTCCGCATCTCGGCTCAAGTGGGCTTGCATTGTGCTGGGCCAGTGACATGGCAGATGCCATTTTTTTGCGTTCCGTAATGTGTCCGTTCATCCCCAAGCTTAGTTAGGATCTACTGTACAATCTACAAAATCTGATTGATGACGTTTCATCCTCAATTTCAGTGATTTGGTGAAGCCTACGAACAGTTCATCCCAGTTCGCACATCCCAATGCCCGGCAATTTTTTCATTGCAGAGCCCAGAGTATACCAACTTCTGTTTGGACGCAGCATATCTTATTTTTCAGTTTACCATGTGTTTGACATTCTGCAAGCCCTGGATCTTGAACATCAACTCCCAACGTTTCGTTTTCATCAGCCGTGGAGGACAACAATTCCCGCGGCACTCTGCGGACCGCGCGCCATGACGGGAAATGGCCAGGCATGGCTGATGGCTGGGAAGGAGAATCAAGACAGGCGCGGACATCCACAACGCGTTGGGGTTCGGAGATTGGTTTTTACGGGTGTGGTCGCTGTGTTAAGGACTACCCTTTGGTAAACTAACATAGCTACTGAAAATGGCCATTTATAGTGGATATTCCCATAAAAAAATTGTGATTTTCCATAGTTATGTTAGTTTACTGGAGGGTATTGCTTTTCAAGGTATATTACATTCTTCGATGTTCTATAATTGTCCATCATATTCTGCAATTGTCTGTGATATTGAGATATTCAATGGATATCCATAATAATTGGATATTCATGGATATGGATATTCTGCGACCATTATATGGATATGATCTTATAACCTCAATTGTCTGATATTCTATGATATTCTAGAGGTTCTAGACCAGTCGGGCCTGGTATTCTTTCATCTCAGATCCCAGCCATGGCATCCCGAATGTGGCATTGCTCATGGCGCTTGCCATGATTACCCTTTGGTTTAACATAGCTATGGAAAAAATCACCATTTTCAATGGGTAAATCATCTATAAACGGACCATTTTCATTCATTTTCCATGGCTATGTTAAATGACCAGCTAGGGAGTAATTGTCCAATCTCATTGGAACTCCAGTTGTTGGGAAGTTTTCCTATGTGTATTTTGATTGCCGGTGGCCCAATTAAGAGGCCCTTTGACCTCACAAGTTTGGAACTTTGTTGCTGATTAGGTTACTTTTCACAACCTAAACAACGACACAAAAAATATAAAACAACAGATGTTACAGGTGGCTCCACGTATGTTTCTTTCTAGACTGGCTAAAGTTGGCGATGGATGAATCATTGGCTGTGAATCAACTTTTCAACTCGGGGTTCAGACTTCAATACTGCTGAATCCTGAGTCAAGTTTAAAGTCATGTTTAATGATTCAGGATAATATATATATATATAACTATAACCAGCTCCAAAATTTCAAAAGACATGTCAAAACACAAAATTTGTTTGGATTTTGGTGTGTATCTAAGAGATCCTAAGATTTGGTTGTTTTCTTCCTTGGTGAAACCCACCATTTTTGTTGCTGAAGCCCGGCGTTTTCCAGGTCCAGGTGGCCGGATGTGCCGGTTCCACCACCGCCGGGCTTGGGAGTGGTGCTCGGGCGGCGATGGGGGAAAACGGGAGATGTGGGAATTCAATGGAAGTCAGCATTCAACAGCAATGGTGATATTAACGTACGATATATTTAAGGATATATCCATGATCTATCGATATAGCTGTGATTGGATGGGGGTTTTATGGTGCTTAATGGGGGATATATCCAGGTTTGTGTTGGATTTCAGCAGCAAAGTTGGTGAGATAGTGAAATATATTGCGCATACTTGATAATGGGGACTCAACCATCAGCTATCGAAATTTCATGTGATTTGAGAATGGGATATGAAATATTGGATACACTGGGTTCATTTGGTATCTGGGTCCGATTGAAAGTTGGGATGAGAATTACAATCTTCTCCCGGGATAGAGGGTGATAGACTGGGATATAATTGGATGTACCCTCTGGTAAACTAACATAGCTATGGAAAATCACCATTTTCAATGGGACAATCCACTATAAATGGCCATTTTCAGTAGCTATGTTAGTTTACCAGAGGGTAATGGGACATATCACCAAACCTATTACTTGTGGGTTGGTTTGAAGGTCGTGGGTGCCCAACAATTGAAAAACTGGGATTCATTAAGCAAAAGTCGGGACGCAACACATGCAGAATGGGGATATGTAAATATATATATATATATATTGGAATAGCCCCACCTGAGTGAAGCTTTTATGGATAGTTTGCTATATTAATCGTTTGGTGCAAGTGGCGCAAATGGTATGGGTCAAGACTGGCTCCTTAGAGCCTCCAGACCCCAAAGAAATGGTAAAAGCACCAAGAAAATAATTGAAATAATGCATTATGGAAACATACACATATAGATATGTATATATATATATATGTCTATATTATATTACATGTATACTTATATATATATATACACATTCAATCAACTAATGCAAATATATCCACACATTTATACTCATACATATATATCCATATAATCATATATATGTATATATATGCACACACATTTGTTTTTCATATGTCCATATACATCCATGGGCATGTTTTTATATATATATATACATTGTCATAAATATATGTGTACGGGTGAGTGAAACACCATTTTAAGGATACTTGGAGGGTCCAGGTCAAGGCTTTACTTTCACACTGGTGAAATTTGTTGCATCTATTCTCCAAGCTGTGTGTTTCACAGCTGTGGAGTCAACCTAATGGGTTTGTTTGAAAATAGGATACCCTAAAATCACAGTTGAATCATCATGTTCCTTATCAAATTGCCAGTGTGGGGTAATACCCCAATTTTCAGACAAAGCCAAATAGGTGTAGTTGGTTACATATCCCATTCTACCTCCATTGAATCCATAATTTCCCATGTTATTGATGCTTAAATTACCTGTCATATCCAAATCATTGATTAGTCCCCAATTTTCATGATTGATGATTAATTCCAACTATCCCCACATTATTGATATAATCCCAATGACCATCCCTATATATGTGCGGTTCAATTTTCGACCACTTCCGCCCCCACTATCCCTGCGATCTCAGGTGCGAAGAGCTGAACAGATCCACCCTGAGCCGCGGAAAAGCTGCAAACACAATAAGATCCAGGACATTTTGGGTCACTGGAGGGAAAGCAAAGGAGAGGATAGGGATGTTCGTTGTGGGATTTTTCATGAGATATATTGATTTAATTAGCCTCTGGCAAATTTAACGCAGCTATATGAACTATATGGAAAGTGGATAAAAATTGCATGTTGAGTTTGATTATTTACCTAAAACTGGTGGGGGTACCAAAATTTGATGCTTTATTTTAACGTTTGGATTCTAGACCCCAAGTCCCCGCCATGCCCAGCCCCAAACCTGTCAAAATTGGGAGAGCCAATACCAACTTGGGCCAAGAGAAAGTCGATTTCGAGGAGCTTCAATGTGCTTTTAGTTTTATATTATACTTACCTTAGACCCTCCACGCACCCCAAAAAATTGTGTTTCACCCCATCATTCTACTAACAATTTCGGGTCTTTGGAGGGTCTAGGTGTATACATATGTATATATATATATATATATAATGTTATGCATTATAAAACTATATAATTCCCTGAGACGGCGATGGAGAGAGAGAGATACATATATGTGTATAACGAGTGTGGTTACAAGCCATGACCAAAGCTACCTGATGGAAGGAGCCAACCCTTTCCGTTCTTTTTGCCAGGACTGGTCCGAAACTTCCACCTTGTCGGAGGCGTCTGTTGAGGTGGAGCCTGCGAAGGCGAGGATGGACACAGAACTCCCCAAGTTGTTTCCTATTTTGGGTTCCAGGAGACGGACAGACAGACATACACTATGTATGTATTTTATATATATAATATATATATATATACATACATTTTTGTGTGTTTGTGTGTGGATGTGTGTTTATAAATATTTATCCTACAAAAATTTGGGTGATTGGTGGCATTTTATGCTGCCCAGCGAAGTCCTTATGAAACCAGATGCCCTCCTGTAATCAAACATTTCAGGGTCAGGCTTCTTTGGTACAGCCCAAGTCAGAAAAACACGCGTGCTCTCTTTAACACATATTTTTAAAACTCATATTTGTACATTAACCATGCAGGTTTTGCAACGACATTGGTGGAGTAAAAACTCTGGAGACGCTGTCCCATTCTGCCGCAACCTTGGGGTCCCAGGCAATTCGGCCCCCGCCCGGCCTCGAGCTAGTGCGCTTAAGCGACCGAGAGTCCCTTGGCATTTTTGTTGTATTTTTGGATCTTGGGGACGGATTAAACTGGTTTTAATCAGTTTCTACTTTAATGGGTTGGGGTCATAAGTTATCATATTCTCATATGTTATATTCAAATTATATATTTGGGATAGTGGGGTAGCTCAACTAAGGCAAGTACCCTCTAGCAAATAAACATATAGATATGCACAACCCACTTATGTGCAGATCATTTTCTGAGGGAAATCATGGGTTTTCCACCTGTTTCATCGGCTTTCCTAGGGTTTTCCCATCATTTCCCCCTGGATTTCCTCCCAACTTCGGCCCAGGATGGCCAGCCTGTGGCAACAGTGGCCCCTCACCGACGACAGCCCCGGCGGCGGCTGTGGCTCCACCGCGGAGACCGGGGCCTCTGAGGCGGCCACACAGCAACCCACCGAGGCGGAGGAGATGGGCAAAACTTCCCAGAGGTTGTGGGAGAAGAATTCATTGGATTGGTTAGTGGGAAAATTTTAACCGGAAACCCATGGTTTTTACCATGAAATATTTCGAGGTTTCCGGTTAGAATGTTCCCTGAAACCAATCCAATGAATAATGACTTCGCGTGGGGTACCTTGGGGAATGTATCCCATATGATTATTTTTATAGATGATGTATATGATATACTAGTTAATGTGGTTTTTACCCACCTACTGATTGGGATTGGGAGCACATCTAAGAGATCTAACTACTAGGGATGGGTTGGGGTTGGGAAGAATTGAACATGGATGTTTCTAAGCCGAGGATCACAAGGATGGAGACTAGGAGCAGACCAAGTGGAGCAATCCGTGGGCATGGCATCCTCAGGACCAATCCGAGCCGCCGAACAGTGATGCACACTCTGAGAAGAACTTCCCAGACGACTCTGGGACTGCAGTTGGTTTCGTCCAAAAATGGAGGATTTTCATGGATTTTCTATACAACCATATTTTTTCTGTACTGGTAAGAAAATCATATATGACAAGAACTTTGGATATTTAGGAATGCCCCATGTTCCGACAGAACTATTTTAGAACCATATATAATTTTTTCTCTGATGCTGACGGAAACGATCCAGCCCTGCCAGCAAAGAGAGAGCCTGCTGTTGCTTTCTTGGTTTTCCTAGCTGATGGTTTCAAAATGGTTCACACGCTTCTTGTTTTTTGTTGCAGATTCCCATGTTCCCCAGTTTTTTGGGGGCTAATTGCTTACAATGCCGCCAATTTGGTGGCTGGCTCAACCATCCACCATCCAGCTTCAAATTGATAGCACTTCTCAACTCCAGCTGTCCAGCTGATGCAGAATGTCATCAAAAGAGAGCAGGGTCGCAGATTTACCTGTAAAACATGGTGATGTTAAGTTACTGGAGGATACCACATCTCATCACTTGCCGCTGTTTCCCACATGTCATGGCATGTCTCTGTCCCTGCCGGAAAAGGATGCTTTGGAGAACGGTGAGCACGGTGACCATGACACCGCACAAGATCAGGTCATTGATCACCAGGACCGGCTGGTTGGTGGGACGCCTTCGGAGCTGTTGTTCCATGTGCTTTCAGTGTTCTTTTTCAGAAATCTTCTGACATGAGAATGCGTCTGTAGTCGATGCTTCCAGGAGAATCATCCGCACCTATTCTCCCAACATTTGGCCATCTGGAGGTATCAACAGAAATCAAAATACCATGCCCCTCAAACATGGTGCCCAGAATAGTCTACTATATTCTACAAGTATCTATAGCTTTATCACATTGTTGAAGAGTTGGGGAAACAAAAAAAGCTGCCATGGCGGTCCCAGGAGCCCCTATCCAGAGAGGAAACCATTCCACAGGAGGCCGAACCCCCAAAAAAAATTGGTTGGGAATTGTGGCAGAGCCCTTGGGCTTTGATTTTTTTCTTGCTGAGCCAACAAACATGGTGGAAGAATGGGATATTGTATGATATTGTCAGATGTCGAGATGGTCATTGAAAAAAAACAAAAAAGAAGCCTGCTTTTTTTTTCAAGGATATTCGATGATATTTCACCATAATTCCCAGGTGTCCAACTTTGCCGCCTCTGTTTTGAAGATGTCGAAGTTGCTACATAGAATGTCTGGAGTTGACAAGATGAATTGGAGAATCATATCCAACTAACCATCAATAAGATAAATAAGACAATCCTCATACTCAAGAGGTAAATTAAAATCATGTGCATTTCAGGACTAGGTTTGAATACCGAAGACTAAGTGGCCCAAGAATCAGATGCTTCAAGATTTGGGGCTGGCCCCACATCGATGGCTAATGTTGGAGTAGCACCCAGCCGTTGTGACGAACTGTGTTGTTTTTTGTGCTGCTTTTGTTTCAGGTGGAAGAAGTGAAAGAAGCTGAGGAAGTGGAGGAACTTGAGGCCCAAGAAGCCGTGCCAGAGGATGAAGAGGACGATGTGGAAGGCGTACCGGAAGAGCAAGATGTGCCTTGTGAAGAGGCGAGGGCTGTCGACATGGGGATGATCTTACGCATGGGATGATCGTAAAGGTATACAAGTGAAACCCCGTCAAAATAAATCAAGACGATTGGCAGAAACTAAGCTTACTCTTTTTTTTTGAGGACCCCTTTTGATAATATCAGAGTCTAAAAGATCGTGGCCAACCCCAAACCCAAACATTATCCGATCTTCCCAGGTGTCCAACTTTGCCGTATCTGTTTTGAAGATTTTGAAGTTGCTACGTATAATGTTTGGAGTTGACGAGGTGCATTGGAGACTCATAACCAACTATATAGAACAAGCTGTCCAGTTTTCAAGGTGATCTATGCCTGAAACGCGCACCATGTGACACAGGAGTCAGAATTCAGCACCCTCTATAAAGAATCAAACCATCAATAAGATTATATAACAAGATAATCCTCATTCTCAAGAGGTAAATTCAAATAATGTGCATTTCAGGAATTTCAGGACTACAGTAGGTTTGAATACCAAAAACTATGCCCAAGAATCAGATGCTACGCACAATTTTGGAGTAGCATCCAGCTGTTTTGACGAACTGTGTTGTTGTTTTTGTCCTTTTTTTTGCAGGTGGAAGAAGTGAAAGAAGCTGAAGCCGTGCCAGAGGATGAAGAGGACGATGTGGAAGACGTACCGGAAGAGCAAGATGTGCCTTGTGAAGAGGCGAGGGCTGCCGACATGGGGATGATCCTACGCATGGAATGATCGTACAGGTATACAAGTGAAACCCGTCAAAATAAATCAAGACGATTGGCAGCTTACTTTTTTTTTTGAGGACCCCTTTCGATAATATCAGATGTCTAAAAGATCGTGGCCAAGCCCAAACATTATCCGATCTTCCCAGGTGTCCAACTTTGCCGTATCTGTTTTGAAGATGTTGAAGTTGCTACGTATAATGTTTGGAGTTGACGAGGTGCATTGGAGACGCATATCCAACTTGCAAGTTGACGAGGTGATCTATGCCTGAAACGCGCACCGCATGACACAGGGATCAGAATTCAGCACCCACTAAAGACTCAAACCTTCAATATAATATAATATAATACCTGTTCTCAAAGGCATATTTATATAGACAATTTTCCTTTTCGGACTGGGTTTGAATCCCAAAGAGTAAGTGGCCAAAAACATATTCAAAAACAGATGCTTCAAGATTTGGGGCTGGCCCCACATCAATGGCTAATGTTGGAGTAGCACCCAGCTGTTGTGACGAACTGTGTTGTTTTGAAGCCGTGCCAGAGGATGAAGAGGACGATGTGGAAGACGTACCGGAAGAGCAAGATGTGCCTTGTGAAGAGGCGAGGGCTGCCGACATGGGGATGATCTTACGCATGGGATGATCGTACAGGTACACAAGTGAAACCCCGTCAAGATTGTCGAGACGATTGGCAGGATCAAACCTTATACTGTCTTTTTTTGAGGACCTTTTTCCATGTTTCGAGCAGCAAGAACACAGATATCGGAGGGTCAGAAGGGAGCACATGTGGAATCACAGCGATATCCAATGTTCTTAGGTGGGTTTGATTGAAAATTCAGGGAAACATCGAAATCCAATGCTTTATCGGATCATCATGTTCCCAACAAATCGACAGGTCAGTCTGACTTGCTGACATCATGCTTTTCAATAAGTTGTCACGACCTCACATGGCGACCAAAAACGCCAGTGTGGCTCGTGGAGACAAAGGACCTATATCTGATATGATATGGTGTCATCAAACGTGGCAATGGAAAATATCATATAAATGGAGGTTTATAGCTGGGAGCACATCTATACATGATGGATTTACCGGGGGGTACTTGTGCATTCTGTTGGGAACCTAGGATGGATTGTAGTTTCGTTTAGTGCATTTTTTGGATATAATAATGGTGATAGGACGATAGATACTGACCAGCACAACGTTTTTTTGTCTCCTCTCCTTGGCAGCAGTATCTAAGGTGTGCCATGATTTGTTGGAATGACTTGCACCCAATTGCTGAGAGAGTTTTTTGGGATTGACTGGTTCATTTTCTGCACATTGAGTATGACCCTGCACATTTGAGCATGACCCAAACTGATTTTGATACTCAAAACATGCCAAGCATGTTTGTGGCATAGGGCATAGCGCTCCAAGATGCTCCAAGCAACGCTCCTGCTGCAGCGCAGTAAATCCGGGCTGCAGGTGTTTTGTGCTGTTGATTGTTTGTCTACATCCCATCCACGGCATAGTTAGGTCAAGTTCTCTCAACAAATGATCTAGAATGATTTGCATCAGGTATGATCAGATAAAATGATATAAAATGTGTTTTTGAAAGCACTGGTGAGATTATGTAGATGGATGATTATATATATATAATGATTAGATGGATGGGTAGATGATTAATGATCTATGATGATCTATCTTAATTTTACATGGATGCAAATCGCAATATCTCATTTTCTTCGCGACGTTTGGAGCGGCACAGGTCTCCAGGGACGAAGGGCCACGCGGAGATGCTAAGAAAAAGAAGAAGAAGGTGGGGGACCTGCTTGCCTTTGGTTATTTTGTTTGTTTTTTTTGGCCTATATGGAACAGAACATCTCATTTTTGTTCAGGGATATGTCATATATCATCTATAACCTTTGGTGTATGTTGGTATTTGTTTGTCTTTAGCTATGGAAATCATATTTTTGTTCAATGGATCTGGATCATCTATACATGGGGATTGTATTTTTTGTGTTTTGCTTGATAAAACACATCATTGTTTAATGGATCTATATCATCTATAAATGGGAATGTTCCTTTTTGTCTTTGGCGATATGGAATGGAAAATCTTTTTTTGTAAGGGATATACAAGAATGGGGAATGTGAAAAATGAAAACATAGTTATCTGAAAAAATACCGGAGTGCATTTGGCAATTTGATGATGTTTGATTCTATGGTTGATTCATGGTCAGTGATGCAACCTGTAAAAGCCAAAAAGCTGCAATATGCTGAATTGGTGGGACCTGGGTGTGTGTGTATAGACCTGGCACTTTGATTAGGATACATTAAAACCTGAACCCTCCAAGTCCCCCAGGAAGTTAACTACTCAAAGTCCCACTCATTGTATTACTCATGGTTTCCTGTAATTTTTCCCATGAACCAATCCAATGAATTACACCATATTTTGCTAGGTACTGGGAGAGTCTAAGTCTGGGAACATTGATATCCATTTCTATCCCCTGAACCATCCCCATATCGATGGTGCATTCCATGTCCCTTGGAACATCGGGTCGGTCCAGGCTGCCAAGAAAGGCAGCTCGGGAAACGGAAGAAATAGCCGTCCAGTGGCAGTGTACCTGGGCATCCCCGAGGTGACGGAGAAGGAAACTGATTTCCCTCTAGTAATTTAACATAGCTATGGAAAAATGCAATTTTGATCCACTTTAAATATGGGTAGACAGGTAGATCATCATACAGTATCTAAGAAAATGTGCAAGTTTCCATAGCCATCTTAAATAACCAGAGGGTAACCGCTCATGGGATTACAGTAAATTGTATTTACATAATGGAATTTAACCAACCAAAAGATGATGATTACCCTTCTGGTAATCAAGCGTGGCTTGCTGGAAAATAAACAAATTTACCGTTTTCATTATAGGGATTTCCAATTGTATGTTTGATTGCGGGAGGGTAGGTCAGAGATATGGGGTTGTCGAAAAATGGCTCATACCCTCAAATGGCAATCGTCTTAATGGAAAAAATGATCCATCAAATCTGGGGGGTCTGGTTTTTTCAGACAAACCCATATTTATCAATTTACAGGTCGTAAGTTCATAACTCTACTTAGGAAATATCCATTGGGAAGTAGATGTGCAGGTTGGGACATATCCGTTCATAAAATGAACTGGGGGGTGCAGTTCCACCGGCAATGGGGAGAGAGAGAGAGAGAGAGTTCGACATGGGTATGTGGCCATAACTAGGGGTTGTAAACCAACTTGTCGGGCTCATGTCCTGCGGAACCACCAAATGACGATATGATATGGGTCTTAAGCAACAAAAAATGGGGTGTAAAGAAGTCCTAGCCATAACTCAATGGTTGTCCACCGACCAGTCAGAACGCGCTGATCAATCATCTCCGCATCATCTTTGTCACTAGGCCAAGATCTCGTGTGCGACCGCCGAAGAACCAGAAGTTGGAAGAGGACACGAAGGAGATCTGGCAACGTGCATGGCTGGCTGGGAAATCCCCGCATTAAAGAGGTTGTATAGCTTGGAAAATTATTAATGATGCACGTTTGGTTCAAAGATGAGAATCTAACCACCTAATTTAGCTGAATGTTCCTGACATTTGCTCAATCAAAGCCACAAAATGACTGGTTTTGTGATCAGGGCTGCCCTGATGAAATTTCCCAAGATGTCCAAAGTTTGGTCCAGCTTTCGCATGAGGAGGTGCTCAAAGATTCTCGAATCTCGGCAGCTGAGGGATCAGATCCATCCGTGAGGATGTAGTGGTTATACCACGTGGCTTTCTGGGTATCAGGGTACAGCGTAGAATGTCGTAGAACGTCCATGAACGTCGCGTTCCCAGGACCAGTATGCGAGGTAGGAGAAGCCCTTTTGAGAAGGTCATAGTATATTACCCCATTTCTCCTTGTACTTGGAAGGTCACTCGGAACATTGATATTCATTTATATTCCCAGTATCTCCCACTATATCCCCATCTATTGATGGTTAATTTCCCCTTGAATATTTTGTACTTATTAGAATGTGTACCGACCAATAGCTTCTGGCGTCCATATCGAAGTGCTCCGATTCGCCAAAAATCGTTGGTTTCTCTTCCCGTGAAGGAGATGGCCATCACTCCATTTTCATAGAGGTTTTGACATATACCATGTTTTAACTGTGGCACAAGTGTTCCGATAGGGGAAATGATTTGTGTACTCGTTGGATTTGGAGGTACCAGGATTCCAAGAAAACGGCATATGCCGTAAATGCTCTTGACTGAAACTGGTGTGAGTTGTCTCAAGTTGCTGAGCAAGAGGAGGAAAACGGCAATTTGAACTGACAGCTGCATTTGGAATCCCTAGATTCCTAGATACACCTTGATAATCATCTCTATACATATACGATCATATACGTATATTATATATATTATATATATTATATGTATATATAAATATATATTTATAATATGATTATACATCATGTGATAATTATATTTGTTCCCAAGTACGGAGTCGATTTACCCGTCTTGTTGGCACCTCTCCAGACCATAGTTTCTTTCTTGGCCCTGACTTCTCAGGTACAAGCAGAACTCTTGGGCCCGCCGCTCTCTTTCTGGTCATTTTGCTGGTCGTGGCCGCGGGAGTCCTCATGGCTTCTCGGACCCGAGGGGTCGCAGGGGGGCTGGAAAAGATCACGGAAATTGCCAGTGGAACCATGGAAAAAGTCGCCGCATCCTGCCAGTTTAACCGACTTATCAGATGTCCATCAAGCTATACAAGAATCTTCCCTTAAAGTATCTGGACATGTTCCAGATGCTAGAAAAGCCATGAAAAGCCATGGGAATGATTTAACACTCCTGAGGTCCTCGAGGTTATGAGTTTCTATATTGGACATGTTCTGGATCTTTAGGGGCTTTTGCCCCTGCCTTTGATCATGGATTTTAGGTCAAGGCAAGGTCCCAAGCGAAAAAACGCCGACCCGGACAGGTGAAACGGTGAAACCTGTGTGGATGTGCAATTGGGTATGTGTCAATAGATGTACCCCAATAAAGACGGTTCAATTATATATGTATGTATATCTATACTTATATATATATATAAATATCAATACACTGGTACTGAAATTGCTTCAATTATATATCATCAAAAAATATGGAATCATTAAAAACAACTCATGTTTACATACAACATATATACATTGGGTAGATCCTAATATCTATAACAGGTAAAAAAAAAAACATTTACTACATAAGTATCCCAAAAAAGTGTCACCAAGGGCAATTCCATTTTTTCAACACATTTTGGGGTCATATTAGGTACATTCCTGGCCACTCCTGTTGTCA
>BGPT01000512.1:176235-220412 GCA_003297045.1 Symbiodinium sp. clade C Y103 | reverse complement strand
TTGCATGCAGTTCGAAGACAGCCTGGTTGAGGCCCTACAAGGGGATGCAGAACTAGCGACATGCTACAATACATACCTTGATGCCCGAAAGAGATTGACTGACAGAAACAAGAATCGGGGCTTTCGGGGTAGTGCTAAGGGATATCCACCAAATGCCAAAGGTAAGAACAAGGGAAAGGGAAAGAACCAGATGCGCTTCAGAAAACCGCTGGCCCAGAGAATTTTAGAGTCAGAGTGCAGAAGATGTGGCCAGCGTGGCCATTGGAAAGCCGAGTGCCCGCTCAACCGAGCNGCGCTTCAGAAAACCGCTGGCCCAGAGAATTTTAGAGTCAGAGTGCAGAAGATGTGGCCAGCGTGGCCATTGGAAAGCCGAGTGCCCGCTCAACCGAGCGTCAAGTGCCCCGACAACCCATGCCGCCAAAGATTCTGGAGCATTCACTGGAATGACGACGGTCACTGAGAGTGACCCTGATGACATGATCCTGATCGCCGAGCCTGACACTGAAGCTTGCCCATTGCATTCATGTTTAGGCGGACTCCCCGAAGCCACATGTTGTGTGATGTATCAGGATAAAACTAACACGACTGTAGGAACACTCAGCCAAGAAGCCATGTCCAGATTTGTGCAAAACGTTCGTCATCGCCTCAGCCCCCAGCCCAGGACCTTGCCTGAGCCGTTGAAATCNTGTAGGAACACTCAGCCAAGAAGCCATGTCCAGATTTGTGCAAAACGTTCGTCATCGCCTCAGCCCCCAGCCCAGGACCTTGCCTGAGCCGTTGAAATCAAAGATCCAAGAGCGATCCGTAGAGAATGCACTGTTCGTAAGTCATGGACCATTTGGCATTGTAGATCTGGGAGCGAGTCAAACCATCATTGGAGAACAACAAGTGTCGGAATTGATGCACCATCTCCCACCGGACATTCGTGCCAAAGTCCGTGAGATTTCCTGCAAGACCATTNGGCAATTTTAGTGCCTCTGGCTCGTTGGAATGTCAAGATCTGTGTTGTTGA
This sequence comes from Symbiodinium sp. clade C Y103, assembly GCA_003297045.1. NCBI lineage: Eukaryota > Dinophyceae > Suessiales > Symbiodiniaceae > Cladocopium > Cladocopium sp. clade C. The sequence continues at coordinate 219,400 of BGPT01000512.1, read as the reverse complement.
CACGAAGACTCCATTTCTCATCTCCAACAATGTGTTTCGGACTCTTGGTGCCCAGATAGACACTGCCACGGATCATGTGAGGTTTTCCGAACTTGGTATCCAGTTGCCTCTTCAGTTGTCTGAAAAGAAGCTGTATCTTCTGGATTTCTGTGAGTTGGTGAGATTAGGAAACATGCAGTCAAATGTAATCACAACCATGAATCAACATGACCTGCCAATCATGTCCAGCATGTCGGAATCTCCAAGCATGTCAAGTGATGCAGATGAATGTGAACAATCAGGAGCGAGTGCTTCACAGCCTGTTCAGCCAAGCAGTGAACCGTGCCACCACCCCGCCACAGAATCCGAGTGTGTAGGATCCAATAGTGATGGCCAGTTCGTCTCTCGCCGATCGGTTCCAGATGGTGTCAACTCAGAAAAAGCAGGAAGAATTCCGCACGATGTCGTTTGCTCAACTGGCAGAGATGAGGATTGCGTTCGGAGAGTCCAAGATCAACGAACGCTTCATCGATGTGGTGGAGAACGATCCGAAGTACGTGCAGTGGTTCACCAGAAAGTATGCCGACAGCAAGAAGGCCACACACCTCCCATTCCTGTACTTCATCGAGCTGTATGTGGAGCGCATGGAGCTGGAGAAGGGAATTGGGGAGGAGGAAAATCCAGAGAAGAAGAAGATGCTGATGGCCACCACCAAGTCGAAAGCTGCGGCTCGCAAGCCGATCGATCTGGAGAGTCCCAGGAGCTGGTCCGCAGAGTCAGACCCGAGCAAACCATGGAGTCACCACGTCCTCCTCAATCAAGTGATCCATGCCGAACTGACTTCTCAGAACGATCGGATTTCCAATATGGAAGCATCTCTGGGCCAGATCGCCCAGCAGTTGCAAAGTCTGATGCAGTTGACCGTCCAGCAGCGTGCACCGACCAGCCAGTGATCCATGAACAACATGATGATATGAGAGTTGAGATGTATGATGCAATAGGAAAAGTAATGATCCAACAAGACATTCACTCAGTTCATGATGCAGCCTACTTCCAAGAACATCAGATGAAGCATGACTATGAAAACTGGGTATACTCTGAAATGTGGACATACTTCTCCAAGAAATTTCCGTACTTGTCTCAGGAACAGTTGAAACACATCACTCAGCAGGGTGCAGCTCTCGGGCTTGTCACAGTGCGTTTCGGTCTTAAGCAAGGCGATCTGTCCACTTTTGGTGGTAGATGCAAACTGTATGATATTTTGTGGTCATTGCGTCCCAAGCACATATGGATGTCTCCTCGATGTGGTCCGTGGTCGTCTTGGAATCGACTGAATCAATGTAAGTCAGAACGCCTTGCAGCCCAGATAGCATCCGATCGGAAAAGTGAGAAGGTGCACTTACACCTCTGCGCGGCACTGTTCCAACTCCAGTCATGGCGAGACAATGACAGCCACGCTCACTTAGAACAACCGGATGGGTCTGAGATGATGTGGCAAGAACCTATGGTGGAAGTCATCCTGAGATCCTTGCGAGTAAGCTGTGATATGTGTTCTGCAGGTCACTTAAAGCATCCTATGAGCCAAGAGTTCCTTAGGAAGAAGACACAGGTTTGGACCACTTCCAAGATCATGTGGAGGATGTTACAACAGTATCAGTGCCCAGGCAATCATCCGCATGACACAATAGCAGGATCATGCCGACCCAAGGGTTCTGGTAGGATGTCAGTGACCAAATATTCTGAACTCTATACCGCTTTGTTTGGGAAAAGAATCTGTCGAGCCATCCAATGCAGTTGTCAAGTGCATGAACAGCCTACGGGGGTCGTAGTTCAGAAGTGGTGACGTAGACGAGGTAGTTCAAGGAACGGCCTGCCTGAGCCGAAGCGTCGGCGCCTGAATGGCAAATTGCAACCGGAGCGTTTGTTTGTTGAGAGTGCTCCCGAGGTTCCAAGTGAGGCCAGTTTGAGCCAACCAGCACAAGTACCACAGCCTGACCAAGATTCACACCTCGTGCACATCCGTAAACTCCTTCAATTAGCTGAACAGTGTGCACCTAGGGTAGGAAAGGCCGTAATCCAGTCAGGTCCGTTGTTCGATGGAGTCCAACAACTGTATGATGATAAACAGCTGGTTGTCATCGATGTTTGCCGAGGTATCAATCGTTTGAGAACGTGTCCCATAGGAAGCAAGGGATTAGCTCCATTCCGTAGATGTTTTGGAAAGCGACGGTCCGACTTGGAAGCCTTCACTGATGATGCATGGGAATCTTGGGAGACATTGTCTCACAGACAACAAATTCGTGCAGGAACTCCTAGGTTTTAGGAACAGTGTCACTTTGCGACCAACAAGCGAGGAAGTGCCATGTCCGAGGATCATCAACAGAAAAAGTTCCGAACTCATGAGACTGAGAACCATAGAGGTCCCTTAGGCAATCATAGCGATAATGGTCCCGTAGAAATTGAAGAAACTGCAGAGCCGTCAGAAACACTGAAAGAGCCTGAGATCCACGATGATGATTCCGCAAACATGCCAAAATCTGACACAACTGCACGACCAGTTTGCCAAACACATGGTCCTTTGTTCACAGCATTACCCAAGGTATTGCAACAGCAGGTGAAAAAGATCCATCAAAATCTGGGACATCCAGACAACAGAGTCCTCCAACTTGCTCTGAAACGACATGGTTGGTCGGAACAAGATGTCAAGGGATGCGGAGATTTTGTGTGCCCTGTCTGCATCGAACAGCAGAAACCGAAGATTGCTCGTNCGACATGGTTGGTCGGAACAAGATGTCAAGGGATGCGGAGATTTTGTGTGCCCTGTCTGCATCGAACAGCAGAAACCGAAGATTGCTCGTCCAGCTCAGCTGCGAAGTCCAAAAGACTTCAATGACCATGTGTCTTTTGATGCTGCTGAATGGCAAGACCCACAAGGACGGAAGTATGGTTTCTATCACTTCATCGACTCAGCCACGAACTTCCATGTAGCAATACCATATCAACAACAAACCACTGAGGGTTTAATAGAGGCTTTTACGAATGCATGGATTCGATGGGCAGGTCCACCAAAAGGGTTGATGTTCGACAGTGCCACCGAAGCCAACAGCGATAGATTTGCCAGTTTTCTTCAAAGCCACTCAATCTCCAGTTGTGTCATCCGAACGGAAGCACATTGGCAGCTTGGCAGGGCAGAACGTCATGGGTCCATCCTCAAACACATGATAGACAAGTATCATGAAGATCATCCAATCATGACTTCTCAAGAGTTTGAGCAGTGCCTTGTCCAGTTATGCAACGCCAAAAATGCGATGTCCCGCCATGAAGGGTTTACCCCCGAAATGTGGGTGTTGGGAAAAATGAAACCTCTCCCCGGATGCAACTCCAATCCATACATGGATAGTGCCAGTTTCCAAGGGTTGGATGAGCAATCACCAGAAGGGAGCCGTTTTCAGGAGCTCATGGCCAAACGCGAGTCAGCCAGAGTTGCATTTGTCAAAGCCGACCACAGTGCAGCGTTGCGAAAAGCACTTCATGCTAGGTCCCGACCCGACCGAATGAACTTTGAAGTAGGAGACATGATCATGTTTTGGAGAGCAGGAAAAGGAGTAGAATCAGGAACCTGGCATGGGCCGGCAAAAATCCTGATGNCCGAATGAACTTTGAAGTAGGAGACATGATCATGTTTTGGAGAGCAGGAAAAGGAGTAGAATCAGGAACCTGGCATGGGCCGGCAAAAATCCTGATGATTGAAGGTCGGAACTTGGTGTGGGTCAGCCACTTGACCAGGCTGTATCGTTGTGCGCCAGAGCATGTGCGAAAATTGTCGGCCGATGAAGCCCAAGGAGTCTCAAGAGAAGACCTCCAAACGTTCCAACTGCCTGAACGAAGTGGCACAGGAGTGTTCCAGTTCCGTGAATTGTCGCAACAGGAGGCGCCACCCAGAAGTCCTGAAATGGCCAATCCTCACCGAACAGCTGACCCGGAAGTCATAATCAGTGAGAATGTCAATTCCCCAAATAACCCGAATAACATAATCCCGCACCCTCCATCTTCAAGTGGTCAACCGGATGATGAACCAACATGCCCAAATAATGACTCCTCCACGCCAGTCACGCCACATACTACACAAAGGGAATTGGAACAAGCCATTGAAACGCCAGTGCCGGAAGCTGCCGAAGATGAGCTCACCACGGTAGATGTGCCAAGAGACTACTGGGAAGTCAAGGACAATTTGTTGATTAGGCACCATGTGATTCCACGTCTCAAGATGTTCTTTCCAACAGACACCTGGTCATGTCCGATTCCCTTAGATCTCATTCAAAATGTTAGAACCACAAGTGGAGCATATCTATCAGGGGGAGAGTTTGAGAAGACTGAGAGTTGGTGCGATTCTATTTCACAACCTGAACCATGGACTGGAACCACAAGCTTTGCCACCATCACAGGGCAGAAAACTGATGTCCTTTTCAGCGATGTATCGGAGATTCCACTCAAGTCCCAATGCATCGAAGCAGAGATATTCTTGACTCTAGATGACATGAACAAATGCCTAGGAAAAACCTATGATTACCAGGAGACGTATCTAGCGTCAGCAGCCAAACGACAGAAAGTTGAAGTTAAGATAAGGGATCTCAATGCAGAAGATCAGAAGCTTTTTGCCCAGGCAAAAGAGAAAGAGTTAGAGTCTTGGCTATCTACAGAAACGGTGCGCCGTATCTTGAGAAGTAAGGTAGGGCTCCCCGTCGAGGAGTCTTCGAGGTGGATCTTGTCTTGGAAGCCATTGGATGAAACTGAGCAGAAAGAAACTGGTTTATCCAAGAAACCTAAGGCCAGATTAGTCATACTTGGCTACGAAGACCCACATATCGATAGCCTCCCCAGGGATTCACCTACACTTGGACGTGACAGCCGTATGATAGCCCTCCAATGTGTCTCATCCCACAAGTGGAACGTCAGATCCTTTGATATCCGCACTGCCTTTCTCCGCGGCAGTAGACAAGATTCCCGAATACTAGGCGTGGAACCCCCACCTGAGCTTAGGTTGAAAATGAAACTCCAGAGCACAGAAGTGTGCGAGCTCTTAAAAGGAGCATACGGGTTGGTCAACGCCCCGTTACTCTGGTACATGGAACTCAAAACAGCTCTACTTGCACTGGGGTTTATTCTTTCACCCTTTGACCCATGCCTATTCATTCTGCCGAATCGCACCGCAAAAGAAAATGAATGCCAGATTCACGGGATCTTAGGAGTCCATGTGGACGATGGACTAGGGGGGNACCCATGCCTATTCATTCTGCCGAATCGCACCGCAAAAGAAAATGAATGCCAGATTCACGGGATCTTAGGAGTCCATGTGGACGATGGACTAGGGGGGGTGATGCCACCTTCAGTCAAGCAATAGCGGCTTTGGAATGGAAAAACGATTCCCCTTTGGAAGCCAGAGGCAGAACTCTTTTACTTTCACAGGAATACAAGTATCACAGGAAATCAATGGAGATATATACTTGAGCCAACAGGAATATGTACAAGATATTATGCCTATCAGCATTTCCAAAGAGAGAAGAAAGACTCCAGAAGCTCCAATTTCCAATCAAGAACTGCAGGACTTAAGAGGACTTATTGGGAGTTTGCAATATGCCGCCACAAACACAAGACCAGACCTTGCGTGTAGGTTAAGTCTGTTACAAGCTCGAATCACANCAGGACTTAAGAGGACTTATTGGGAGTTTGCAATATGCCGCCACAAACACAAGACCAGACCTTGCGTGTAGGTTAAGTCTGTTACAAGCTCGAATCACATGTGCGACAGTGAATGATTTATTGCAGGGAAACAAACTCTTACATGATGCCAAAAGATTTTCTGACACCAAAATACGCATACAATCTTTGGACCCCAAGAAAGTTCGTTTCCTTTCTTTTTCAGATGCTGCATTTGCCACACGTGAAAAAGCCAATTCCCAAAAAGGATGCTTGATTATGGCCACCACCGAAGAAGTTGACCAAGTCAAATCCTCATCAGTGAGTCCCCTAATATGGTTTTCCAAAAAGATATCAAGGGTTGTTTCCAGCACATTGGCATCAGAAACCTATGCTCTATCAGGAGCATTAGACCTGNTCAGTGAGTCCCCTAATATGGTTTTCCAAAAAGATATCAAGGGTTGTTTCCAGCACATTGGCATCAGAAACCTATGCTCTATCAGGAGCATTAGACCTGCTAAGTTGGACAAGGATGCACTGGGCTTGGATTCTCAATCCAAATATCGCTTGGAAAGAAACCGAAGCGACACTGAAGACCCTACCACCTGCTTTCGCCGNAAGGATGCACTGGGCTTGGATTCTCAATCCAAATATCGCTTGGAAAGAAACCGAAGCGACACTGAAGACCCTACCACCTGCTTTCGCCGTGGTAGACTGTAAAAGTCTGTTCGACCTGCTTCAGAAAACCTCCATCCCTCAATGTTCAGAATACAGAACCCTGTTAGAAGCATTAGTGATAAAGGATAGATTAAAGGAAGGGGTAATCATAAAGTGGGTACATAGTGCTGCACAAATGGCTGATGCCCTCACCAAAGACATGGACACATCCATCCTTCGCACGTTTTTGCAACAAGGGAAATGTATCTTGCATGATGAAGAAGAGATTTTGAAACAGCGGGCCGACAAGCGTTTGCGTCAGCAGTGGNTCCATCCTTCGCACGTTTTTGCAACAAGGGAAATGTATCTTGCATGATGAAGAAGAGATTTTGAAACAGCGGGCCGACAAGCGTTTGCGTCAGCAGTGGTATCAGCAGAACAGCATCCCTGAAACCGCATTGCATGCTTTTGTACTGTGTCTTGGCCTCTGTNTCTTGGCCTCTGTGAGAGGGATCATTCTTGACTGCGAAGACTTTCAAGTGGTTCCAACCATCTCAACATCTCATGGCATGGACCCAGGAATTCAGACTCAGAACCTGATGACTCAATTTTCAGATCTCAGCAGCCATCGGGAGACAAGCACAACTATGGAAGGAGCTCAACATGAATCGTGATTCTTCATCCCAACGCCCTGCCAGTCTTCTTGAAGTATTTTTTTACAAAGAAGAGAATTTTTTAGGAGTGTGATTTCTCAGTTGACTTTGCTATCTTGTGGATGCTTGGGATATTCGATGTGACAATGCGTTGTCTTGAGGGTCAGAATCTCCAGTGGGTCACTTGCNTGTGATTTCTCAGTTGACTTTGCTATCTTGTGGATGCTTGGGATATTCGATGTGACAATGCGTTGTCTTGAGGGTCAGAATCTCCAGTGGGTCACTTGCATCATTCCAAGACATGCGGCTCAGGGAGGCCTGTCAGCTGGGGGCTTTGGTATGCCCAATCATAGGTGATTCGTTGGTGCGGCCGCCATAGGAAAAGCATTGCTGCTCCGGAGGGCNGGGCAGGTGGACATTGTTTGATTGGACCTGGGGGTCCCTTGGTGTTTCTTGGTTGGGCTCGGGAGTCCGCTACCATTGCAGCTGAGTCTGCAATATATACATACACATGTATTTATTATACATACATATAAATACATACATATATTATATATACATTGACATGATCTTATGTGTTCATGGAAAAAACACACATATATATATATATAATAGGCACAGAACATACTGTAATACATAGTAGTATATATATAATATGATAACTTGTGAATATGATTTTATGAAGATTATATGCCCTCTTTGGCCTTTGGAGGGTCTCGGCAGCTGTTTCAACCACAGGAAAGAGTTTGGTGTGACGCACTTTCCAGCCGTGGCTTTGCGATCGGCACGCGCGACGCACTGGACAGGCAGTGCGTGGCATATTTTCAAGGGGGAGATCACCTATGAGAAGCTCGGCCGCAGTTAAGGACCGTTAAGGGGTCCGAAGGAAGCCTTAAAGCCAGTGATTCTCATGGCTTATTTTATTTACTTTTATGATGTTATCATTCCATACATCATAGATCTGGATAAATTAGAACGACCTCACTGCGACCTCACTGGAATGATGGTTCGTAAGGGAAATCATTCCCAAATGGCCCCCGAATTCAAATTATGTTCGTGAATTATGTGTAATTTATCCAGATACATGGTCTGACTTACTGACCTATAGGGCCATAAGTGCAAGGTCCAGGAACAAGGGAGTGAGAAAAAAACGTCTCGCTGCGCAACGAGGAATCTTCGTTTACAAATCCAGGATGTCGATGCGGGGTGTGCCTTGGACGTTACAAAGGTGCGTTTCAAACGGATCTAAGTTTGGGGCCATGAAACTTAGACCCTCCAAGTACCTAGAAAAATAAGATGATCTAGTTTATTGAGGTAACATTTTTATGATGATCAATGATGTGAGGTAACATGTTGATAGGTAACCATATGCAGCAATATGAGATTATGTGAGGTAACATTTTTATGATCAAGGGACTTTTTCCCGACTTTTATCCGGTCTAGGTAACCATCGGAAAGTCTTAAAGAGCCTAGCTGCCACAGCGAAATTCCGGCACAGTATGGCACAGTGAAATCGAAGGCAGCTAGTGAATGGGGTTGAACAAATTCAAGGGCTTGAGAACTATGAATGACCGTATACCCCGTATTCTAATTGGTTTTATTCTAGGCACTTGGGGTTGGCGTTGAAGATTCAATGGTTCAAAGCACGTCAAAGCACATGCTGCCGGTGGTGCCAGGTTACACGTGGCAAAGACCAACGCAGACTTTCGGAAGGATCAATTCACAAAGTGAGAGAGGAATCTGCCGTGCTTGAGCATTTCGATGCAGAGATTCCCAGTTCGAAAGAAAGTCTCCTGAGCTGTTGAGCAATTTGAAAAGGACGGCATTAGAACTCAAATTTCTTCAGATATGGAGGTTTCCTCAGTCATGGGGGTATACCCCAAAAGGGATGGTTTAAATGGAAAATCCATCGATAAATGGATGATTTGGGGGTACCCCCATGTTAGGAAACCTCCCTTTGCTTTGGATGATGTTGTCAAGTGATAGCTGTCAGTGTTCCCTTGTCCCTTTACCATCAATGAGCTTCTTGTGGTGTAGCCATGTGTATCTAGAGGATCAACAGTCGCTATGCTGCCAGTCTTTTTTTGGTCGTTTCAAGCCATATGGCACAAGAGGAAACGAAGATAAAGAGGATCATATACACACGTTCCCTTTTACATGTCCTTTTCCCACAGTTTTTCAGTTGATGTCCTTTTTCCAAAGCTTGGTTGATCAATAGAAGGGCACGCCAAATTGAACAACGACAAAAAAACCCTAGGCCAGAGATGAAAACATGCTATGAAAAGCTGTGGCTCCTTCAAGAAGTCACTGGGGACAGTTGTTGCTTCCCGAATCCCCTTTTTGGACCAGAGGCTCACCCCCAAAACCAGACGATGTTGGCGACAGCTTGGGATCCTGGTTCCCTGGATCCTACCGTGACCGAAATCGAGTCACTGGCTCCCCCACGGGACACGCGGACTGGCAATACTCGCCGTGTCCAGACTGTGGGGCTGGGCGCGTTCGCCGGTGTCGGCATGCCTAGACACCCTGAGCCATATACAGTAGAGAAGGATGGACGGTGCGCTGACCTATGCAATCACACAAGGTGGTAAAGAACAGGATGGCTAGTGGGTTGGTAGTTGAACTCTATGTGCCGTTTTTGGGATTGTTCATGATTGTTCGATTAATTCTGCTGGATTCCCATGCTTTTTATGAGTTCTAAGTCGCTCAAGATGGTTCTCAGCCTGAATGGTCCTGGCCGTGGTTTCTAAGCTCAGAAATATGGGGGTTTTCCCTCGGTTTCCTTTATGTATATATACACGCTATAATATATATATATATATTATATGCAATCTATGTCATTATGTGTCCGATATTTTCCATCCAAATTTGCAAACCAAATCGTGACGTGTAGCCCCCTGCTGCCTTGGCCTTATTTGTACAGTGACTCACTGGGGAGTCTGGGCAGACAGCAGGTGGAAGTTCCATGGCAGCCACTGGTCCTTCCAATTCGTTTCGCACCTTCTTCCCATTTGCGAAACCGGTTTGCGGTGGCCAGCCGGCCACTTTTTTTCCGGGGAAACATTGGGTGAGATTTTCGGCAAATTGTAAGTTGCAAAAGGTTACAAATGCGAAATGTAATGGCAGCTCCTAGAAGAACGGATATTAAAGATGGTCTAAGCCTGGCTATGACTTTGACATGCTATGACATACTTTGACAAAAAAAACAGCAATCTTCAGCCACGGACGTGATTGTCTCAAGGGACTTCACAGCAAAACACTGCCGGAGAAGACATGAGCCATTCGTGCACATATCTCCGCCCGTATTCTCCATGTTTTTTTTTGCAGGAGAATACTAATAATAATAAAACTCCAAGTATCCACAAAAATGGGGCCAGATACCATCTGGTAATTTAACATAGCTATTGAAAATGGCCATTTATAGTGGCTTTTCCCATTAAAAAATGTGATTTTCCATAGCTATGTTAGTTTACCAGAGGGCACCCATTAATTCATGTTGGTCAGATGTTTGAGATCCAACAAAAACATCTTAAACTTGTCCCCTTTACCGAGGCGTTGAAAACGTTCGATGATTTTCACGGTGATGGCTGGCTGTCTGTGAGCTGGATCGCAAGTTGCAGATCTATGGATATTTTCGAGTCCCGTGTTGCTGAGGATTCTTTTCTGGCGACGGTTTTCTCTATGATTTATACATGGTGAATGCACATGAATTTTCATGTCCGCCACCCTTGCTGATAAAAAAATGGTGAGAGATGCAAAGCTCGCTTGAGAAAGTGGTTTATCACAAAGGGTTGGTTGCCCTTGTGACATGGAATGATCAACGAACCAGTAAGAAACAAGAAAACACGTACCTATGGACCCTCCAAGAGAGAGAAAGAGAGAGGACCCTCTAATTACCAAAGAAATTGGCAAAAGTCCTAGCATATAGTACGCTACCCCATATTATCGAATGTTTTCAGACACTCCAAGGATCAGGTCGGGATCTGGGATGCAATACGCAGGGCCAGCCTGTAACTGATGATTCTGAACAATGATGGTGAGAAAGTTTGACCGACACCCAGCGAGTTTCTTGAAGGCTTCTTGAGTTCAAGTTGCAACTATTCCATCAACATATGCCATCATATACCGTCATATACCACCAACGCTCACCAACACTCACCTATACTTCAGTGCTTGTCGGCTGATTCTTCCAAGAACATATTTGGATCGGCAGCGGGAACCTCTCAGCAATACCTGCACGCATCGTTTGCCGCGGCCCGCCCCCACAGACGGCGGTTCCATGACGGATCCTGCGCCCGGGCCAAGCAGACACGGGCGGGTTGCAAACCGTCGACACCCTGTGGTATGCCTGGAGTGTTCCCATGCAGGGCTGGGGGCTGGACCGGGCTGGACGTAGAAGTCCCAGATGGGCCCGGGTCCAATTGTCCCTGGGCTTTATTTGCACTCCAACTCCTCCAAATTGTTCCTCAAATGCTTTACTATAGCTTTCACATTGGCAACATGTTGACTTGACTTCCATACGATCATACAGGCGGAAGCGCATGCGCGTTTTGCTTGCCTGTGTTGTGAGTTAGGGTTTTCAGGTTGTGAGCTATAATTTGACTTTATATATCGTTATGCCATAGCCACGGTTCCCAGATGTTCCCAGGCTACTTGGAAAATCACTGTCTCTGAACCATCAATGAATGACCCTGCTCCATCAGTCCCATTTTGTTGGGGTTTTCCCAGTTGTAACTGGGTCCTGAGTCATTACAAGTGTCATAGCCACAAGCATATTTACTTGCCAATGGCAGGGATGGTTTTCGCAGATCAGACCTGGATGGGACACACTCTCTTGCTTGACAGCCCATTGATCACGTGCAGAAGTTGCGTTGGGCTACCCTGCATGAGCAGTTGAATTAATTTTGAGGAGTTCACACAGTCCAAAGTATAGAGAAGAAACACGGCATGTTGACTTGAATATGATATGACAAGAGAATGTCATGATGCATGACAAACATCCTACATACTGCAATACTATGATTTTGTGCTGCTCAAAATTCTCATATTAGATGGGCCTTCAGTTTGATGTCAAAAAGCAGCCTCTCAGATGGCGGCTGCATTTGTGGAGTTTTTTTTTTTGATGACCTCACACCATAGATGAATATTAATGATGGTTGAGATTAGGGAGACCACATTTTGATGGCCTAAACCATCTAAAATCTTGCTTGACATCCTATGTACTAATATACACATGATTACATATGTGCATAATTATTACCCAGACATGGCCAGATGTGCAACATTGTGCAACCACAACTGCTCATATGCTTCCGGTGTCAAGTCCACTCATAGTGGCCTGGTTACCACTCTTTTTCGTACAGCGACATGCTGCGTCACCGAAACCCTACGGTGACCAGTCGGCGCTGATAATATAAGTGGTGCTGGCGAGTGCTTGGCGACCGAGAAGCGTCTCAGACATTGCAATGCACCGAATGCAGCTAGCCTGTCTTTTTGGCAATGCACCGAGCCAAAAATAGATCAAGCTGTGGATCTGGAGAGTCAACGTGGTGAGTCTTTCCCGTCTATGTGCTACCAACTCTACAAAGAAACCGAGCTCCAGATGTGAGGAGCATCCAGGCAGACCAGCTGTAGGGAGGCATGGGGAGGCCCCGTTCTTTGCCGATAGCCATGTGACTCATTGGTCTTTCTTTGCGATATGATGAACTCTAGACCCTCGAAGTACCCATGATTTATCATGATTTCATAGGTCCTATAGGTCAACGTCCCAAATCGAACAGATGAATTGGAATACCCATGAACAAACATTGCGCAGTTGCTCTATTTAACTGTCATTTCTGTTCAATTGAAGCCTGGTGCCGTCTGGTGATGTGTGTGTGTGTGTTGGTTTAGTTTCACCCCATCAATTAGTTCGATATTTACTGTGGTATCTACTCAGTATCTACCACAAACCCAACATTGCCATGGTTCAGAAAGATTAGCTCCAGCAACTTAGCGAACAGAAATCGGCAAAAGATCAACCCCAGCCCTGCAGGTCACCGACCTCGTGCGGCAGACACTGCAATGCATCTTGGAGAAAAACGGATCAACGGATCATCCCAGAATTGGTGGCAGATTTTTTCACTGGGAAACCGTACTCTATTTGGTGGGAAGGTCTTCCTGGTTTCCTGCATAATGGTTGGTGATATAAAGTATAGACACTAATGCGTTGTGATGATTATGATAATAATAGGCTTAAAATAGTTGATCCGTAAATGGCTGGTAGTATTGATCCATACCACCAGAACTGATAATAAAAATAGTGGCCATGATACCGTGCAATAGTGACAACATACACATATGCTCTTAATATCTCTATACTGATAATACCATTTTGATTAATGGTTGATAGTAGCAAAATATTTGGTAATAATAAGATTATGTTCCAGGGTTTGAAGGTTTGTTGATAGCAAGAATGATAATATTCATTATCTTGGCTCTTGATAGTACTTGAAGTGTTGATAATGTGTGCATAAGAATGATTGAGAATTGGTTAGATGCCCCTTGGCACCAATTCATCAGATTTCATCAGATAATGTTCCAGCGGGCCCTGGAACAAAAATACAAACATGATCAAACATGATCAAACATGTATAATAATGAAAACATTATGATAGTAACCCTCTGGTTATTTAACACAGCCATGGAAAATCCCCGAACTAAATGGAGGTTTCGTTCGCTGGGAAAATCATCCTTAAAATTCGCCAGCTATTCCATGGCTATGTTAAACAATCACATGGTAAAATTCCATGAATCTGATGGTGAATAATTCCATACAATCACATGGTGTTACTCCAGATTCAGATTCATTTACAATCACATGTTTAAACAATCACCTGGCTGATGAATCTGGTGTTTCATTGGGATTTGAGCATCCTAAACATGTGGTGTGGCTGCTAGTCAGCTACTCGGTTCAATCATCCTGAAGGTACGGTTCAGCCATTGTATGGAAGATATACCGAATTGTTGGGACCCAATTCATGAATGGATCACTAAATCATGATTTCGTTTGGGAGGTATGTAGTATTATAACAGCTAAAGTCTCTAGGATGGAGGTATTTCAACATATTTGTTTTACGATTTTAAGATGGTTTAGATATGATTTGTAGTTATGAATTGTTTCTGGCCTGGTTTTGCAGTTATGATTTTGATACGGTTTCAGCTATGATTTTGATATGGTTTCAGTTATGAAGTCTTGATGTGGGTCAAAATTTGTGATTTTGATGGGGGTTTTGATGCTATTTCCATGCAAGCTGCCACATTTTTCATTTGTGCATGTGATCTTGTGTGAACCTGATTGGCTTGGGTTAGGTGAGGAAATGCAAACTCCTCAATGGTTTCCGTTTTGTTTGGGTTTCGTTTTTTGAAAATGTCTTGAAGACATATCAGAATCATATCAGAATCATGCTCCCTTCCTGAAACTATATCAAAATCATATGAAAATCGTATCAAAATCGTAACAAAATCGTAACAAAACCATATCAAAACGACAAAAACCCTCGAGAAATCGACCAAAAGCCTGTCCCGGGGCTGTTTCTGATTTTTTTCCAAGCCAACCCATCGGGAACTCTGATTATGCCTCTCCGTTCCTACACCATATCAAAACCATATCAAAATCATATTCAAAACCATATCGAAACCATAACCCAACCCATATCAAAAACATATCGAAATAATCACAACTCAAAATTCAAAGCGTATCAAAATCATATCTTAAAATCATATCAAAACCATATTAAAAAAATAAAAAAGATTTTTTCCTGAATTTGGCTTCCTAGAGGGATTTCGTTTTTATAAATGTAGCAGGGGAATGTGATCATTAAGTGATAAATGGGATGAACCCTTTGAGGGTGATTTGAGGTTTGGATGTTTGACTTCGATATGGAAACACAAGATGGCGTTGCAACTATGTATCCAAGTGTGATAAGAGCAAGAGGAAGCAACCAACAAAAGATTCTCAATACGATTCTGTAATGCAGGGATGTCCGAACAATCACCTTGAATTGACATGGTGAACTCTTCGAGAAGGCGATGGAGAGAGACATGGTGAGCTGGCACACCAACTTGCACCCTCAATGACTTGGGTTTGAAGCGGAAAAACAAATGCATACAAATGCAAGAAAAGGATATCACTACAGAAACATGGAGAAAGTACAATCTGAGCAAAAGTGGCAGTAAAGACAAAACCACTTGGCAGACACTAGAAGAAGCAAGGTGAATAACAGGAATGACAAAGAGGTGTTTCCAGAACAACCCACAAATCCCAGCATGATGTTGATGGTTTATTGGTACTCGGGACACTTTTTTTCGCCCGAGCGGTTGATTGTTTGAGGTTTAGATGTTTGCAACCTGTCTGGCTGTGAGAAGACCAAGGGAAAGCCACCAATAAATGAACAGCATGTTCAGCCCTCCAGTGTCATCAAACATGGTTGCTGGAAAATCCATCATTGATAGTTGATCTATAAACTTCCATTTGGCTACGGGGGTTCCCAGCTTTCCACGTTTGACTTGGCGTGTTGGCGTGCCAACTTGCACCCGCAATGACTTCGATATGGAAACACAAGATGGCGTTGCGACTATGTATCCAAGTGTGATAAGAGCAAGGGGAAGCAACCAACATAAGAATACAAAAGATGCTAAATACGATTCTGTAATACAGGGATGTCCGAACAATCACCTTGAATTGACATGGTGAGCTGGCACGCCAACTTGCACCCGCAATGACTTGGGTCAGAAGTGGAAAACCAAGTGCAAGAAAAGGATATCACTACAGAAACAGGGAAAAAAGTACAATCTGAGCAAAAAGTGACAGTAAGAAAACGCAACAAACAACCTGGACATTGAGCATCCGACAGCAGAAGAAACAAGGTGAATAAGAGGAATGACAAGGAGGTGTATCCAGAACAACCCACAAATCCCAGCCTGAAGTTGATGGTTTTTTGATGGTTTATTCCGTGGGAAGCCTTTTTCTTGCCCAAGCATTTGATTTCAAGGGAAATCTTGCATTCTGATTTGGGTTCGAATAGAAGACCTGCTGATGGAGTGTTCGATGATGCAAGGCTGATGATTTGCAAGGAAGAAAGACATGATATTGCTTCGATTGATCATTAAATGGCTTTACTTGTATTATTGTTGCTACAATATACTAAGTTTATCTAAGTTGCCGATGCCCTTGACATTTGAAAACTTGTCAACTTGGAAAAGCATGCAGTGAGGTGCTGTGAATTGTGGAAATGTGAACGTCATACATTGAAATTAGTGTTGGTCCTGAAACAGAGTACCCCACAGGTTGATGGTCAATCATCATGTATCTTAGCCCAAATAAAACCCAAATCTTCGTAGTGCTGGAATATGCGTCAAACATTTGCCACCATTTACTCAGAATATTTATATATATATATATAACACCTTAATGTATGGAGCATATGGGAAGGGGGATTTCAGTTCCTCGAAAACTGGAGCCTTGTTCCTGTTCCACGCCTTGATCGTGGCTGAGGCTGGGAAAAGGAGAGCCTCAACACATTTTTCACAGAGCTGCAGCAGACAAATACACTACCATATTCGAGGCAAAGTTGAATATTTCCGGTGGTGAACAGAGGGAGCTATGGGCATCCATATTTCCCCTAAATTGATGAGCTGGGGGCTACTCAGAGTTTCTCAAACCATATGATAGTTGAATATAGTTGATGAATTTGTGCAATTGGCAAAGCTGGTGTGATGCATGCAAATCGATGACGGAGAACATCATGGCCTCGCGTGGGCCCACCAAAGACCTTAGCTTCCGGGCCAAATGTCCTGTGAATACCCTCCGGTAATTCAAGATAGCTACGGAATGGTTATTTCCCCATTAAGTATGGTCATTTTCCATAGCTATGGCATGCTATGGCTATGTTGAATTACCAGACGATAAAATGGGATGTTCTTGATCATTGCCGGAAATGGATGATGGGAAAATCTGGAGGGAACCCTGCAAATATTTGATGGTGAGACCCCAGCCAGTTTCTGGCTTCGATTTTTCACACCAAAACCCATCCATTGAAATCAGATTTTCCTGGCTAACTCCCCGTCCGAACCATGGGTGAAACCATTGACATCGAATGGTTGACTGAGGGGTCACTGCTCAATCCCACCCCAGGCGCCTGAATTGGGCATTGATTCTGCTGCTGGCGTCAGGGGTCCCAGCTTATTGGCTTGGAGAAATGTTGGTGAATGGTTTGAGTTATAGTATTCCCCGGGAAAAAAAACAACTGAAAGATGGTTTGCTATTGTTCTAGTAGGAGTTTGCCGTTCGATCTTTTAGTGGGGATTATAAAGTATGCCATTGCTTTTTGTGTGTTTTTTTACGCTACCTCGACCTTCCAAGCATCTAGAAAAACGTGGTCATATACCATTTTTATGTTTCAACGAATTTTAATCGGTACGTGGAGGGTCTAAGTACGTCTAACTATATCTTTGTCGATAGCAAAGATACGCAATGTTTGGATAAAATGAGAAAATGCAATTATATATCTTTGCAGAGGTTGGAGTTTAGCCATGTGGTATGGATATTGTGAGATTGACTATGGCTATGGATCCAAAGCCTTTTCCGGACAGGTTGTACGTTGTTCGCGCCCACGCATGGGACATGGGTCCGGTACAAAGTTAATCAAAGTAATCTTCGCAATCCCTGCGGACGGATCCCTGTTTGAATTTCCACTATAGAAAGGGTGAACTTGTGCTTGCCTTAAAACGGTTGGCACGGTGGTCTTTTAATACATAAAAGTGTTCTCGTGCTCGGCTTTTTGTAGGGGATCCCTGTGAAACAATTCTATAGTGACTTTGCGCCACCTATATGAGAGTGATGCTAACAATTCTATAGGGAGCCTACCCCACCTATATGAGGGTTGTGCTAACAATTCTATAGGCTCTACTAGTGGAAGTATTGAAGCAAAGCTGGTTGATGTTAAATTTCCTAAAAGGATGGGGGTTTGTATTTCCACTACCTTTAAGTGTGGGTTGACCCCGGTACAAATGGTTTTTTAGGGCCTCAAATTGTAAGGAAATTCATGCCTGCTCCCCTCCATTTTGTAGAGATGTGATGTTAGTTTGGCAGCTATTTTTCCTTACATCCATTTTGTAGTGGGAGAGGTGTCTCAGATGGATGAGGTTGGAGCACGCAAACCTACCGTAGATGGACGAAATATTTAAACCCCTTGAATCCGATACAACCCCCTCGCCCCCAAAGTTCAGTGTTAATGCAACCCGAAGCGCGTTAGCCCGAATGGACGAAAGAAATCAAACCCTCAACATCACTTTTGTTAACAGGCGCACTGAAACATTGAGATTTGAGGGTGCGGGGGTTCAACAAAGTGTGTCTTGCAGGGTTTGAATATTGTGTCCTTCTACTGTCTCGCTGTCTGATGTTGCCACATTTTTTGGTATCCAAACTTTATTGTGGAAACATCCCTCTGCATGCTGCTGATCTTACTCCAAGCTGCGCAGAACATTACCTTTCCAGAAGTAAATGCCACTTGTCTTCCCTAATTCACAACTTATTCCAAAGTGTGCAAAAAACATTGCCTTTTCGCAGGTACATGCAACCTGTGTGTCTCCCGTCCCATTTTTCTATTCCCTAATTCGCAACTTATTCCAAAGTGTGTAAAACCTGGTGCTTTCACAGGTAAAAGTGGCATTTGTCTCCGGTCCCATTTTTTTCTATTCCTTAATTCGCAACTTATTACAAAGTGTGTAAAACCCATAAAAGCTGCATGTGTCTCCCGTCCCATTTTTTCTATCCCGGAAATTCGCAACTTATTCCAAAGTGTGCAAAACCTTGTGTTTTCACAGGTAAAAGTGGCATTTGTCTCCTGTCCCATGTTTTTCTATTCCCTAATTCGCAACTTCTGCCAAAATGCGAAAAAACATTATGTTTTTCTTTTTCAGGAAGCAGCGCACCTCACAAATGCCAATGCGAAAAAACTAATTCGTTGGACGTGGCCCTGCCACTGGATTTTGCCATTTGTGAGGTGCGCTGCTTCCTGAAAAAGAAAAACATAATGTTTTTTCGCATTTTGGCAGAAGTTGCGAATTAGGGAATAGAAAAAAATGGGACAGGAGACAAATGCCACTTTTACCTGTGAAAACACAAGGTTTTGCACGCTTTGGAATAAGTTGCGAATTTCCGGAAAAGAAAAAATGGGACAGAGACACACAGGTTGCATGCAGCTGCGAAAAGGCAATGTTTTTGCACACTTCGGAATAAGTTGTGAATTAGGGAATAGAAAAGCATGGGACGGGAGACAGACAAGTGGCAAAAAATGGGACAGGAGACAAAATGCCACTTTTACCTGTGAAAGCACCAGGTTTTACACACTTTGGAATAAGTTGCGAATTAGGGAATGGGAGACAAATGCCACTTTTACCTGTGAAAATGTAAGGTTTTACACACTTTGTAATAAGTTACCTGTGAAAAGGCAATGTTTTTTGCACGCTTTGGAATAAGTTGTGAATTAGGGAATAGAAAAACATGGGACGGGAGACAGACAATTGGCATTTACTTCTGGAAAGGTAATGTTCTGCGCAGCTTGGAGTAAGATCAGCAGCATGCAGAGGGATGTTTCCACAAGAAAGTTTGGATACCAAAAAATGTGGCAACATCAGACAGCGAGACAGTACCAACTGGCGTGTGCGGCCGCACATGCCAGTTGGTACCTGTGGTAGAATTCAATCAATTCGATACGCACAGCCAGAAGAAAAAAAATGTTTTTCAGGCAAATGTATTTTTTGATGCATCTTCGGAAACAAATCACGTTGTTGGATATTTTTCCTTCTTTGAATTTCGATGGGCATTTGGTCACCCGAGTGCAAATTTGGGATTTCCACTATACAAGCATGATTAAGCATGATCAGCCTTCAAGGCAGACAAGAGCGGGTCAGAGAGATTTTTGAACCACGATTGTCACTACCAGAGCTACGGAGCAAAAAAA
Organism: Symbiodinium sp. clade C Y103; assembly: GCA_003297045.1. Classification (NCBI taxonomy): domain Eukaryota; class Dinophyceae; order Suessiales; family Symbiodiniaceae; genus Cladocopium; species Cladocopium sp. clade C. The sequence continues at coordinate 199,410 of BGPT01000512.1, read as the reverse complement.
ATGTCAAATTTTAAATATCTATAAATGATTTTAAATGCAATTTATTGATTTAGACACCAAATCTGTCCCGCATTTTTCGTCCTCAACGTCTCTACATAGAAAACGTTTTTTCGATTTTTTTTAGCTCTTCTGGACGGGGGCCCAGTAGGGTCTACAAAATGTTTGTGCACGTTTTTGCTACTATAAAATGCAATGCGCATGACAAAGGTTACAAGGGTGGTTTCAAGAACCACCCCTACCATGGCAATCGCACATTGAATCTCCGCATTATGGTTGAAAGGAACGCTAAGCATGTTTTTTTTTTTGAACTTAGGTGAAATTCGACTATTTGACTTTTGGACAAAACGAGCACGAACCTAGTAGAATTGGATGCATTTGCATTGTAATCACCAAAACAGTTCAGACAAAGCACGGCTCAGAGATTCAACCACAATTGTCAGAGCTATGGAGTAACAATCAGGATCAAAATCTGAAATTATTTGGAATTATATTGATTCTGCTACAAAATTTGTACCACATTTTTCTGTTCAAAGTCCGTCTCATAGAACAACAACAACAACAACAACAAAAGTCTCTTGAAGAAAAACTGTCCAGTTTGCTTTGGCACAAAAGATCATTTTAGACTTTAGACTAGAAAAAATGCAGGCAAGAACTCTTGTAGTAAAAACAAGCGTGAACATTGTCCAAAAAGGATGTCCACTATAGAATGCGCAGCTGGGAGTACTTGTGTTCCACCCGTGCTCGGATGTTGAAATTATGTTGACTATTTCAACATAGTCGTGCATCACATTCTATAGCGGTTTTATGTACAGTCGTGCTTCGAAAAACGAAACCACTCTATAGCCAGATTTTTTCAATTTTTAGAGTCGTGCAGGACAATTATATAGTGAACAAAATTGCATTCTGTAGCCACAAGTTATGTTTGAGGGCTTATAGCTACAGATTGTCTGGCACATCTTCACCCTGGTAAAGCACAGGGGGGATACGGACGGTGGTTTACTTTTCTGTCTTGATGTTTTTCCTGAAATAGTTAAAATTGGGAGGACTGCTGTTCGGATGGAGGCTACGCTCTTGAAATTTACCAAATTTTTAACAGTTTGCCATGGAAAATGGTGAACATGGTCATTGTTCGATAGGTACTGTAAATCATGTTTAAATGGGACATTTTGTATGTTAAATTGCAAGAGGCTACAGCAACCGGAACATTGATTTACCGAAACCTGGGCATTTTGCACTCCAGCAATGTCATCCAGCAATTGGACATCGCAATTTGCAGAAGGAATATCACTAGCAATCGGATAGCTGGCTGCTTGGGTGTACAAGTAGGTGCGTCAGTGTCGGATGCAACCCTGTTGTTATGCGCCAAAAAAAGAGGTTGTATAGGTTGCCACCCAGCTTCTACCTGGGATGCCGTGCGCATCCCAGGTAGCCTGCCATTTGCTTCCGACCAGTTCCGGCCAGGAAAGCTGAAGGCACTATTTGCCGGGACACCTGGCAATCAGAGCCTATATCAAGCTCAGGCAGCATCAAATCCGCATACACCGGCTCTGATGATTTTGTTGTGATTGTAATTTGCGCACAGCTCTGCAATCGCTGGGTGATAATCACCAGAGTCCCCATGGTAAAAATTTGTGGTTTGTGGTTCCGAAAGGGTTCACTGTTTTCCTCTCATAACCTGTTGTGGCGATTCACCACTATTATACTATTCATACTACCAAGAAAAAGGTCATGTTTGAGACAATCTCAGTGAGACTTTTGGATGGTGAGATGAGATGGTGGTCTTTATCACAATGATCCAGCAGCAATTTGAGAAGCAGATGGGGTCNATGGTGAGATGAGATGGTGGTCTTTATCACAATGATCCAGCAGCAATTTGAGAAGCAGATGGGGTCACTAGACCTGTCTCTGGGTGGTTTGAATGGCGAAGGGGACTCTTGCAAACAGCTTGGAAAGGCCCACCTCAAATGGGGCAGGCTCCATGCAGATGACTTTTGGCATTCTTAAGCAGGACCTGTGGGGTATAGCACGTCTTGTCCTAGTCTTATCGCCGCACATATATTTTCAAAAACAGTTGCAAAGTGCTTTGTCTCAACTTCTTTTTGCTAGATAGGTGCACAGCCCAAAACATCCCAGTTTCCCATTTGAAAATGGCAGCATGCCCCGATTCGTTCAGCGATCTGAGGCCTAAAGGGCCACGAGACATACCTCAGACAGGCAAAGGATGCACTGGTGGCCCGGATGCCCGGGAAGACTTTCACACTGGGATGCGGATGCCCTTGGAAGGCATCAAACATGTGGCCAAGGAATTGGTTGGATTTTTCATGATTTTGGTCCTTGTGGTCTTGATGTTGACGGCACGCTTAAACTATCTTGAACTGCTAATGTTGTAGATGCTGCGGCACAGGGCCCAGGGCTCGTCTGAATAGTCCTAGACCTTCCAATACCAGAAACAACATTAAAAAATAGGATGCCCACAATTTTGGTACAGGGTTCAAGTGCGTAAAACCTCCAGTTTTAGTCGTTGGTTCAGACTAGAACCCATGTGCTACTATAACTACACATATCTCATTGATTCTCATTGTATATCTACCATAAACCCAGCTTGTCGGAGTTATTTCAACCAACTTAGCTAACTGTGGGGCACCACCTTGTATCATGCAATCATGTTAGTGACCAACACTTATTGAACAATATTGAACAATTACAATATTATATATATATATATATATATTATTTCTATATATATATATATATATATGTGTGTCAATACACATGCACGTTGAATCGGCCATACTATGTCCCCATGATATCCTTATTTTAGTGACCCGTTCATGTACCAACTTCATATCCGCCTCCAAGGACCAGCCGACGCAGCCCGCAGCAATCCAGAAGCGCATCGCCGAGGCCAAGCAGGCGCCGGACTGCAGAGGATTTGGAGTGGTCAGCCCTGGGAGGTTTAGAAGTTGGTTTATAAACTCATCCAACTAATAAGTAATACAACTGTGGGTTGTATGGCTGTTACAGTGCAGATATATCCACCGTATTTGATGGATTCATAAAGCCAGTGATAAGTCTTCTTGGACCCTTCAAGTACCTGTAAAAAAGTGTAATATACCTATAGTCGTGGGTCATGTGGGTCTAAGTATTTAAAAAAATATTAATGGGATTGTCAATGGGAGTTCTACAAGGTTGTGTCTTAAGGATTGTTAGTGGAATTAAACATGGATATCATTAACAATCCAATGAAGGTGGCCCTCCAGTCGTGTTTCTTGGTTTATAAATCCATATAACTATGCGTATATGTGTGGTATATCCTCCAAACACCTCCTTTATAATGGGTATAAACCAACTTGGTTCTGGCTTGAGGTCTCTGTGTGCAATACGTAACCGGTGAATGTGGCAAAGTTTTCCAGGTCTTTTCCCATTTGGCACCACCTTGTAAGATGATTATGGGAATTAACCATCAATCATGGGGATTCACCATTTTCTTTGTGTGTTTGATTGGTGATAGATTTTGCTCGCATCAATAACTTAGACCTTCCAAGTACCCATGATTTCATGGGTAAAAGTCCCAAAATCCTTCGTATATCAGCAATTTACATTACCCAGTTTTTCTTCGTACTTGGAGGGTGTAGGTACAAGGATTTTCCTTCCAAATCCGCCATGTAATTTCGAAGGGTGGAGAAACTTGTACTTCTGGAACCGGTACTTGGACCACTCAAAATTGGCGCTGGAAAGGAGGCTTTGCACGATTAGGCCCAAAAATGATAGCTTTATGATTGCTGATCGAGACGCGGAAAAAAACACTGATTGGAGAATAAGTCAAGCAAAAATGGGTTGATATATTTTTTGGTTATGATTTGTTTGGATTTTTGAGACACAGCCGTGCCACCACCCATTTCTGGCTGGTTTGATTCCCCCTGCCCAATTTGCAGGTCCACATGTGTTTTTTTAAAGAATGCAAGGAAAACACAGGCCAAAACGAGTTGAGTAAGACTGCACAAGGTGATTCAAACTTCAAAGTTTGAGTACAATGGAACATTGGGTTTGCTATGGTACAAATTTGTTACCTTTGGTAATCAAACATGGTTTGCTGGAACATCCTCCATTTGTCAATTATATATGCATGAACTTCCATGAAGTTCCCATTGTATTTTAAATGCTTCGGGATTTCCCAGCCATGTTTGATTTCCGCAAGGGTAGGTTGTGTAGAAACTCGTCTCACTGGAAGCGGTTCTGGTGCCATTGATGGGCCAAAAAAGTGGGTTATGCAAAGGAAATATGTGCTTGCTCCTGGAGGCGCCGATGCAACCAATCGAGAATCACTCAAGCAGGAACAGGTCGAGATATTTTGGGCTTCAATATGTTTGGATTTTGTATGATTTTTTGTATTTTTATTTCAGTCAGCCTGGCCGGAATTTTTCCATGGACAGTGCGCCGCCACACCTGCTTTAGCGGGTGCACAGGGTGCAAGCATAGAAAGAAAGAAAGAAAGAAAGAATGGCTGGTTTGATTCCCCCTGTCCAATATGCAGGTCCACATGTGCTTTATGAAAAAACATGTAAAGAAAAAACGAAAACCAAAACGAGTAAGATTGCAAAAGGTGATGGCTAATTTCAAACTTTCAGTACAATGGAAAAATGGATAAAAGGCGGTATAATGTTGGAAAATTCCTCCATTTAGAGATGATTTTCCCATTTTAAATGAGCCAGCCATGTTTGATTACTGGGCGCTGGCAGCACGACCTGGCGCTGGAGGCCTGGAAACTTCTGGCCAGCCGCGGCGCGATTCCAGGGATGCCCGTAACGGCAGTATCGCCTCAGGTGCTGCAACCAGAGGTGCCGCCGGCGCTGGGGATTTTCCATTGCCATGTTTGATTACCGGAGGGTAAGTAAGTGATTTGTTCAGTTCTGATGATTTTTCATGCATATATTATTAGCGCCAGCGTTAAGTCGTATTATTAACTCATAAAGTATATAAATGGGCAGGCTGTGGGCTCAGGGTTTTAGGTTTGTTGCTATCAACAAAAGCTAAGAGATGGTTTAATTCCTCTATTCAAATCACAGTTTTATTCTGCATTGTTTGAAGGCCCTTTCTGTCGGTTGTCTTTTGCTGGGTTCTTGGGCGTCTCCTGTCAGGGAATGTTGCCATCTGGCCTAGACCCTCTTATGTATCTAGAACATGGGGCAATGTGGAATGATAATGATATATGGTCATTTGAAGACTTGGGTACTTGGAGTTTAAGTAATTTTGTCATGTTGGGATGTGACAACGCAGTTTTGGGTTTCTGGTATCGATACATGCCGCCCATACTGATATCTTCTTCAGGTGAGGTGAACAGTATCTGATTTTAATTGTCAGACATGCTTGGACCCACCCGTTTGCAACACCCAGATCATGCAGGATTATTCGAAGTGTTCAACTGCAGTCCAAACAGAGTGCTAGCTGGTAATCTAACATAGTCATGGAAAGTCTTCATTTTTTAACTTTTTTTAATGGGTAAATCACGGTAGAGTGTGTGCAAGCGGGCCATCTATACCATAGCTACGTCGGATCACCGGAGCCCCAGATCTGTTACCTGCCAGGCGCCAGCACGCCGAGTCACCGGGCCACTTGCAGCAATTAAACGCAATTGATGTGTTCGAAAAGAATCAGGACATGCATGGACATGCCCAATTTTTTTTGTGTTGGGAAGGGTTGGCTGGCACAAACACTGGCAGTAGTTGGCAATGGTGAGCTTCAATAATTTCCAATTTGAAGGATATATTATATATAGCCGATGTTTGTGGCCCCGATTTCAAGAATTAATATTTGTGAAAATAGTAAAGAGGTAGCATGCACCTCAAATCATCTTGCAACACGGAACAATACACTGGCATGCTCCAAGGGACCTTAAGCAGGACTTTGTTTCTGCAACCGTTCCATCAGGTCTTCTTAAAGTAAAATGCAATCTGAAAGGATATATATATATATATATAGACTGGGGATCTTCAGTGTGAATCATCCCCCTTTTGGCATGCTAAAGGTCGTTTGCCCGACCTTTTCACACCCAACAACGCCAAAAAGCAAAGGGACTGCATTTTTGAGGTTGTATTTGCTATGTTTTACCTTTTTCACTTGCTAGCTGATTGCAGGATGAGTTCCGGGGGTAACGGCTGTATGCATTCATCCAGGTCACTCACCAGTTTCCAGGGTATTTTGGGTTTGGAGGAGAGCTGGTGATGCAAAGAGTCCAAATCTGAAACTTGGAGAATTCTTTCCTGCTCCAAGCTCATACCAACGCAAACTTTTGGGTGCAGTTTCAATTCATACTCCCCAAGGTGGTGCCCCCGTTGTGTTTGTTGGTTTATAGCTCCATGAACTTGAACTAGTTCGATATAAATCCGACACTTATTACAGTCTTGACATGTCTTGAACCAAATTTAGAGAAGAAACTAGGGCACCACCGTGTAGAGCTGGGAAGCCACCTACAGAACCACGGCCAGTGCTTGACCTGAGGAAAACCAGGCCGCAGCCGCAGCCGAAAGGCCAGCTGCTCTGATCACGAGAAAGTTTGTTCACCATTCACCATGCCCGCGCTAATTTCACATAGCTATGGTATAGATGAGATGGCCCATTTGTTCGATGATTTACCTTTTCTTCAAGTGGTGATTTTCCATAGTTAAATGTTAAAGAACCAGGGGGCATACCTCCAATATTCTCCACTGAAATGTGTGCCTACGGGTCCTGAATTGCGCCGTAAAGTGATGTAAAAGGATATGCAGTAAATACATGGTTTCAATTGATTAGCAATTTTCATCTATTTTCTGCATAGAATCTATTATTATATAGACTAAGATAATGTTCCAAGAAGTTTACCTTTTTTTTCCGCTGGTGCCGGTTGTTCTTCCCATGCCTTGAATGGATTTCCAGCTGAACACAGCGCAGGGCGCACAGCGCCTCCAGTGACCGTATCTCGCCTGACAGTGCAGGACCAGGGATCGGGTGATCCGCCTCAAATGACTAAGTGGTGAGCTAAGATTTGTGACTCAAGCATGTTATCCTCATAAGGCAGCTCCCCACAAGCCAACTCAACATGTGGAGTAAAGCAACCCCAAGAAGATAGAAAAGTAAAATCCTGCTGGAATAGTAGCTAATTAAATCTAATTAATGTTAGTTACATCTAATTATTTTTTCAATTTTTTGCGGGATAAGCCTCAAAGGATAGCAGCAGGTCCCGGATCCTCGATTTCACCATGGCACTTGTTTCGTCAGGACTTGCAAGGCACGTGGTTGCACTCATCGCTCCTTGGTTGATAATTCGATTGCGTGGTTGGTACCCAGACATAATTTTTCATGACAACATGATGGTGGTTTTGATTTGCCAAGGCTAACTCAGCAGTGTGCTGTCCTGGTAAGGAATCTCAAATGAAGGTTCGAAGCAATGTCTCCGGTTTCAATCTACTTGTGTTTCAAGATGCTGCAGGTGACTAGAAACATAGATTTGATTCGATTAGGTTAGACTGGGGAAGATTCGATTAGATTAGATATATAGATTAATATTAGATAGATTAGATAGATTAGTTAGATTGGACAGATTAGATAGATTGAATAGATTAGTTAGATTAGTGAGATTGGACAGATTAGATAGATTAGATAAATTATATAGATAGATTAGATTGATTTGATAGATTGGATATTTTTTGATAGGTTGGATATATAAGATAGATTGGATATATTGGATATATAAGACAGGGAAGATAGCTTAGATAGACTTGATAGATTGGATAGATTAGATAGATAAAATGGATAAGATAGATAAGTAGATACATAGCTAGCTTAGCTGGCTGGCTGGCTGGCTAGATAGAGAGATAGAGAGATAGATAGATACATAGATCGGTAGATAGATAGATAGCTAGATAGATAGATAGATAGCAGGCGGTCGGACAGACGGACGGACAGACAGACAGACAGACAGATAGGTATAGATAGATAGCAGCCGGACGGACAGACAGACCGACAGATAGGTATATAGGTAGATAGGTAGATAGGTAGATAGCTGGACGGGTAGGTAGGTAGGTTGGTAGGTATATAGGTAGGTCAGAGGTCATTAGTGTGGTAAACCCAATGCTCAACGTACCACGTGAGGATGGTTTATAGTTTAGACCACGCATTTCTTCTAATGTTGGGGGACACTCCCACATCTCGCACCCTTGTGCTCCAGCAGAGATCTGACCAGAGGTTCGGTGAGATCAAGGTCGAAGGGACGCTGGTGACGATTGGGCAGCGGCGCTTCCACCNCATCTCGCACCCTTGTGCTCCAGCAGAGATCTGACCAGAGGTTCGGTGAGATCAAGGTCGAAGGGACGCTGGTGACGATTGGGCAGCGGCGCTTCCACCTCATTCAGAAGCAGGGCCCCAAGGGGAGGTTAATAGAATTATCAAACAATATAAAATAGGGAATATGACCAAGCAACAATTATGGAGATTTCACCAACTACAATGTAGATGTATTATGGTATTATTGGGAAATACTGGGAGCATACTGGGAGATAGAACCNAATATGACCAAGCAACAATTATGGAGATTTCACCAACTACAATGTAGATGTATTATGGTATTATTGGGAAATACTGGGAGCATACTGGGAGATAGAACCAATTATTATGATTTAGCTGGTTGTTTCAAAAGTTGTTCGTTTCCAGCTTGCCATTTTGGACTTGGGACCTCTTGGGTTTATCGTAGATCTCCCCAGTTCAAAGTATGAATCTATGAATTTGGACTTGAGGATCCGCTGATGCGCGGTGGAGATCCAAAACAGTGATTCATTTTGTGTTTCAATGGGGTCAGGACCCTTTTTTTGCTAGAAAGATACGGCTCCAAAACTGGATGCCTTCTACGAAGGAGTTCTCAACGTTAAAACCTTTTTTTCTGTACAAGAAGAGCTGCCCAAAATGGATGCCTGCCATGAAGAACAGCATAAACACCGTTTTCGTTTGAATATAATGCTCCCAAAACGGGTCCCTTTTACCAGAAAGAAATCCCCAATATTCAAGATTCTATTTGTTAAAAAAGTATTGGTATGTATTGGTCCCAAAATGGTGGCCTATCATCAAATGCGATAAAGAAGCTACCACTATTGCAGCCTCTCTGGTGTAGAGAATGTGCACGCTTTTCTTGTTCAAAAGAACATGGCCCCCAAATGGATGCTCTGGTTTGAAAAGCAAGGAACTTACCAAAACATAATCTGAACTTATTTTCAGTTAATGCTTGTTGGCTCGTGCCTCTTTTATTATGTTGGACCCTTTTACGTCCCATATAATCTAGTGGTTTGAAAACGATTGTGTTTTGGAAAACGGATTTTGGTCAGTGAATGGACCATTGAAACTATGATTCATGTAATCCGGGCGCATATTACCAGCATATCCTGTGAAGCGCAACCCTTTTAGCAATTTGTTTCGATGATTCCTTTCCAACCCCTTGTGCAGTCTTTCAATATTGCACGAGCTTTGTTGCGACTTCTGCTATCAGGTTTTCAATTGATCCTCAGAATGCACGTGAATACTTGTTTGCTTACTTGTTTGGTTCCTTGCTGACCTTATCCCTAGTGGGTTCGCCTTTTTGTTTTGGTTGAACATCAGCAAACACCAAATGATCCGAATCAAATAATTGCGATTCTTCATTGCGGCCGGGGGCACAATATGTTTTTGTTCTTTGGTGGTTTGTGATGTTTTATTGTGATTGCAATATATTGTAAATAGCTACTGGAGGTTACAAACCCAACAGACATAACTGGGGGCCACATTGGGGGCAAAATGTGGGAGGCCAGATTGCTTTGTCTGCGGCGGGTATGGCACAAGACACTGGACGCCAGTCATGCCTGGGACCTCAGTTGCGTTCTGTGGCTGGTCTCATTCCAAGGGACCTTGCCACGTGGCAAGTGCTGTGTATAGAGGATCCAGATGATTTCAGAAGTCCCCCCATAAATACACAACAAATTGGCAAACTTTACCTTTTTGTGTCGTTTAAAGTGATTTGATTGATTTCCGTTCAAATCCATTTAAGTTTGATGGATGACAGATGCCCATCGTCTCATGTTGCTGCTGTTTGGTCAACTCCTGTTGCGCACTTATAGGCTACACTTGCCCGGCAACTTCCAGCATGTGGTTTATGCAAACAGCCCCGGATACTGGAGTTTCACATACCCAAATTGCTTTGCTTCATGTATGCTATATATATATATAACTATACGCAATTATAGGTAACAATACATGTTACATGATGTAATATGCTCATATATTTACAGGAGAAAGAGACCCCAAAGATCCCACAAATGGTAAGTTATATACCATACATGGAGTACATGTGGCACAATGACATGTTTTGGGGCCACTGCACAAACGTTTTTTTCAGGATTTCCTGGGAGCGTCGGGTTTCTCAGTTGGGAAGCTGTTTTGCTGTGTGAGATATTTAAAGCGTGAAACTCTCAAGGGAAGTCCAAGTTTGATTGACCGAAACTCAGTAATCGCTGTTCTCTTCCAAGCACTTGGCTCCTGTGACTGTATTTGTATCGGATTTTTTCTCATCGCACGCAAATCTTCAATCATGTCATAGCAGTGTTCCCCAGCCTGCCTTCTCAGCAACATTTGATTCTCCAAATGGCGGCACCCAAAAAAAATCATTCAAAATTGTTGATGAGTCATCGGAAATTATCGGGTTGACCCAAAACGGTTTGGTGTGCCCCTTTGTCAGAAACCACCATGTCTGGATGATGCTTCGAGGGCCTGATAACAAAACCTGCACCTGGACACGTGCCTAGGGCCTAGATCTCTCTGGCCAAACTCCTCTTGGAGTCTCAAAAAAGGATCACCATGTTGCTTTGGAATTGAAAAAACGAAACGGTGAAAAATAAAAGACAAAAATTGCCCATGTTTCTCCAGATGTTTGTTGATGAAATTCAGACGTGTTGTGACAATTGGCTGAAAGATGGTGAAGTTCTGGGTCAACATGGCAGACCATGGGAACGATCAGGTTTCGGTACTTCTCTGATGCACATTGATTATCATCATACAGTACATTTTTTTCAGGTTTGCCATGTTTTGCCCATAGAGCAGAGACTCCGAAGCTAGAAAGCTTGATCCGGACTTGGCGTTGTCGTTTCCAGACTGGGCGCGCACGCCATGACAGAGCTGCGATGGAAAAAAGGCGGGACAGTGCCATGCATGTATGGCCTCTGTGTTTGTCCAAGACAAGGGGGCATGTGCCCCCAAGTTATTGCCCTGAACAAATTGGGACAATGAAGCTTTTTGAATCATGGGATCGAATGGGGTGCTTTTTAATTTTTTAGACAAAACCATGTTTATCAACGTTTAAGACCACTTGGCAGCTGCAGTGAGTGTCTTGCTGAATGTGTTTCATGATGGTCGCGCCTGAAAGGTATATATATATATTCATTATATTCACTGGTTGGTCTCCACCATTCACACATTGCACTTGATCATTTTTCGTCCACACATGAATTGAAGTGTAACTTCATCATTTTATTGGCGTCGATTGGTCTTTACTGGTTTCCTTGCTGGCTTTACAGAAAATCGTGCATTTTTTGTTAGTTCTTTTGGTTTGATTGTTGCCTTAAGTTACCCTTCCTTTAGCATATGTCTGCTACATTGTGTGCCCGGCAGTCTCTGAGGTCCTAGCAGTAGTACCAGCATACCCTGGCATGTCAGGAAGCTTCAAGGTTGAGGGGCATGCTTAAAGACATTCGTGTTTCACTGTTTCACTGTTTCACACGCGAAGTCAGGATATCTTGATTGGAGCATACCCCTTTGGCAAATATATTTGCATTTTTCCAAAAGCAACCATCACGACAACACCACTACCACAACAATACGACTATATTCCATGAATCCACTATCATCAACACCTTTTATATATCACCACACTGCCCATCTCAAAAGCTATACAACATCACAACAACATTACTACCAGAACAATACCACCTCCATCACAGCAATTATTACGAAACATCCGGAGCAGAGGCATTTTGTGTGGCAACGCTAAGAGGCATGTTAAACCATGACTGTACAAGCAAAACATCCCGATCATTGAGTAGTAGGGTTGCACCACTTGACATATTGTCGACAAGTGCCCTAATTACAAAAATTGGCTGGGCTGGGGCGATTTTTAATCAGCATGCATGGCGCCTCTGTTCCAATCGCACGATAAAGAGGCCGTGGGGAGCGTGGGCGAAACATGACAGGTCAAGGGAAGCCTGGCAAAGTGCTTGGAGAGAACTTATGATGTCAAATGTGTCATAGATTTCATTTGGAAAATTAGTGGGTTATTGGTTTTATGGTTTAATATTCATAAAATAAACATGTCCCCCCCAACACAACAAAACACATATCCATTTGTCAGGTGAGAGTCTTCGGATCTTTGAGTAGCACCTCCTGCCTTTGCCTCCTGCTTCTCTTCCTCTTCCTCCTCGCCTCCTCTCATGATAGCAAGCTCCCAGACGCTCTTTGTCATGCTGGACCTTGGCACTATGGCGAGCTATGGAACACATTCAGAGTATATGTTGGGACACATGCGAAGATGCATGTCAAACTCACAGTCAGCATTGATGTCAGAATATCTGCGACATGACATTTACTGCAGCAAAATGAGCAAATGTAGAATACGTGTCGGAACAAAGGTCCCTCGATTTGGCAGACGGTATGTGAAGCAAAATGTCAGAATCTAGATTTATTTGTCAGACTCAATGTCCGAACATATGTCAAAAGGTCCTTAGTATCATTGCGGGGATCACACAACATAGAGTGTTTTTGTTTGTGAGTGACGGGACAGATTGCCTGTAAGGCCGCGCGTTCTTACGTCAGGCCGCCATCTGGATTCCAACCGGCAGCCCGTGTTGCAAGTGTTGCAACCGTAGGGGCACCAAAGTCTGGGTTCGGCAGGGTTGGCACCACACAATACCATATAGGTATGTTTTGACAACTGGAGATGTAGAAACTTTGCAATGTGACTCCTTTGTGGCGGAGACAACTGATGTAATTAATAGCCTTCGGCATTCCGCCGGCCCACTAAGCTGTTTGCCGGTAGTCCTGTGGGATGAATAGCCAACCTTACAGGTGACCAGTGTGAGGCTGCAGGTACAAGTTGGTTGGTGCAAAAGTTGGTTCGGGTAAAACCAGGTTTGGGTAGAAGCTGGTTTGTGTGAAATCTGGTTGGTGTAAAGTGCGGGGTAGTGAAAAAGGTGATGTGTGTAAAAACAAATTTGTGTAAAAGTTGGTTTGTGTCAAAGCTGGTTGGTGCAAGAGTTGGTTTGTGCAAAAAGTGGTTGGTGTAAAAGAGCGTTTGTGTGCAAGTTGTGAAGATAAAGATGATGATGACGATGTCCTGGAAGATGAAGATGTAAAGAGACTTTGCGAGATGACATTGTATTGAGCCACATCATACTATAGTTGGATACAGTTGGTAGATCCAAGCGGCAGGGCTGTGAGAGTGCATGCGGAGAAGGCCGTGAGTGCAGAGGAAGCGCAAACACTGCATGTGCTTATGGAAAGTGTTGGGCGCAAGGTGGCAGGTTCGAAAGTACTTCTGCCTGGAACGGGCAGTAAACCCTGGAAAAAAAACATGGAAAAATGCTACATCCCAAGGATGAGGCGGAGGAACGAAAGACAAGACGGGGAGAGGAGGAGCAAGGACGATGAAGGAAGAGAACGGAAAAGCATGATGATGAGGATCTTACGAGGATGATGACGACCGAGACGAGGATGATGTACAGAAGATCAAAGATAGTGTTGGATAAAGTATCCGTGATTAGACGAAACTATGCTAGACTAGATATATTAGACTATAGTAGGCTCCAGGATATATGTGGGGGAGGAAGGGTAGGGCACCAAACGAACAATCTATCGAAGGAGCAATATAGGTCTATAGGTAAAGCTACAGCTATCACAAGATGTATCACCAGAACATCCACAAAACACTCCGACAAGCCGGCAGATTTTCCAGAGTTGGATGCATTCCGGCTACTGTCATGCAGGGTGTTGATCAACATGAGGCGGGTACCATGTATTTTGGGTTCGCTGCCTTACACATGTCTAGCCTTTCCGTTGTCAGGTCGCAGCTGCAGCTGAAGCACAACTTCCAGGAGTGACAGGGTTGGGTCTTTGGAAGGCCCTCTGGAACGTAGGTTGTTGATGGTTCTTGCATGCGTGCATCAAATCACCTTGCAAAGCCAATCAAAGCGTTTGCATGCCCCAGACGCATCAGCAGGGCATTCTTTTTTGCACCGGGTTCATCATTCAAACACGGTTGATGATTCCATTATATAACGCCACGTTCGTCTTAATAAACCGCCCCCCCCCCATCCCCCAGACGGTCTAAATCCGTGAGAAGGTTCACCCCCGAATAATGAACAGCAAAACCAAAACTGGGATTCATGAGATTTAGTATTGCCAATGCTTTGAATCCAGTGTTTTTTTCGATGGGATTCATGGGATTTAGTATGAGAAATGTTTTGAATCCATTGGAAAAATAGACTAGCCAGAAGGATGTTGTTTAATAGGGGGTGACCACACATGTTGATTAGTAGGACGGGACCAACCCAAAGTAGTATTGCTTATTGGAATGTGGGTGTTGCTTATTCGGGTTGCTTGTTAATATGAACTTAAGATTACGGATATCGTTACAACGAGAATCAACCTTTTTACTCCTGAAACTGATCATGAAATGCTTTCTGAAAGGGTAGAGCTTGGGAATCTTTCAGTGTGAACCCCAACCCTTTTTAAGGATGCTGAAGGTGGTTTGCCCCACATTTCACATCTAACGTGAACCATAGGGACTGCATGCGTTAGGTTGTGTTCACTATGACTTGCCATTTTCACTTGCTAGCTGACTCCAGTATGAGTTTTGCGCATGGCAGCTGATCCATTTGTCCACAGTACTCACCAGTTTCCCGGGTAGTTTAGGTTTGCAGGAGAGCTTGGTGATGCAAGGAGTCCAACTGGGTATCTTTGTTAAGAGTCGACTTATGAAATCTGAACTTTCCGGCTCCAACCGCAGGTCAAGGCAAAGCAAACTTTGCGTGCAGTTTCAATTCATAGTCCGCAATGTTGGTTACCGACCCAAGTTATGGTCTGCTAAATCCGAAGCTTGGTTGTATAATTCCAAGTGTTTGAAGGTTGTAGAGCTTCAATTCGATTCAATTCTTTGATAGGCACGGACATCATACTGTTGGTCTACATTTCATTGTCTCCCAATAGCCCGTTATGGTTACTTAAATCCCCATAATGTTTACTGGTTCATCATCAAGTTTCTCATTGAAATCGCAACAGACTTGGGATGATGAATCAACATGAATCAACCTTATGCTTTATTTGTTGCTGAATTCAAGATAAAAACCCTAGTGACTAGATGTTTTTTCAACCCCAGTTTTTACAGCCAAAATGTCCCATTCTATCCCTACAATGCGGGTTTGCATGAAGAAAGGGTACCCCACTACATTCACTCACTGGCCATAAAGCAATATTCCCTAATATTTCCCTATTTCAAAAATCCACGTCAGACATGCCCAAATCATTTTGAGTTGATCATATATACATATAGAATACATATAGATAGAACAATTTGTATATACTGTATATATATATGTATATATATTGATATATATTATTATTGTTATTTTTATTATACTATCCATTTATAATCCACTGCACGATGAAATACCCAGATTTGCTGGTTAAATCTTTCATGAAATTGGGAGCTTATATGAAATCAATATTCAGCGCTAGGCGCCGCAACGCCTTGAAGACAGTGAAGTCCGCTGGTGACGTCCGAAGGCAGATGTGATCAAGTCTTGATCTGAGATTAAGCGAAATCAAATTCACTAGTAACTAAATATAGCTAGTATTTGGGTATTGAATACATTTATTTGCTGATGTGTAAGGTTTATTCCCCATGATATGTGTTTTCAATGCTACTCGCATATGCATATAATGTTTTTGTTTCTTAATGTACCTATATTTGGATGTCAGGTGGAATATTGTGATAATCAAAACACATAGTCAAAACAATCAAGACATGCCGTATAGAATGCATAATGGTATATGTGATTTTTTGCGATTGGTTTTACATAGTATGATATTTCTATATGTAGTTACTGTATATAAATACTTGCTTGCCAGTGGGCAACTGATTCCCCAACACTTCAATACGTATTTTTCCGAGGACACCCTGGTTTAGCACGTGAATGGGTAGATAGAATTTGGAGGGCATTAAGGGGATGGCCTGGTGGTGACTGGCATGGTGGGATATTGGCAAGACAATATAGATATCAACCAAGCAGGTATTCGGCTTGGAAAACGGTAAGTATTGGAACTTATTGGCTGTTGACCCCTGAATGCTCTTAACTGGCGAAGCTTGAGAAATACTGAGAAATCTATTGTTTGTTTTGATCAGTTGCCATAGTGTTGGGGATGGACCAGTAGAGGCAATGACCAACCACTATTTAAAAATGAATTTTGATTACGGTGAATCCCATAGAAAACCATGTCCATTAGCATTATTGTGAAAGCTGTCGATGGCTAATCAGGATGCATCATCAGAACTCACATGTTTAGCCCAATACCAGCTGATGATCTATCATGTCCCTGTAGGAGCTATGTTTTTGTTGATGAACTCCCAATGTTTGCTGCCAGAATATCACTGGCTATGTTTGGTTGCCCCCTGGCAGGACCGCTGGCTGGAGAAAATCCCGCATTCATAGATTTGATGTGCTACCAAGAAGGTCCATTTTTCCATTGCCAGCTTCGAATCCATACGAAGCCATTTACATGCTCATTTCAGCATTTCTGACAGTCAAGTCCAAAAATATGATTGTCACATTGGAATTTTGTATAGTTCAGTCCCGATATTGGATGATCAAAACATGCAAAGAAATTTACTAGTTGTTTGAAAACAACCGCAGCCACCACCAGCTCAGCTGCCTTGGCTGAGCAGGTCTCAAAGACGCGGTGCGGGTCTTCAAGGTGCGTTTCGGGGGAGAGAGGGATTTGGCAGTCGTTGGTGAATCATCAAGTATGATTCATGGGAAAACAGTGAGGAAACAATGGGAAAATTGTACAGGTAAATACTTGGGGAATCATGGGTACATAATAATGTCCCTCATGTAGTTGATTATGATTAGGAATCCTGCAGCAGGGTGTGGTAGGTGCAAACACCGCGGTAACTGAGAATCTTAGCTCTAAAGGTTATGAACCATTACCAGTAACTGAGAAGTTTGGTTTAGAAACCTCCCCTCCATCACACCGTGTGAGACTGGTCGGTTATGGGGGGCCAAAACATCTCTTCGGATGATGTTTGGAGCACCAGGGACCAGGGACAAGTCGTGATTAATAATCTCGGTAGTATCTGGAAGGGGGATTCGTATAGATCATTGGCTAAACATACTCCGACCTAAAAATCCGGACATGTAAGTGGTCAAGCCAAACACCCGCTAAAAGAAAGAATGTTATTGTCATCCCAGGGAATCTTGATCTGATCAGTTTATAAATCATATAAGTGGGGTTGTATCATACAATAATTTGCTTTGCAGTGCAGCATTGTTGTTCACTCCTTAGGTGCGCACCCCGTTGGGAACGGGACGAGTTGTCGAGGTTCTTTCCTGCGAAACCTGGGACAAAGTATGGATGTTTTGGCAGACGGCTTTCAGGGCCACCACTGAGCTGTCCAAAAACAGCGTAGGTTTTTTGGCGTCCCCCACCTGTTGTTATCGATCCAAGCTCCAAACTCAACACTGGTACGGTGGCCGGGCCGTTCAGGAGCCCATTGCCTTCACTTACCCAGCGGTGTGCCCAAAGCGCCGTGAGTTCGTGAGGCGATTTGCGGCTGTGGAGATGTGCACTTGTAGATGGCGGTTTTTATGGGGAAATCATCTTCACGTGGACCGTTACCGTTGTCCATAGCCATGTTTGATTGCTGGATGGTAACAAACCAGCTGCCCAGATCACAGGAAACCTTGTTTTCCATTCGCCATCACTTTCGGAAATTCAAGACAGCTATGGTATAGATGGTCCGCTGATGGAAATTATATTTACGCCGTGTCAAAAGGGAGTGCTTGGTTGCTTCCCAAATATACCTTCTGCTATTTGGGGTCTACGTTATCGTAATTGATAAGTAAATTATCTAAATATATATATATATATATATGGGACTTTTTCCGTTGCTATCTTAGATTACCAGCGGCTACAGCAGCTGCAAACATTGGTTTGCCGAAACCTGAGATAATTGAAGTTTCTTTGCGGTCGCAGTTTGCACTCCAGCAATGTCATCTAGCAATTGGACATCGCAATTTGCTGAAGGAATATCGCCAGCATTGGGTGACTGGACACTTGAATGTGCAAAGTAGGTGGGTCATAGTTTAGTTGGTTTTTGCAGGTTGTAGCTGCCCACTTTTACATGGGATGCAACCCAGTTATGCGCGCGCACACACACACACATGTACTAATGTACATATTTCATATTTATAGAGAGGTCGCATTGGTTGCCGCCAGCTGCTACCTAGGGTGCCATCCGTATTCAAGCAGCCTGCATTTGCTCCCGCCCAGTCCCGACCAGGAAGGCTCCGGACCCCATCTGCAGGGACACCTGGCAATTAGATTCTATCAGATTGGGGCAACCTGCAATCCGCACAAGCCGTCTCTGATGATTTTGTTGCGACTCTAATTTGTGCAAAGCTCCACAACCGGTATGCTGGGTGATCATCACAAGAGTCTTCAGGATTATTTCGTGGCTTGTGGTTCGTCAAGGTTCACTGCTTTCCTCTCATCACCTCTTGTTGCCGTTCACCACTATTTTATTATTCATACTACCAAGAAAAAAGATCATGTTTGAGACAATCTCAGTGAGACTTTTGGATGGTGAGATGAGATGGTGGTCTTTATCACAATGATCCAGCAGCAATTTGAGAAGCAGATGGGGTCNATGGTGAGATGAGATGGTGGTCTTTATCACAATGATCCAGCAGCAATTTGAGAAGCAGATGGGGTCACTAGACCTGTCTCTGGGTGGTTTGAATGGCGATGGGGACTCTTGCAAACAGCTTGGAAAGGCCCACCTCAAATTGGGCAGGCTCCATGCAGATGACTTTTGGCATTCTTAAGCAGGACCTGTGGGGTATAGCGCGTCTTGTCCTAGCCTTATCGCCGCACATATATTTTCAAAAAAAGTTGCAAAGTGCTGTGTCTCAACTTCTTTTTGCTAGATAGGTGCACAGCCCAAAACATCCCAGTTCCCCATTTGAAAATGGCAGCATGCCCCGATTCGTTCAGCGATCTGAGGCCTAACGGGCTACGAGACATAATACCTCAGACAGGCGAAGGATGCACTGGTGGCCCGGATGCCTGGGAAGACTTTCACACTGGGATGCGGATGCCCTTGGAAGGCATCAAACATGGCTAGTTGGGAAATCCCTTGAGAAAAAAACAATCAATGGAGGTGTTAATCCGACAATCAGCTATGATATAGTTATCAATTTGATATTTTCCAGCAAGTTATGTTTATTAGCGAAGGGTATATGAATTGGTGTGAATGAAGAGCCAAGATGGCCAAGCAGTTTTTGGATGTTTCATCATCTTCCCCTGTGAGGTTCAATTTGGTTTTGACGTTGAGGGACCGTTTGGACTGGTGTACTTAGATGATTTTTGAAATATTTTGATATGCCTGCACTGAGAGGGCTGCCTTGCGTGTGTAATAGCTCTGGTCGTTAGCAACTGGATACTTGTTCACTTTTGTCGGCATTGTGTTCTGCAATTCAGCAACATAGACTTCCTGACAGCCAACGAAGTGGTGACTTATCAAAGGAAGTTGTCATCAAAGGAAGTTGGGAAGCAATGACTTAGAAAAGTGGTGACTGTGGGAAGTGGTGACTTAGAGAAGTGCTGACTTAGAAGCATCTCGCACCCTTGTGCTCCAGCAGAGATCTGACCAGAGGTTCGGTGAGATCAAGGTCGAAATATGACCAAGCAACAATTATGGAGATTTCACCAACTACAATGTAGATGTATTATGGTATTATTGGGAAATACTGGGAGCATACTGGGAGATAGAACCTATTGTTATGATTTAGCTGGTTGTTTCAATAGTTGTTCGTTTCAAGCTTGCCATTTTGGACTTAGGACCTCTTGGGCTTATTGTAGATTTCCCCAGTTCAAAGTTTGAATCTATGAATGTGGGCTTGGATCCGCTGATGTGCGGTGGAGATCCAAAACAGTGATTCATCTTGTGTTTCAATGGGGTCAGGACCTTTTTTTTGCTAGAAAGATACGGCTCCAAAACTGGATGCCTTCTACGAGGGAGTTCTCAACATCTCAACGTTAAAAGTTAAAACCTTATTTTCTGTACAAAAAGAATTGCCCCAAAATGGGTGCCTGCCATGAAGAACAGCATAAACACCGTTTTCGTGCCAACATAATGCTACCAAAACGGGTCCCTTTTACGAGCAAGAAATTCCCAATATTGAAGTTTCTATTCGTAGAAAAGTGTTGGTCCCAAAATGGTGGCCTTTCATTTTATGTGATAACGAAGCTACCACTATTGCAGCCTCTTTGGTGTAGAGAATGTGCAAGCATTTCTCGTTCAAAAGAACATGGCCCCCAAATGGATGCGCTGGATTGAAAAAGAGGAAACATACCAAAACATAATCTGAACTTATTTTCAATGCTTGTTGGCTCGTGACCTTTTCCTTTTCACCTAGCTCTATATGTTGGACCCTTTTACGTCCCATATAATCTAGTGGTTTGAAAACGATTGTGTTTTGGAAAACGGATTTTGGTCAGTGAATGGACCATTGAAACTATGAATCATGCAAGCCGGGCGCATATTACCAGCACATCCTGTGAAGCGCAACTTTTAACGATTTGTTTCGATGATTCCTTTCCAACCCCTTGTGCAGTCTTTCAATATTGCACGAGCTTTCTTGCGACTTCTGCTATCAATTTGAACCTCAGAATGCACGTGAATATGTGCTTGCTTATTTGTTTGGTTCCTTTCCGGCCCCCTTATCCCTAGTAACTAGTAGGTTTGCCTTTTTGTTTGGGTTGAAAACCATGACCAAATGATCTGAATCTAATAATTACGATTCTTCATGTGCGGCTGGGGGCACACGATGTTTTTGTTCTTTGGTAACGAGGTTTGTAACATATTGTGACTATAGCTATTGGAGGTTACAAACCCAACAAACATAACATTGGGGGGCAAAATGTGGGAGGCCAGATTGCTTTGTCTGCGGCGGGTATGGCACAAGACACTGGACGCCGGTCATGCCTTGGACCTCAGTAGGTTGCTTTCTGTGGCTGGTCTCATTCCAAGGGACCTTGCCACGTGGCAAGTGCTGTGTATAGAGGATCCAAATGATTTCAGAAGTCACGCCATAGATACACAACCAATTGACATTCTGCAGCTTTTTGTGTCGTTTGAAGCGATGTGTTTTTTCTCAAGTTTGGGGGATCCAACTAAGTAAGTTTGATTTGATTGTCGTCCGTTCAAACGGATTGAAGTTTGATGGATGACAGTGATGCCCATGATCTCGTTCTGCTGTTTGGTCAGCTCCTTTTGCGCACTTAGAGGCTGCGCTTGCCCGCTGTCAAACATTTGCCACCGTTCACTCCAAACACACATACACACAGAGATATATTTGTATATATATATATATGTGCGTGTGTATGTATTTAATACACCATTGATATACGTATACATATATATACATATGCATCTACATACACCGTAATGCATGGAGCATCTGGGAAAGGGGATTTGAGTTCCTCGAAAATTCGAGCCTTGTTGCATGGAAGTCTTGATCTCAAGTGGCTGAGGCTGGGAGAAAGAAACCCTTCAGGGTTTCTTCTCAGAGCTCCTGCAGACAAATAGCCTGCCTTACTCAAGGCAAAACTTAAAATCTCCGCTGGTGAACAGAGGGAGCTATGACTATGGGCATCCATGTTTAGGAGCTGGGGGCTACTCAGAGTTTCCCAAACCATATGATAGTTGAATATAGTTGATAAATTTGCGCGATTGGCTAAGCAGGTGTGATGGATGCTAATCGATGACAGNGGGGCTACTCAGAGTTTCCCAAACCATATGATAGTTGAATATAGTTGATAAATTTGCGCGATTGGCTAAGCAGGTGTGATGGATGCTAATCGATGACAGAAAATCAGGGCCATTCATGGGCCCACCAAAGGCCTTGGCTTCCGGGCCAAAACTTGATCCTTTCGGTTGAATTTGTTTGGGAAATGATTTTCCTGTGGATACCCTCCGCTAATCGAACATAGCTACCGAATGGCCCATTTATTGATGATTTCCTTTTGAAACATGGTGATTTTCCATAGCTATGTTAAACTATATACCAGATGGTACATGGGATGTTGATCCTTGCCAGAAATGGATGATGGGAAAGTCTNCCTTTTGAAACATGGTGATTTTCCATAGCTATGTTAAACTATATACCAGATGGTACATGGGATGTTGATCCTTGCCAGAAATGGATGATGGGAAAGTCTGGAGGGAACCCCGCAAATATTTGATGGTAAACCCCCAGTCAGTTTCTGGTTTCGATTTTTCACACCAAAACCTATCCGTTCAAATCATATGTTTATCCCATTACTCCACCATTTTCCTGGTTAGCTCCCCGTCCGAACGAACCATGGTCTGGTGAAACCATTGACATCGATTGATGGACTGAGGGGTCACAGCTGAAACCAGGCGGCTAAACTGGGCGCTGCTGATCCTTCTGTCGTCACGGTTCCCAGTTCTTCGGCCTGGGGAAAAGTTGTTGAATGGTTTAAGTCTAGTTCAAGCTTATGCCCGATAAGATTGAACCGTGGCTTTTCACTACTTTGGAAGGAATTTACTTTTCGATCTTTTTTTCGGGGGTTAGTATGACGTTGTTTTTGTGACATTTCAAGCCTCAACGCGTTTTTCGCGGAGCTGCGGCAGACAAACACGCTGCCGTATTCGAGGCAAAGTTTAAAATCTCCGCTGGTGAACAGAGGGAGCTATGGGCATCCATATTTCCTATAAAATGAGGAGCTGCAGGGGCTACTCAGAGTTTCCCAAACCATATGATAGTTGAATATAGTTGATAAATTTGCGCGATTGGCTAAGCAGGTGTGATGGATGCTAATCGATGACAG
>BGPT01000512.1:123465-176225 GCA_003297045.1 Symbiodinium sp. clade C Y103 | reverse complement strand
CCTTTTGAAACATGGTGATTTTCCATAGCTATGTTAAACTATATACCAGATGGTACATGGGATGTTGATCCTTGCCAGAAATGGATGATGGGAAAGTCTCCAGTCAGTTTCTGGTTTCGATTTTTCACACCAAAACCTATCCGTTCAAATCATATGTTTATCCCATTACTCCACCATTTTCCTGGTTAACTGGTCATTGGTGATCCTGCTGTCGTCAGGGTCCAAGTTGTTCGGCCTGGGGAAAAGTTGTTGAATGGTTTAAGTCTATAGTTTAAGTTTATGATATAGCATTCCCCGATAAGATTGAACGGTGCCCACGACCTTGGCTTCCGGGCCAAAGATTGGTCCTTTCGGTTAAATTTGTTTTTGGACAGAAAATTGCCCAAGTGTAGATAGATAGATAGATACATATTTGGTTTATACCATACATGGAGCATATGGTCAAGGGGATTTTTTGATCGAAAACTGGAGCCTCTATTTGTAGTGTCCGGGCCGTGTCGCGCTGTGTCCTGTGAATGGCAGCATTGGAAGCCCTTCCTGGGATGAAATCCATTGCGCCTATGGCCGGGGAGGCGCCGGTTTGGGGGCGCAGAGGCTCTAGCGCCATGGTAGCCACATACTAGGCAGCCCAGAGATTCCATGGGGCCTTGTCTCTGGTGTCATGGTAGCCATGTGAGGTACTGCAAAATTCTTTGGTTGAGACCAGCTACCTTCGCACCAATGTTGGGCTGGTGATGAAATGCTCATATTTGGTTTGCTCTTCCCTTTCCAAGATGATGGCCATCAAATATCAGTGGTGCTTTGGCCGCAACTGCTTGCCGATTACCAGTCCTTATGATGAATTTTCGAGAGAGGTTGGAAATACTTCTCAAAGAAATTCTACCACGGTTGTAGCTGGTGCCCGTCGTTATTCTTCCCACACCTTTGATGGATGTCCAACTCAAAACACAGCCCAGGCCGAGCAGCACCCCCCGCTCCACTCACCGAAGAGGACCAGGGTGATCGGGTGATCTGCCTGGAATGACTCGAAAAAAACATATGTCTTTTCTTGGCGGTGAAAAATCTACAGGGAAGCTTTTGGTGAAGTTGTTGCTTCGAATCGCCATTCAGTGGGGCTACTTTGAGCCCGCTTGCCCTAAAAGTAATATAAAGTAGTACTAGCTTGGCATTTGGAGATCGAAGTGAGGATGGCAAGTTGGCAAATCTGAGCAACCTTGATGAGTAGTCCACAAAGACATCAGCCTCTCGGTCAAACTAGTCAGCGATTTGTGACTTGGATATGCTATCCCCATATTGGCAGTTGCAAACCATGAGCCAACTATAGCCAACTCAACATGTGATTGGGGTAAAGCAACCCCCAAAAAGATAGAAAAGACTTGCCTATTTTTGGTGGGGATATACCTCAAAGGATAGCAGGTCCCGGGTCCGCGATTTGAGTATGTCGCTTCTTCCATCAGGACCTCCAAGGGCGCGGGCTCCATTCCTTGCCCCTTGGAGGATTTTTTATGACTTCAACGTGGGAGTTTGATGGGGTGGTTGATATATTTAGTGCCCAAGCATGACTTTACATGACAGCATGGGGACAGTTGCATTGATTTTGCCCTATAACTCAACAGGATGTTGGTTCGGTAAGGGTTCCAGTTTTAACTGAAGGTTCCAAGAAAGGGCTCCTTTGTCAAAACTACTACTGTTGCAAGATTCTCAAGGTGAAAATTCGAAAATTAGCGATAGCTAGATAGGTAGATAGTCAGGTAAGTCAGTAAGTGGTAGACCTTTTGCTAAACCAATGCTAAACCTACCATTTGGGGATGGTATATGCGACCCATTTACGCCCCTTTGTTGTAACTTTGCCACATATTATTTTGAGTTTGCCCGTTCCCACATCTGGCACCCTTGGGCTCCAGCAGAGATGTGACCAAAGGTTCGGCGAAATGCAAGTGGACGGAACTGCGGTCACAATCGGCCAAAGGAAGTTCGCCCTCATCCAGAAGCAGGGCCCCAAGGGGGGGGTTGGTGTTTATGAAATCATCCAACAATATGGGGATTTCACCAACTGAAACGGGGATGTATAATTACATATATATATATATGGTTACAGGGTTGTTTTGGGCGTTTGTTTTTGCGCATGTTTTTGGGGCTGCTAGAATTCTGAATCCATGTAAATCCAATCACAAAGCTTCTTAGAAGCAATGGGAATCCAACTGTTTCTAGTCAAATGGGAATCTAATTTTTTCTATTTGAAAAGCACCCCAAAAACATGCAAACCCAGAGGTTTCAAGGTTTGCCTCGGAAAAAACCTTGGGGTACCCACTTTGGTAATGATATTTACCACTATTTTGGTGCTATATAACTCCCGGATTGGTCAATGGTCAGGGATTTTGATGGGGTTTTATGGGAATTTACAGTAAACATGCTTCTCCGGCACCACCTTCATTTCAACTAGAAGGTATTGTCAGTGAATCGACCTGTTTTGGCAATTGCTTCTTTTTTTGAAACGGACTTGGGCTCCGGGGAGGTTGCACCTGCTTCTATTTGAAAAAAATCTTTAATATCTTCTATCTTTCGGTCCCGGTATATATATGATTCTGGTATAGGCAAATTATGTTGGACCCCCTTTGCGTCCCACAAGCTAGGTTTGGAAACAATGTTATTTTGGGAAGCAGGTTTGGACCAGCGAATGGACCTTGCAAAAAAAATGTAAGTAACGCCGTCCGGATATTGCCAGCGTATCCTGTCATCCGCAACCCTTGCCACCATGTCTGTTTCAATTTTCCTTTCCAACCTCCATGTGCTATCTTGAATTTGCACGAAGTTTCTTGTGAGTTCTGCGATACTTACATGAATGTCGTTGACTTATTTATCCGGTTCCTCTTTCACCCTATCCTTGTAGCAGGTTCACCTGTTCATTTTGATTGAGAATCAGCCACCATCATATGACCCCAAATCAAATGCCATTCTTTATGTGCGGCCAGGGGCACGAGATGTCTTTATTCTTGTCACAAAGCTTCTATACAAGGTTGTGCCCCCTGGTTCGCTAAGTTGGTTTATGTTGGCTTAGAATTAGCAATTATCATCAATTATCATAACCAGGGTATATGGTTATAGATCGAATTAGCAATATTTCAATAGTTCATCGTTTGAAACCAAGAAACATAACCGGGGGTCCTACCTGGTGAAAAATGTGTGAGGCCAACCTTTTTGTGGTGCGGCGGCTACACCTCGGTAGGAATCGCTCGCGGTGTGCGCGGGGCCTTGGTGGTGGCTTTCACAGGGTCATCTGTGGCTTCAAAGTCTCATTCGACCTTGCCACCTCACAAGGAGCGAAAAAGCAGCAAGTTCTGCAAATGGAGCCTGAGAGTGAAATACCACAAGTATCCCACAATCAGGTGATTGTTTTAAGAACATTTCAGGGGCCCTCCGCAAATACCCGCAATTTGACACGCGATATTTTTTGGCTGCGCCTGTGCTTAAAGTGCAGTTTGTTTGATTTTTTTTGTGTGTTTGTGTGTTTGTTTCATTCCGACTTGTCAGGAACATCTTCCAAGCTTAGGGCACCCAACCTGCTTTGATTTGATTGATTTCCATTGAAATTCAAAACTATTGAAGTTTGATGGAGGAGAAAGGCTCATAACCTCCCGTTTATGGTCTCCTGTATTTGGTGTTTGGTTAATTCTATGCATTTAGAGGTATGCACTTGCCAGAGGCAGCTTCAAGCATTTGGTTTGTGCAAACGGCCACGAACACTGGGTTTGATATACACAAATGCTCCATGTACGGAATGCTCCATAATACAGCATTTGCCCCAAGAATGGCCCACATGGTAGGTACATATACATACATGGAGCATATGCGATAACATGATATGTGATTTGGGGCCGCAGCAGAGCCGCTCTTTTCAGGATCACATGGTCCCGTCCGGTTTCTCAGTTGGGCAGCTGTATTGCTGGGCAAGCTTTAAAAAAAAAACGTGCGCCTATAATTTTTAAAGAGAGGCCCACGCTTAATTGGCCAAGAGGTGGCAATTGGTGCTTTCTTGCAAGCAGTTGTTCCTGTTATTTGTTTCGGACTGATCATCAAGGCAATGAAATCTACAATCATATCCCCAGGTGTTCGCCTGAGCACCTTCTTGGCAGTGCACTATATAATTACTTATATCTAATATTTGAAGATCTATCCGAATCGTGGGACCCCAAAATCATCCAAAGTCATTGCCAAAAGGGAAGCCAGACAATTTTTTCGTGAACGTTGAATTTCCGAGATAGCTGAAATTGTGGCACCCTAGGATAATTCAAAATTGGTCATGAGTCGCTGATAATTTCAGGGAAGACCCAAAACGGTTTTGGATTTACCCATTGTCAGAAACCACCGTTTCGGGATCGTGCTTCGAGGCCGCGACGGCTTGACCTGCACGTGGACGCGTCAATAGATTCTGTGGGGTCCCTATCTGTAGGGTCTTGAAGGCACTCCTGTTAAGATCGAACATGATTGAACAAAATTTGAAACAGGAAAATTACTTTACTCCAAGTGATCCCCACCATGGCAAATATCGATATATATATATATATATATTGACATTCTATCTGGCATCTAGTTGGACATTCTATGGAAAATTTTCTGTAAAGCCGTGATGACGGTAGCAACCTAACTGAATGGACGCCTCTTTCTGACATTCTTTCCGGCATTTTGTCTGACGTGTATTCGGACATTCTATCTGGCATTCAATCTGGCATCTAGTTTGGAATTCTATCTGATATATATTATATATATATTCTGACATTCTACCTGGCATTCTATCTGATTCTTTCTGGCATTCTTTCTGACAATCTACCTGGCAGTCTATCTGACATATATTCTGACACTCTACCTGGCATTTTATCTGACACATATTCTGACATATATTTTGGCATTCTAACTGGCGTTCTATCTGACATTTATTTGACATATATATTCTGACATTCTCTCTGACATTCTATCTGACATCTCGTCTGGCATTCTATCTGGCATGTATACGGTTTGCAGTCCGGCAGTGCCCACTGCGATCTGGCGGTCCTGGGTCTGGTGACGCGCTTGGTTGCCGCAGGCGCCGCCTCATTCTGCCTGGCAGGCGTGGCACTTGGTGACATGGACTTTCGTTTTGTGTGGCAGGCGTGGCACTATGGGGACATGGACCTTCACTTTGTGTGGCAGGTGTGGCACTTACGGCATCGGGCTGGGTCTGGTGACGCGCTTGGTTGCCGCGGGCGCCGCCTCATTCTGCCTGGCAGGTGTGGCACTTGGTGACATGGACTTTCGTTTTGTGTGGCAGTTGTGGCACTTGGTGACATCGACCTTCACTTTGTGTGGGACCTTCGTTTTTTGTGGCAGGCGTGGCACTTGGCGACATGGACCTTCGTTTTCTGTGGCAGATCACACACAATTGTTTGCACACAACTCTCTCACACACATCTCTTTCACACACAACTTTGTCACACACAACCCCTCCACACACAACTTTTCACACAGCACCCACGCACAACTTCCTTGCACACAACTCTTCCACTCACAGCTCTCTCACACACACAACTCTTACACACACAACTCTCACACACAACTCTCTCCCACAACTCTTCCACAAACATCTCTTTCACACACCACTTTGTCACACACAATTCTTTCACACACAATTCTTTCACGCACGACTCCTTCACACAATCTGTCTTCCACCATACCCTTTCTCTTCCCTGCCTTTCCCATCCCATCTTCACATCTGCTGTGGTACTTATTGGAAGAAGTTGACATGTGGGGTTATCCGGTCCTTTAATTCTTTTTTAGGTGATGGCATGTTTGTTTTGCCATGAAGTTGGCCGTTTGTTTCGTTTCCATGTGGCATTAAGTTTGGCAAGTCAAGTGGTAAATTTCTTGTCAGTGATTTTGTAGCATCGTGGGCTCGCTTTCGTTCACTCTTCCTTATTGGCACCCGCGCAGGCATTGTGCATAGCTTTTCCTTCGCACCGTTTCGCGCAACAATGTAGGGGATTCTGTGCCTTTTTAACGGCTGAGAGTTTTTGTGGTTTTGAACAGCTGTGGTGTTTATTTAATGAAAAACATCTTCAAATTAGTTAAAAATTATTTTTTGAAATTTGAGACTATTCCGAGCCTTAGTAAGTTATTGAAACAATTGTTTTGGCAATGAGGTTCATGAATATTTTTTTCAGGTTGATAGACTTGGGTAATTCATATATTTACCTGCACATGGAGCATTTAGGCATGTCAACCTCGAATGTCCGGGCCGTTTCGCCATGCAAAGTCAGGCCCTGCGGCTTGCTTTGCCCGCGCGCTTTGTCCTGTGAATGGCAGCATTGGAAGCCCTTCCTGGGATGAAGTTCATTGCGCCTATGGCCGGGGAGGCGCCGGTTTGGGGCGCAGAGGCTCTCGCGCCATGGTAGCCATAGAGAGCTATAGGTAGCATGTATGTATACATATATATCCCTTTAGAATTGATTCAAGAAGCACAAATATACCATATTTCCCTTTATATTTTCCTCCGTATTCCCTATTGAATGGGAACCCGACGTGCTACAAATAGAGTTTCTCAACCATTTTATAGTTGATACATCGGTGCAATTGGCTAAGCTGGTGATGGACGATAATCGATGACGGAGAAAATCAGGGCCATTCATGGTTCCACCAAGGCCCTTGGTCTCCGGGCCACGAAAGTATCAATTCGGTTGAATTTGTTTGGGAAATGAATTTCCTGTGAATACCCTCCGGTAATTTGCCATAGCTATGTTGAAGTGCCAGTGGGTAAAATGGGATGTTCTTGATCTTGGGGATGATGGGAAAATCTGATGGAACCCTGCAAATATTTCATTGTTAAACCCCATCCAGTTTCTGATTGCGATTTTTCACACCAAATCCAATCCATTGAAATCAGATTTTGCTGGATAACTCCCCGTCCGAACCATGGTCCGGTGAAACCGTTGACATCGAGTGGTTGACTGAGGGGTCACTGCTCATCAGTCCCACCCCAGGCGCCTGAATTGGGCATGCATTCTCCTGCTGGCGTCCGGGGTCCCAGATTATTGGCCTGGGGAAATGTTGGCGAATAAAATTTTACCGTTCGATCTTTTTGTGGGGGTTAGTATGCCGTTGCTTCTGGTGAGTTTTAAATCTATTTCGACCTTCCAAGCATCTAGAAAAACGTGGTCTATATACCTGTTTTTTGATGTTAACGAATTCTAATCGGTACTTGGAGAAGTATGTTTAATTTCTTTTTTTGCTAGTAAATATACATTGTTTGAAATGAGAAAATGTGTCTATTTTTTCCGGATGTTAGAGTTTAGCCATACGGTATGGATATTGTGAGATTGACTATGGCTATGGATGTAAAGATATGTCAAGGGTTTTCCGGACTGGTTGCACGTTGTTCGCACCCATGGGACATGGGTCCGGTACAAAGTTATCTTAGCTATCCTGACGGACAATGGTTTACGTCTCTGCCTCGATGTATTTCCATGTATTTCCTCAAATAATGAAAATTCGGAAGGTTGCTGTTCGGATGGAGGCTATTCCCTGGTAATTCATTATAGTGTGCCATGTAAAATGATGAGCACGGTCATTTGTAAATGGCCAAAGCATCTATGGGTGGGACGTTTTTCATTGCTATGTAAAATTGCAAGAGGATGCAACAACCGCATACATTGGTTTACCCGAAACCTGAGCAGTTTGCAGTCCAGCAAGGTCATCCAGCAATTAGGCATCGCAATTTGCGGAAGGAATATCACCAGCAACCGGGTAACTGGTTGCTTGATTGTGCAAGGTAGGTGGATCATAGTTGACATTTCCAAGTTGTAGCCACCCGACTTATAATCACTTATGTGTATCAGATGCAACCCTGTTGTTATTGCATAAATTATGTATGCATTGAGGTCGTATAGGTTGCTCTCCAGCTTCTAGCTGGGGTGCCATTCGCACCCAAGTAGCCTGCCATTTGCTTCCAATAAGTCCCGGCCAGGAAGGCACCGGACATTTGCAGGGACACCTGGCAATCAGACTCTATCAGACTGGGTGACCTCAAGTCCGCATAAACCGGCTGGGTGGTCATCACCTTTTGTGGCGGTTCACCACTATTCATGTGCCTTCCTTTAAGCGTTTACATATAAACATGTAGTTGTGGAAAAAACACCATTTGTAGATAATTTTCCTCTGAAAACCAGGTGGTTTCCACATCTATCTTAGTTTACCCCAGGTTAATACAATATCATACAATCCAAAAAAGTGGGTCATTGCTGAAGCCAATCTCAGTGAGACTTTTTGACCGTGAGACGGTGCTGTTTATCACAAGGATCCAGCAGCAATTTGTGAAGCAAATGGTTCACTAGACCTGTCTCTTGGTAGTTTAAATGGAGACTGTTGCAAACAGTTTGGAAAGACCCACCAAAAAAAGAGCAGCCTCCATGCAGATAACTTGTGGCATTCTCAAGCAGAACCTGTGGGTATGGCATGTCTTGTCCTAGTTTTATCTTCTCAAAGAATGACGAAACACAACAAACCGCTTCGTCTCAACTTATTTTTGCTTCATAGGTACACAGCACGCGCTCTGATTTCAATCCATTTCAAGACTTTGACGAAAAAAACATCCCAAACTCCAACATCCCAGTTCCCCGTCTGAAAATAGCAGAGCAGGGCGTTTGATCCTCGATCTGAGGCTTGAAAAACAGGGACACATTCCTGAGACAGGCAAAGGATTCGCTGCAGGCCCGGATGCCTGGGACTATATTTTCATAGGAACCGGCTTGGGCGCAGGTACTCTTTTTTATCTCGTTTTGGTGTCATGAAACATGGCTATTGTAGTTGGGAAGTCTTCTAGAGATGGCTGTTCAAATCGGAACATCAGCTATTTTTGGTTCAATCTAAAACCCATGCCTGACTGTAAGTGCACATAAAGCTACGATAAGCCCTGCTTCTGGGAGTTATTTCAACCAACCTAGCTAAGTTTGGGGCACCAACTTGTATGACAGAATCATCTTAGTGACCCCCTCATGTACCAACTTCCTCCGGCCTCCCAGGATGAGGCTGCCCAGCCGGATGCAGTCAAGCATCGCATCCAGGAGGCCAAGAAGGTGCTTCAGCAGATGGGTTTGGATTGGGGTGATTTCCACGAGGTTTAGAAGTTGGTTCATAAAGGCATCCAACTAAGAAAGGCTACAACTTGATACAACTGTTGGTTTACGGCAGGTATATTACAGAAATATCTATCCTTAAACCGACTCATAAACCAGTGATGATCGAGTGATGACCTACTTAGACCCTCCAAGTACCAGTAGGGAAATCATCCCAATTGTCCTCATTTCAGATGGTTGCATTATTATAATTCATGTTTTTAGCCATCCAACCAAGGAACTGTTGGGCTTATGGCATATGTTTTTATCGTTAGATGGATTCTTAAAGGGAGTGGTTGACCTAGATGGTTGACCTAGCCCAAGCACCTGAAAAACATGTAGCGTACCAATTTTCTTGGGTAACTTGGAGGGTTGTACTTACCCACTAGAAAGAGGTGACCTAAAGATGGGCAATCACTGACATTGATCTTGGCTCCCATTTTTGTATTTTAGTCCCTCCCCCTTATATTTAATTCTTCCTAGGAAACCCGAGTTTGCGCATGCATATTGCTGATGGGATTGTCAATGGGGGGTCTGTAAGGTCAGCAATCAACTGATTTGCAAGGACAGTTAGTAGGATTTCTACAAGGTTATCATTTAACAATCCAATGAAGGGATGATCCCGGGTAAATGAATACCTGCAAGGTCGGCCCCCCGTATCAGCCAACTTAGTTCACCATAGGGCACCACCTCGTAAGAGGATTATGGGAACTCACCATCAGCCATGGGGATTCACCACTTTTTTTGCATGTTTGTTTGATGATAAATGTTTTTCCCCCTCAGATCAAGAACTTAGATCCTCTAAGTACCCATGTTTTTTTTGGCACAAGCCACAAAATACGTTTTGAACTAACCATTTGTATTACCCTATTTTTCTTAGTACTTGCAGTAGAGGGTCTAGGTATACGGTATCTAGATATGTGTATGTATATGTATATTATATGTATGTTTTTTTTTCATGAGGCACACTGAAGCGTGAGCTGCGGCCTGAACCATGAATTCAAGACTGAACACTTCAATCTACACCTGGCATGCATAGTCGGCACCGACTACGTCGCCATATACGGTCACAACAAGCTGACGACAGCGTGCCAAAAAATCATCCAGTGGTGCATCAACTGAAGGGGCAGCCACACACACATATATATATATATATGTATATATGTATATAATGTATAATATATAATGTAATATATACATATATATATATACTGATTTTCCTTCCACTTCCGCCATTTGATTCTGCGGGTGGAGAAACTCGTCCGACTCGAACCGGTTCTGGGACCACTGCAAATTGGCGCAGAGAAGGGGGCTATGCACCATTACGCCCAAAAATAATAGCTTTATGATTGCTCCTGGAGACGCGGATACAACCAATGGACAATTCAGAATAAATCAAGCAAGAATTTCTTGGCTACGATAAGTTGTGATTTTTGAGACACAAAAGTGCCACAACCCGTTTCTGGCTGGTTTGATTTCCCCTGCCCAATATGCAGGTCCACATGTGCTTGTTGAAAAAAACGCAAAGAGAACACAGGCCAGAACGAGTACGAATGCAAAGGATGATGCAAACTTCAAAGTTTGAGTACAATGGAACAATGGGTATGATATGGTTTAATATGGTATAGTGTTGTTAGCTTTTGGAAATCAAACGTTTTTTGCTGGAACATCCTCTATTTATTCAATTATATAGATATATATAGATGAAGTTCTATGAATTTCCCATTGTCATGATTTTCAATGCCCATTCAGGATTTCCCAGCCACTTATCTTTGATTACTGGATAGGTACTTAGGCTGTTCGCCCTGCATAACTTTCCATTGCTCCATGGGCAGCTTGACCTTGCGCTGCAGGCATGGGCTGACCTCATGAAGCGCACGCTGCCAGTCCCGCCACCGGTTGCAGTGCCTGAGGCGACGATACGGAACCGCGGTTGGATGGGCTCCCAGGAATCACGGTTGTGGCGAAGAATGGTCAACTCTCAATTAAGTGAGTAGTGCAGTTGTGATGTTTTGTTTTATAATTATATATTAGCGCTAGTAGCTTTGGCTCGTATGGCAGGCTGTGCACTCAGGGTTTTAGGTGTGTTTGCTATCAAGGCAATTCCTCTCTTCAAATCACAACCTTATTCTACATCGAAAATTGCCCTATTCTATCGGTTGTCTTTTGCTGGGTTCTTGGGCGTCTCCTGGCAGGGAATGGTTTCGAATCTTGGAACCCAATTTGTTTTGCAATCTCAGAAATGTTGTCAGCTGGCCTAGATATTAAGTACCCAGAACATGTGGTAATGTGGAATAACATGTTTTACAAATTTTATTGGGTACTTGGAGGATCCAAGTAGTTTTGTCATGTTGGGATGTTACAACGCAGTTTTGGGGTTGCTGGTATCGACACGTGCCGCCCATACATATTTTCTTCAGGTGAGCAATATATCTGATTTTCATTATCAGACATACTTGGACCCACACCGGTTTGCAACACCCAGATCATGCAGGATTATTCCAAGTGTTCAACTGCAGTCCAAACGGAGTGCTAGCTGGCAATCTAACATAGTCATGGAAAGTCTTATTTTTTTAATGGGTAAATCGCGGTAAAGTGTTTGCAAACGGGCCATCTATACCATAGCTACGTCGGATAACCGGAGTTTATCAATTTTTGGGTGACCTTGGGTTGACCTTGTTCTGACTTGTCCGATCTGCAATGGTTTGGGCGCCAGATCTGTTACCTGCTAGGTGCCAGCACGCCGAGTGACCGGGCCACTTGCAGCAATTAAACGCAATTGATGTGTTCGAAAAGAAACAGGACATGCATGGACATGCCCAATTTGTTTTGTGTTGGGAAGGGTTGGCTGGCACAAACACTGGCAGTATTTGGCAATGGTGAGTTTCAATCATTTTCGTGGAAATAAAGTCTTGAAAGAGAGAGAGAGAGATATATAGATATAGATATAGATATAGATATGTATATATATATATATATTATCAATATATGTATACAGATAGCTAATGTTTGTGGCCCCGATTTCAAGAATTGTCGTGAAAATAGTAAACAGGCAGCATGCACGTCAAATCATCTTGCAACACGGAGCATCACGGAACAATACGCTGGCATGCTCCAAGGGACCTTAAGCAGGACTTTGTTTCTGAAACTGTTTCATCATTTCAAACATGTTTGTTTGATATGATAGACCGTATGTGCGGATACCGTCACGACGAGAATCAAGGTTCTTTCTTCTTAAAGCAAAATTCAATCTGAAAGGATGTATAGTCTGGGGATCAGTGTGAACCATCCCCTTTTTGGCATGCTAAAGGTCGTTTGCCTGACCTCTTCACACACAACAACGCCAAAAAGCAAAGGGACTACATTTTTAAGATTTTTTGACGTTGTATTTGCTATGTTTTTCCTTTTTCACTTGCTAGCTGATTGCAGTATGGGTTCTGCAGGTGGCAGCTGTATGCATTTGCTCAGGTCAATCACAAGTTTCCCGGGTAGTTTAGGCTTGGAGGAGAGCTTGATGATGCAGAGAGTCCAAATCTGATGAAATCTGAAAGTTGGAATTCGTTTTGGAGCCAAGCTCATACCAAGGCAAACTTTTGGGTGCAGTTTCAATTTATACTCTGCAAGGTGGTTCCCTCCCAGTTATGTTTGCTGGTAAGAAACATCAAGATCAATTAGCTACTTCGATATATCTATTTATATATATATATACATATATCTACAATAACTATAATATATATATATATATGATTCATTTCATTGTATGCACCATAAATTCTAGCTATTTGGAGTTCCAAGACAACTTAGCTAACATTCATCAATTATACATGCATCACCAGCCATTGTTGTTGGTTAAACCCCATGTAAGCTAAACCCACCATCATTGTCCTTGGAATAATTTCAACCAACTCGACAGTTCCGAACTGGTGCACCTTGTGCAGCGCCAAGGAAAAGACCGCCCGCACCGGCACCGAAAGGCCAGCTGCCTAGATCATGGGATATCTGACCATTCACCAGAAAAACCCTCGGGTACTGTAGGTGGTACATTTTGTTTCATGATTTGGCCATTAAAAAAAAAACACATGATTTTCCATAGATCTATGTGAATTGCTAGAAGTGAACCTTCCATATCCTCCCATTTCCTCCAATAAAATCGTGCAAGTCAAAATTGAGGTGAAATTTGATGTAACAGAATTGCAGTGACCAATAGTGATCATACATCCTTTCAAGCTGCAACTGCATTTTTTTCGGGATTGAGTTTTTTTATTCATACCTAGATTTACACTGCTTTACAATCGTTTACCAGTTTTTTCCCTTCTGGTGACCCTTATCCTTCCCATGCCTTTGACGGATTTGCTGAAGACGCCGCGCAGGTCGCGCAGCACCTCCGTTGCCTGCTGCAACCCTGCCTGCTGCAACCCTGCATTTGACACGACAGGACCAGAGTGATCCGATCGGGTGATTGGCTTCAAACGACTACCTATAAGGTCCACTTCACAAAAAGATATCGTGATTTTTGGGGACGTGAAAATAGGGGAAGCATTAGGGGAAGCTGTCGTTTCAAATCCATTCAGCGGGGCTACTTTGAGACCGCTTGCCCTCAAAGTAATTGTATTAGACTAATTAGATGGGAACGTGGAGAAAATTGGAACTGAGGATCGCGAGTTGAAATTCTCGGCGACCTTGATGTAGGCTGCAATTATCAGCATATCAAGCTAGTCAGCGATTTGTGACTCAATCATGCTGTCCCCATAGGCAGCTGCCAGCCATGAGCTAACTCAACATTTGTTTTGGGTAAAGCAACCCCCAAGAAGATAGAAAAATAAAGTCTCGCTAGAATTTTGTAAAATTATGTTTCTAGCTTTGAGGATCTAAACTTCAAAGGATAGCGGGTCCCGGGTCTTTCATTTCACTATTGCACTTCTTCCGTCAGGAGTTGCAGGGACGGTGGATCCACTCCAAGCCCCTTGGAGGATTGTTGAGACTTCAACATGGGAGTTTGATGGGGTGGTTTAAAATGTTTAGTGGTAGATCAGGATCTTTTAAAACAACGTGGTGGCGCTGGTCTTGATTATGCCCAAGTGAACTCAGCAGTGCGCTAGTTTGGGAAGGACTCCAGTCTTTTATACTTATACAGTTGAAGGTTCCAAGCAAGGGCTCCAGTATCAAAGATACTAGCGCCGCAAGATGCTGCAATGCTGCAGGTGACAATATTGAAATATATTTAGCTGGCTAGCTAGCTAGATAGCTGGATGGGCAGGTAGGTAGGTAGATCAGCAATGTGGCGATCCCAATAATAAACCTACCATTTGGGGATGGTTTATAAAGTATATACCAACAATTGATCTCCATTTATAGTTGGGGATGGTGCACCCTTTTGCTCCGGAGATGTGATCAAAGGTATGGCAATATCTTGGTGGAGGGCTCTGTCGTCAAGATTGGCCACAGACATTTCCACATTGCTGAGAAGCAGGGCCCCAAGAGAAGGTTGGATTTTCTCAAGAATTATCCGGGGAGCATTACCAACCAACAATGGGGATGTAACCAACTATACTTGGGATATACTGTGGAAATAGTGGTGGTATAATGGGATATATAACCAGTGGTGACTTGGTTAGTGTCTCAAACATTTTGATTTTCAATCCTGTTTGGGATAATGACCCTACCTGACCATCATATTTGTGAAGGGGTTGAAACCACCAAGCAGACTTGTTTACCATCCCAAGAATTTGGGGATGATTTTCCAAAGACTTCCGTCATCTTTGATCCAAACGAGTGGAAGCTTTTGATTGTGGAAGCTTTTGACTTGGGGTCATTATCATCATTATCATCATCATCATCATCATCATCATCATCATCATCATCATCATCCACATCAGTATCAGGTACATCAGCGTCAACATCTCTTTGTACGTTATCAT
Organism: Symbiodinium sp. clade C Y103; assembly: GCA_003297045.1. NCBI lineage: Eukaryota > Dinophyceae > Suessiales > Symbiodiniaceae > Cladocopium > Cladocopium sp. clade C. The sequence goes on along the minus strand of BGPT01000512.1, from coordinate 161,167 downwards.
CAACCTCACCATCAATAGCAACATCAACATCATCAACACCACATCATCATCATCATCTGCATCATCATCACTGCAAAACATTTACCATGCTTCAAGTTCTGATTCTGTACGAGTCTTTCGCCAAGTTGGAAGCACGATGCTGTCGATTTCGAAATATTTGTAAATGTATACATATATATATATATTGATATATTTGTTGTTTCTACTGTGCAGATGTTGCTTGGAAGAGTTGAATGGCTTACAGGCGTTTAGAGCCTTAGAGGCGTTGAAAAGCTTAGATGCGTTAAGAGGCTTAGAGGCGGTTAGATACTTAGAGGCGTTTAGAGGCGTTTAGACGTGTTTAGAGGCTTAGAGGCGTTGAGAGGCTAAGAGGCGTTGCATGGTTAAGAGGCGTTTAGCTCCTTAGAGGCGTTTAGAGACTTAGAGGCGTTGAGAGGCTAAGAGGCGTTGAGAGGCTAAGAGGCGTTGCATGGTTAAGAGGCGTTGAGAGGCTTAGAGGCGTTTAGCGGCTTAGAGGCGTTGAGAGGCTTAGAGGCGTTAAGAGGCTTAGAAGCGTTTAGAGGCTTAGAGGCGTTTAGAGGCTTAGAGGCGTCTAGAGGCTTAGAGGCGTTTAGGGGCTTAGAGGCGTTGAGAAGCTTAGAAGCGTTTAGAGGCTTAGAGGCGTTAAAAGGCTTAGAGCGTTTAGAGGATTAGAGGCGTTTGAAGATTTAGAGACGTTTAGAGGCTTCGAGGCGTTGCAAGGTTAAGAGGCGTTTGTAGGAATAGAAGCTTCGAGGCTTAGAGGCGTATATAGAGGCTTAGAAGCGTGTAGCTAACCTAAATACTTTCAGAAGCTTAGAAGCTTAGAGGCTTAGAGGCGCTCGCCCCACAAGGAACTCTATAACAGGCTAGAGGCTTAGAGGCTTAAAGGCTGCCTCCAGAAAGAAGACATTAGAGGCTTAGAGGCTTCTGACGGACTGGAACTCCCCCTACCGCTACGCAAGCCTCTAAGCGCCTAAGCCTCTAAGAACGTAAGCGAGAAAAGAGATTGGGCAAAAGCGCCTAAGCCTCTAAGCGCCTAAGCCTCTAAGCCGCTAATTCTCTAAGCGCCTAAACGCCTAAGCGCCTACGCCTCTAAGTCTCTATAAGCGCCTAAGCGCATAAGCGCATAAGCCTCTAAGCGCATAAGCGCAAAAGCCTCTAAGCCGCCTAAGCGCATAAGCGCATAAGCCTCTAAGCCTCCTAAGCCTCTAAGCGCATAAGCGCCTAAGCGCTTAAGCCTCTAAGCGCCAAAGCGCATAAGCGCCTAAGCGCCAAAGCGTTTAAGCCTCTAAGCCTCTAAGCGCATAAGCGCCTAAGCGCCTAAGCCTCTAAGCCTCTAAGAGGCTTAGAGGCGTCTAGAAGCTTAGAGGCGTTAGAGGCTTAGAGGCGTTTAGAGGCTTAGAGGCGTTGAAAGGCTTAGAAGCGTTGAGAGGCTTAGAGGCGTTTAGCGGCTTAGAGGCGTTTAGAGGCTTAGAGGCGTTAAGAGGCTTAGAGGCGTTAGAGGCGTTAGAGGCTTAGAGGCGCTCGACCCACAATGAATTCTAGAACAGGCTTAGAGGCTTAGAGGCTTAGAGGCTTAGAGGCTGCCTCCGGAAAGAATACATTAGAGGCTTAGAGGCTTGCGGCGGACTGGAACCCCCCCCGGGCCGCTACGATGGCAATCATGATAGTACTTGAGTGTTGATAATGTGTGCATAAGAATGATTGAGACTTGGTTAGATGCCCCTTTTGACCAATTCATCAGATTTCATCAGATAATGTTCCAGCGGGCCCTGGAACAAAAATACAAACATGATCAAACATGATCAAACGTGTATAATAATGAAAACATTATGATAGTAACCCTCTGGTTATTTAACACAGCCATGGAAAACCCCCCCAACTAAATGGAGGTTTCTAGCTGGGAAAATCATCCAAAATTAGCCAGCTATTCCATGGCTATGTTAAACAATCACATGGTAAAATAATGAATCTGAATCTGGTGTTTCATTGGGATTTGAGCATCCTAAACATGTCCCAGTTGTGTGTGTGGGACTAAATCATGATTTCGTTTGGGAGGTATGTAGTATTATAACAGCTAAAGTCTCTAGGATGGAGGTATTTCAACATATTTGTTTTACGATTTTAAGATGATTTAGATATGATTTGTAGTTATGAAATGTCTCTGGCCTGGTTTTGCAGTTATGATTTTGATACGGTTTCAGCTATGATTTTGATATGGTTTCAGTTATGAAGTCTTGGTGTGGGTCAAAATTCTGATTTTGATGGGGGTTTTGATGCTATTTCCATGCAAGCTGCCACATTTTTCATTTGCGCATGTGATCTTGTGTGAACCTGGTTGGCTTGGTTTAGGTGAGGAAATGCAAACTCCTCAATGGTTTCCGTTTTTTTTGGGTTTTGAAACTATATCAAAATCATATGAAAATCGTATCAAAATCGTAACAAAACCATATATGGTATATCAAAACGACAAAAACCCTCGAGAAATGGACCAAAAGCCTGTCCCGGGATTCTCAATACGATTCTGTAATGCAGGGATGTCCGAACAATCACATTGAATTGACATGGTGAACTCTTCGAGAAGGCGATGGAGAGAGACATGGTGAGCTGGCACGCCAACTTGCACCCTCAATGACTTGGGTTTGAAGCGGAAAAACAAATGCATACAAATGCAAAAAAAGGATATCACTACAGAAACATGGAGAAAGTACAATCTGAGCAAAAATGGCAGTGAAGACAAAACCACTTGGCAGATACTAGAAGAAGCAAGGTGAATAACAGGAATTACAAGGAGGTGTTTCCAGAACAATCCGCGACTCCCAGCATGATGTTGATGGTTTATTGGTACTTGGGACACTTTTTTTTTTCGCCGGAGTCTGGCTTGGGTTATCTCACCCTACTAGTGATACTAGTGGAACCGATAGAAGACCAGCAGGCGTCCTGTAGGATTATCCAAGGCTGATGATTTTACAGCAAAGAAACACATGAAATGACATGAAATGACATGATATGACATGATATGACATGGTATGACATGACATGATTAATGTGGTAAGTTTATGCACGGTTCAGATGAACTTGGTGAAGCATGCAGTGCGATGCTGTCACTGTGGCATTGATGTTGTACATATATATATATATATATATTTGTTTATTTATTTATTTGTTTATTTGTTTATTTATTTATTTATTTACACATTGGACTTGGAGTGTGTATTGAAATTTGGTACCCCAACAGTTGATGTTTAATCATCATGTTTCTTCTGTTGAAAGTGCCACTTTATGAGAATCCGTATGTTCAGGCACACTGACACCCATCCCAGCTGGTTAGAAAACTTGATTTGAGTTGCGACACTTGTAGGGCCCTCATTGGAAGTCTTGCATATGTGTTTCTTATTGAAGGAAAGAGAACCTGGTTTAAGTTTGGCGTAAGAAACATATGGGTTACCCTCTGGTAAACTAACATAGCTATTGAAAATTGCCATTTATAATGAATTTTCCCAATAAAAATGGTGATTTTCCATAGCAAACTGTTAGTTTACCAGAGGGTAGGCTGGGTAAGGCTGGGGGGATTTGCGTTCCTCGCGAACTGGAGCCTTGTTCCATGCCTGGACCATGGCTGAGGCTGCGAGAAAGATAGCCTTAACGGCTTCTTTTCGGAGCTCTTGTCCACCAACACCCTGCCATACAGCAGGCAGGGGCTGAGAATTTCTGGTGAAGCGAGAGAGCTATAGCTACCATATATTCTTCCATATTCCCTCTTGAATGGGGAGCTAACGGGCTACAAATAGAATTCCCCAACCATTTTGTAGTTTATACATCGGTGCAATGGGCCAAGCTGGTGATGGTTGCTACTCGATGACGGAGAAAATTATGGCCATTGACCCACCAAAGCGTTTGCTTTCCAGGTCAAGGTTGATCCTTTCAGTTGAAGGCGTTCAAAAAATGAGTTCCCTGTGAATACCATCCGGTAATTAAGCATAGTCTACAGAACATCGCCCATTTATTGATGATCTACCTATTAAACATGGTGTCCCTCCATGGCTTGTTTCAAATTCCAGACGGTAAAATAGGATTTTCTTAATCCTTCCCAGAAATGGATGGAAACGTGTTTGATTGTCAAAAACAGCCAGTTTCTGTTGCCGATGGTCCTGCCAAAACCGATACACTCAAAGTAAAATTCAATCCCAATAATCCACCATTCTTCGGGGTTCATTCCCTATTTAAACCGTGTCTACACCGTTGGCATGGATTGATTGACCCAGGGGTCACTGCTCAAACAAATCCTAGGCGGCTCAATTGGGCCTTGCTCATCTTGCTGGAGTCTGGGACCCCAGTATTTTTGGCCTGGGGGAATGTTGGTGGATGGTTTGGGTGTTTTTTTCCCCCACCAAGATAGACCAGCGGTTTCTTACTGTTTTAGCAGGGTTTGCATGTCAGCCATTTTGTGGGTGTGTGTTTGCGAATATTTTTAGCTACTGCGATCCTCCGCCTAGAGAACTGGGGTAGTACAGTAGTACACCATAGTACACCCATTATTTTGAGGCCTTTGCAAATTTTCATGGTACTTGGAGGGTCTAATTTTCATGGGTACTTGGAGGGTCTACGTAAGTCTTAGTACCCTACAATGATGATGGAGGAAAAATGCATTGTCACCAGAAGAAAAGCCCGGATGGATGGGGGCAACCCTCTGGGGAACTTGACAATTTGTCATGGAACATAATTGTTTTTGATAGCTGAGGCTTCTTTTAATGGGACATGTTCCATAGCTACATTAAATTGCCAGAGTACACAACAACTGTAAAAATTGCTCGTCCAAAATCCTGAGATAATTCAAGTTTTTTTGCGTCAACAGCTTGCCCTCCAGTACCAACACCTGGCAATTGGACGTGGCAATTTGCCAAAGGAACATCACCAGCAATTGGGTGACTGGCTACTCGAATGTGCAAAGTAGGTGAATCATAATCATAGTTTATTTTTGCAACTTCTAACTACCCACTTATTTATCGGATGCAACCCTGTTGTTATGCGCATATATATGCATATATGCATAGAGGTATAAGTTGCTATCCAGCTTCTACCTTGAGATGCCATGCTTATCCAAGTACCCTGACCCAGTCCCGGCCAGGAAGGCACCGGACATTTGCAGGGACACCTGGCAATCAGACTCTATCAGACTGGGGTGACTTAAAATCCGCACAAGCCGGCTGGGTGATTATCACCTCTTGAGGCGGTTCACCACTATTTATGTGCCTTCCTGTAAACGTGAATACATGTGGAAAATGCACCATTGTAGATAGTTTCCCTATATTTTTCCACATTTATGTTAGTTTACCCAGGGTAATGCAACCAAAAAGATTGGTCATGCTTAAGCCCATCTCAGTGTGACTTTTTGACCGTGAGATGGTGATCTTCATCACAAGGATCCAGCAGCAATTTGTGCAGCAAATGGTTCACTAGACTTGTCTCTAGTGGAAACTCTTTCAAACAACTTTTTTTTTCCAAACCCACCTAGGCAGGCCCCATGCACACGACTTGGCATTCTTGAGCAGATTGTCACACACACACAGATATATTTTTTTTTCACAAGGGATATGCGGTTCAGGGTGAACCACACGTCCGCAGCAGAGCGCCCTCGGCTACAGTAGTTGCTTATTTCACTTTGGGGGATAGTAGCTTCCACTGGTTTCTGTCTTCCGAAACAGATCGAAGGATATAATATACCTAGTAGTATCATACCAATTCTTCATGCTGGCGGAGGAGAACCGCTTCAGTTCGACAATAGTGAAGTGTTGATAAAAAGGATGGGTAAGATGTCCAAGTTGTGGGGGTGAAGATCGTAGGATTTGTAGTCGATGAACGGATTCAGCAAGAACAATTTCTGGCCAATGTGCCCTAGGAGCCCCTCTACGGAAGGGGGATGAAATAGTGCGGAGAGACATTGAGTTATTAAACATAATACGAAATTCTGGTGATTCTGGATGTCGGAGAATGTGTCCCAGGTATTTGATCCGAGAGTCAGTGATACGTATGGAGGATGGGATGCAGGAGGGGAGAACAGGATACGATAATGAAAGGAGATGGTCGTTAGAAAAAGGGGAGTCTGAAGGCTGCAGAACACGGTGATAGTATGGACTTTTGACGTGGAAAATTTGACGCAGGGCTTTGTAGTGACGACTATCAATCTTGGAGAGCTGTGCTGGTGAGTACACCTGAGAATCGCTGCCGTGGAGGAGAATGGCTTGAACAATCTGGGTATATACCCGGAGCTTGAAGCGTGGAGAGATAGACGTATGTCGAAAAAAATTGTCGAGGGATTTGAAGGCTGTGGATGCCTGGGAACAGCGGTAGTTGACATCTGGGGTAGGGGAGGAAGTAGGAGTAATGAAGGAGCCGAGGTATTTGGCACTGGAGAGGGGGGGCAACGGAGAATCCAGGGAATCCGGTGATGGTTCCGTGTGGAAGAAAGGAGCACAGAAAAGGCAATCACACGGAGTGTGAGGGGTAGCGGTGAGGGAAAGAGCAACTGGAAGTGAGGCATGTATAGAAATGAGCTGACACTTCTGACCATTAAGTGAGAGACCTTGCAATGCCGGAGGCTAAATGTTGGAGGAGGTGTAACAAACGAGAGAGAGAGTCTCCTGAGTACGAGCGATGAGGACAGTGTCATCGGCGTATTCAACATCTGTAAGGGGGTGTGAGAAGGAGTAAGACCAAGGAGAATATCCAAAAATTTCCTGGAAGAAAAAATGGAGATCCGCGGTAAGAGCAGAAAGGACAATGATGAATAGGTACGGACTGAGTGGGCAGCCTTGGCGAATGGCCCGATGAAGGAAAAAAGGAAAGGGAATCGGATGAGGGGTCAGAGACGAAGAACTTGCCATTGTGGTACAGGGCCATAATGGCCTCGACCATGAGAGGTGTCGGCTCCCCTTCCGATCACTGGAAAACCATCCGTCGCGTACGCTCCAAATACCAGCCCCGTACTCAATCCGTGAATCATCCCGATAATACTCCCTGTCTCAGATCCCAAAAGGCCACAGTTTTGGCACAACATCTCCGCGACCAAGTTTGGAATTTTACTCCACTCCCTGATCCTATTGAAATTCTTCTTGCTGCTCCACAACCATCCCTTGAAACTCCTTTTGCTATGTATGAACTATATCGAGCTTTCCGCCGTGCTAAAACTGGCCGCGCTCCCGGTCCAGATAATCTCCCCATGGAGACTCTTCGACTCCTCCCTCACCAAATCAAGAAACTCCTTCTCAGTCACTACAACGACTGTTTTTTCTCTCGGTACTGCACCAGATCAGTAAAGTCATTATGATATATAAAGGCAATAACAAGAATAGCTGTTCTCCCTCCAGCTACCGACCAATCTCCCTCGCCAACTCCATATATAAGGTTTCTGCCTGCCTACTCCAGCAACGTCTCGCCAACACCATCGATTCTTTTCTCCATCCATACCAATTTGGATTTCGTCCCAACCGCGCTATCTCTACCCCTCTTTTCCTCATTCGCCGTCTCACTGAGATCTTCGAACGCCACTCCACCTCCTTGTACATTCTCTTTCTATTTTGGTCTCAGGCATTCGACTCAATTGGACATGCACACTTGGCTGCAGCACTCCGTCGATATGGAGTACCTGAGAAAAGTCCCGCTTGGGGGCTGGGGGAGGTGCTCTGGAAAGGGAGAAAAACGGAATCTGGAGAGAAGCCGATTGAAGAAAGTGGCGGTGGTGCCACGGGAGATGGACATGGGGCATGGAGAGTATGGAGCGAAAGAGGGAGCGGTGTTCATTGCGGCAGAGCACATGATCAAGGACAGCGTAAGTGTCCACAGTAGGGTGAGAGGGAGGAGGTGGGTCCGAAGAGATGTCAAGGTAGGTAACAAGCTTGGAGGGAGGGCGAGGTCTCATAGAGGAGACAATACACATATCGTTGTCCTGGAGAAAGTCGGTCATAAAGGCGAGATTGGTGGTAGTGAGGAGATCTTCATCAATGGTGGAGGAGAAGATGGTGCTACCAATGTGGTCCTGGAGACCATCAAGCTGATTGGAATAGAGGCGAGTGTTGAAGTCCCCCAGGAGGACGGGGATATATTCGGACTTGTATTGGGACAGGAGTGTGTGGAGGGTGTCCCAGAATTTTTGCTTCCGAAGAATGTCGGAAGAGGGGTCTTGAAGGGTAGAAGGAGCATAGATGGTGAAGAGGGCCACTCGGTGTGGCCTGGTGTTGAGAATAAAGACAGCGATTCTTGAATCGTAGGGATGGAAGTCGTAGACGATGGGGAGGAGAGGAAGAGGGATGGCAAAGCCGACTCCCGCATGGGGGTCTGTGGAAGAGCCAGAAAGATAGAGATGAAGTGTAGGAAGCTTAAGAATGTCAGTATGAGTAGACTTAGTCTCCTGGAGACAGTAAATGCCAAAATGCAGAGGTTTGAGGATTTCCTCGAATTGGGCATATTTGCCCACGCCAATGAAGGTTTCGATGTTCCATGAATATAGGCGTAACTGGCGAGAGGGAGTTGCAAAGTTATCAAGACGGGAGGGAGGATCATCGAGACGATCTCGACAGATATAAGTACGGAAAAAGTTGGCTCGAGACTTGGAAGTATGGGTGAGGGTGTGGAGAGGAAAATGTCGCCGTTGGGCTACTCTGCTAACCTGCACCTTATACGCGGGACCATCTGGTATGGGCAAGGTGGAACCCATCCAGCTTCTGCGGTGAGAAAGCCAAAGTCGGTATTCCCGACGGTGCTGACGTCTAAGGGTGTTATACTGGGTGTGTCTTCTTTGGAGAGAAACCTTGGAACGGAGATTTTGGTGAGAGCGGTCCCGCGACGCACGTCAGGGTTCGTGACCACTATAGTCGTAGAGGAAGGAGGAATGTTATACTGGTAGGAGAAAAAAAATACTTTTGGAAGGACCGTGGTCTCCCGGCAAGCCTCTGGCGGCCCCTGCCTGCTCTAGCTGTGCATGAATGAGAGATCTAATGTGTCCAGTGAAGGAGTGATATTGCCTTTTGCCCTTACGAAAAAACCAAAGTGAAGTGTGGGAGGTACAGTATTTGACATGGTGAACCTGCATGCCATTAGCTAAGTTAATTGATTTAGATCGAAACTTCTTAGGGGTGCTGTAGAAATCCCAATGACGAAGAAAACAATTACATTGGGGACAATAGTCAGTCGAAATATTGCCATTGATAATTTTCATATACTTGTTGGAGTGAAGAAACCTGAAAGCGGTGTGCAGGATCGAACATTTGGCAAATGTCCTGTGCCTAGTTTGCAATCCACAGGGACTGCTACAAAAAGATGGCCCTCTGTGCAGGCCTCCCCCCAGCAGGGAAAAAAGTCAGGGTTATTGTCGACACTGAAAATGGGCTGACTATGGACAAAGGGATACCCTAAATGTGGAATATAACCAGTACTAATCCTGAAAGCTGGGGGGATATCAAGGTGAGCTTTGTTCACCTCGGTGGAAGTAGACAATAATGTCCATTTCCTGGGATGTGAAGTCAATGGATGTGCTGTCAATAGCAAGTTGGTCCTGCTGATCATCCAGGAGGATTTGTCGAAACAACTGTGGCTGGAGCTGTAAGAATTGTCAATTGTTGGAGAGTTGGACTGTATCATACTGATCATCTGAGTATAAAGCAGCGACAGGAGAAAATGTACTGACTGTTGGAGGAGTAAGCGCAGCACACAGCATTCAGGATGAAACAAAGCAACAGCTTTGGAATTGAACAAATAGTGAGGAATCAATGTGAGCTGGGAAACTGCTGTAGGGTGAAACTGAAAAGCCAATGGATGTAAAGTCAATGGCAAGGTTGCAGCATGGGAATTGGTATGATATAAGAAAATAAAAACAGCTATACAAGAAGAAATGTTCAATGCAAAACTGAGAACAGTGGAAGCCCAAAACACCATGTGGCAAAGTGTTAAGTGGGGCAAATAAGTCCCTAATTGGTAGCAGTGGGTCCCAGGATGTCGAAGATGAACACATAAGGGGAAAAAACCCAAATGCAAAGTGGGGGTAGGCATGTCAAACAGCATCTGCTGATTGTGTGGCACAGCTAGGCTTGTGCCAAATGCCTACACAGATATATATATATATGTTTACATATATTATATTTACTGTATACGATATTTGTATGATTATACATGCATATCTTCGTAACAAAATAACGAACCGCAACACTTCTTGGCCTCATTTTTCTTTTTGCTGGATAGGTGCCCTGCACGCGCTCCGATTTCAAACCATTCCAAGATATTTGACAATCATCCACGCCCAGTTCCCCATGTAAACATGCTAAGAATTGAGCACGCCCTGACCCGAGGCCTTAAGAGCAGACAGGAATTTCTGCGACAGGCAAAGCAATCCCTGCTTGCCCGGATGCCTGGGCGATTTTTCAAACTTTGAGGTAGATACCCTTGGTTATTAAACATTGATTGAACATTGCTAGTTGGGAAATCCCCATACATGATTCTAAATGGAGGTTTTAATGGGAGAATCAACCAAACATCTTCTATTTTCCATGGCCATGTTTGATTGGCGAAGGGTATGAAGAAAAAACGAAGAAACCTGAAAAGCCTTGGTGCGAACGGAGAGCCAAGATGACCAAGCAATTGTGTGGATTTCTGATGATTGTGGTTCTTTTGGTTTTGATGTTGGGGGCACGTTTGGATTGATGATTTTAGATGTGCAGCACTTAGAGGGATGTTTTGCATACGTTACAGTTTTGGTCGTTAGCAACTGGATCATGTTAGCTTTGAATTCCTGACAATAGGCAAATAGTTCGCAACCTGCAAGCTCCTCACTTGATGTAATGTGGTGATGCCATTCCTAGAGTCAATACGATGACGTGTAGGAAGAAATGAGGCCATGGCAATAATACAACCAGGGGCAAACTCTCGAAAAATGAAAGACTTACATTCAGCATGGGGGATCATGATGCCAATGCTGTAGATGCCGCAGCACAGGGGTATGTATGAATAGTCCTAGACCTTCCAAGTGCCTACAAAATTGGCTGAATATACCGTATATAATCTACCGAGATCTACTGATAATATATCCCAGTACTGATTTTGATGGCTAAGGCACTGAGTCAATCGATTTTAAAACTGTCAGCCCATTCATTTTACTGGGATGAACCCTGAAGTATGGCGCCTCTACCACCACTCTAATCCATGCGCAAGGCTGCTTATACGCAGTTAAAATCCCATACGAAGCTGCTTCTCCAGGATGCTGTTTTGTGATTCTTATATCATTTTATATCATTTTTTGTGGTTTTTCATTTTGGCGACATCGTGATGTCTAGGTGATGATACCTGTATAGGATATATGCCTCCAGGATAGAGATTGTGGTTCCACGGGGACGAACAATGTTTCATATAATCCCAATTGTGAAAACTTCACTTTGTACTCGCTGTCGGCTGCATTTTTAAATGTATTTTGCTCTCTGACCAGTTCATGCATCACATGGAAGCTACGATGATTGCATTGAAACCATTCATGTAATTGTGGGTGCATAATACCAGCAAATCCTGTCAAGAGCAAGCCTTTCAACCTTGAACCATTTTGTTTGTTTTGATGTTTCCTTTCNAAACCATTCATGTAATTGTGGGTGCATAATACCAGCAAATCCTGTCAAGAGCAAGCCTTTCAACCTTGAACCATTTTGTTTGTTTTGATGTTTCCTTTCCAACCTCCTGTGCTATCCTACACGATATTCCACCGGGGTTCTTGTAATTTCTGCGGCGATATACATGTGAACCTCAGAGTTCACGTACATATTCTTGACTTATTCATGACGTTCCTCGCTCATTTTTCCCTACTATTATAGTAGCAGGTTCACCTGTTCATTTTGTTTGAAAATCAACCACCATCATATTTTCCCCAAATCAGATGTTCTTCGACTTGCCGTTTCGCCAAGTGAGGCCGTGCGGCTTGCTTTGTCCGCGTGCTTTGTCCTGTGAATGGCGGTCTTTTAGGCCATTCCTGGGGCCAAGTCCATTGCGCCCATGGCTGGGGAGGCGCCGTTTGGGCAGCGGCTCTCATGTCAGTGCGGCCACGTATTGATAGGACAGGCCTTGATTAAGACCGGCTACCATCTGGCAGATCATGCAGCAGCCAGATCATGCACGTTTTTTTGGACGGGTTCAGCAGTTCAACTGGAGTCCAAATGGAGTACCCTCTGGCAATCCACCATTGCTATGGAGAGGTACCTATTGTTAATAGGTAAATCACGGTAAATTGTCTGTAAACGGGCCATCTATACCANAATGGAGTACCCTCTGGCAATCCACCATTGCTATGGAGAGGTACCTATTGTTAATAGGTAAATCACGGTAAATTGTCTGTAAACGGGCCATCTATACCACTACGTCGGCTCACCGGCTTTCATCAATTTCTGGGTGACCTTGCAGTTGACCCAGTCCCTAACCCATCCCAATGCATCCAATCTATCTAATTTATTTAATTCTGCACGGGTCTGTTCAGGATCACCTGGGTGCGTCGGGCTTCTCAGTTGGGAATTGCTGTGTTGCTGGGCGAGATCTTGAAAACGTGAAACTCAAAGGTAAACCCAAGGTTGATAGACCGAGACTCGGTAATTGCTGTTTTCTTCCAAGCACTTTGCTCCTGTCACTGTATTCGTTCCGGAATGTCTATCATGGCACACCCGTCTTCAGCACAGCCCTAAGATGCCCGAAGTGTTCCCCAGCTTCCCTTCTCAGCAACATTTGATTCTTCAAATGGTGGCATCCAAAATCATTCAGAATTGGTCACGAGTCATTGGAAATTAAAGGGTGGACCCAAAACGGTTTTGGTGTGCCCCTTTGTCAGAAACCACCATGTCTGGATTGTGCGAGGCCCTTCTGACGGCAAAACGTGCAGCTGGACACGTTGAGCAATTCCATCGTGGATTTCCAAGGGATGTGGTCTTTCATCTTTCGCACCATATGTCAAGGGGTCCAAAGACACAGATCCGATTTCCTGTCATGCTGAACTTGCTTGGAGAACCTTGCGCTATCTATGGTAGTTTTCGCAAATCTGACCAAGTCGAGACACTGCATTGACAATGGAGCGGAAGTTGTCGTCGGTAAGCACCCTTGGCTGGAATCCAATAGGTCACGGGAAGAAAAGTTGTGGTGCTCACACGTTGCCCGTGAGGCAAATGGAAAACAAACTGCTGTCCTTTGCAGCGGTGTCTATCAGCATCTATCAGCAAAAGTAAAAGGTAGTCTCCGAGCTCTCTCAGCATCCCTATGTCTAAGTAAATTTGTGAGTCGAGCCGGGGGGATGCGTGTTTTGTTATACAGTATGTATCATTATACAGTACATTTTTTGAGGTTTGCCATTTCTTACCCGTAGAGTAGAGACTTCATAGGCAGAAAACTGATCCGGACTTGGCGTTGTTCCTTCCAGACTGGGTGCGCCATGACAGAGCTGCGATGGAAAAGGTGGGACAGTGCCATCCATGTATGGCCTATGGGTTTGTCCAAACTAAATGGGGGCATGGGCCTCCACAGCATTGCCGTCAGCAAAGTGGGAAGATGAAAGTTCTGACTATGGGATGGAATTGGGTGCCGTTTTTTCAGACCAGTCCATGTCTTTTTGGATGTTAAGGAGCACATAGCAGCTGAGGTGATTCTTTTTGCTTGGTGCGGACCTGCTAGAAAGGTATTTATATATTCATTGGATAGTCTATGAGAGGCGCGCGGGAAACCATTCACACATCTATATTTGATGATCTTCCGTCCACAAATCACGTGAAGCGTGCCTTCGGTCATTTTACTAATTAGTGTTGATGGGTACTTTCTGGCTTGTTGGTCTTACAGTAAATTGCAAACTTCTTCGTCAATTTTGTTGGTCTGATTTTTGCCTTATGTTAGCCTTCCTTTAAGATGTCAGGGTTAAGGTTGGCGTTGCAAGCGCAGTGGCTGCTACAATGTGCGCCTGGCAGCCCTGAGGCCTTAGTATTCCCAGCATACCCCATCTATCATTGGGGTTGACACCGATATATATATATATATATATAATATAAATATTATATATATATATATATCTGTGTGTGTGTGTTCATTGGCTGGTGCGCCAGGAAGTGTGCACGACATTATTCACACACACACACACACCTTTCCCTCCACATATCAAAAGAGGAACTTTGACCGCAATGGTTTTATTGGCCTCGCTGGGTACCGGTTTCCCTCTTGTCTTCACGGGTATTTTGTTCTTGTTGACCTTTTTGTGCGACCTTTTTTGATTTCCTTTAGCATATGGCTCCCACCAGCATGTTAGAAAGAACGATTCTTTTGCAATGGGTATGCTCAAACAAATTCGCCTACCACAACAATATCACCGTAATCACAGCATTTGCGCTGCAGGAACGTGCTGTTCAAAATGAGAAAAGGCATTTTAACCATGCCTGTACAGGCAAGACGTCCGGATCATTGAGTAGGGTCACACCACTTGACATATTGTAAAGGTTGTAGAGACGTGTCTTGCAAAAAGTTTGGCTCTGCAGGGGCGCTTTTCAAGCAGCATGCATGGCGCCGCTGTTCCGATCCCAGACCGGGCCACAAAAAAGAGGCCAGGTCACTCACCGAAACTTGCATAGCCCGGGCGCCACGTAGGAAACAGAAAGTGAATAGATTTGCTTATTTCATGTTTTTCCCCACCTGTCAGGTGAGGATCTCGACATTTTGTGTTAGCACCTCCTGCCTCCACTATCTCCTCCTTCTCTTCCTCTCTCTGCCTCGCCCTCTCTCATGGCAAGCTCGAGGACTCTTGTCAGGAAGTTTGCCGCCCAGCTCTTTGCGTCATTTCGGCCTTGGCAGACAGCTAGCTCTATGTATCATGCAGGAACCCGCAGCTATATCAAGCAATGGAAAATGCGTCAGAATGCCAGGACAAAGGCCACAACGCATAACAAACTAAATGTCAGAGTTGATGCCAGGATGTATGTCGGAATATCTTTGGCATGGAGTCAGCGTGAAGATATCTGAGGCGAAATGTCAATATACATGTCGGGGCAGAAGCAACTACATTACACATGCATATAGATAAATGGATATGTAGATAGACAGATAGATAGAGAGAGAGAGAGAGAGAGATAGAGAGATAGATAGATAGAGAGACAGACAGATAGATAGATAGATAGATAGTTAGATAGATAGATAGATAGATAGAGAGAGAGAGAGAGAGAGATAGAGAGATAGATAGATAGAGAGACAGATAGATAGATAGATAGATAGATAGACAGATAGATAGAGAGACAGATAGATAGATAGATAGATAGATAGATAGTTAGATAGATAGATAGATAGATAGAGAGAGAGAGATAGAGAGAGAGAGATAGAGAGATAGAGAGATAGATAGATAGATAGATAAATAGATAGATAAATAGATAGATAGATAGACAGATAGATAGAGAGACAGATACATAGATAGATAGATAGATAGATAGATAGATAGATAGATAGATAGATAGAGAGAGAGAGATAGATAGATAGAGAGAGAGAGATAGATAGATGGATAGATAGATAGATAGATAGATAGACAGATAGATAGATAGATAGAGAGAGAGAGAGAGATAGATTGATTTCAAAATGTATTGAAAGCGTTTTTTGTGTCACGGGAGCAGACGACACAGCGTATTTCCGTTTGCGACTCGTCAGATCTCAGAAGACAGCCTTGCAGGCCACCATCTGGATTCCAGGCGGTAGCCCGTGTTGCACGTGCAGGGGAACCAAATTTGGCTTGGGCGGGAAAACGGTACAAAACATCAACAGGGTCGGCCACGTAGGTACGTGTTTGACGAGCGGAGACGCAGAAACTTTGCAATGACATCACGCGGTGACGGTGGCAGACAATTGACTTTTCAATAGTTCGATGCATTGCATTACCTTCAGGCGGACGCCACGGCTACAAAAACAGCATGTAACATAATGAAATACGTCCCGCCTTTCTGTTGTCAGGTCGCAGCAGCAGCAGCAAGCGAAATAGAACTTCCAGGAGTGGCAGGGCCTGGGCCTGGGTCTTTGTGGAGCGCTCTGGAGCACGACCTGGTGACACTTAGTCTTGGGATATGGTTGAAGAATGCGTAGTAGGTTTTGATTGTTCTTGTGTGCGTACATGTGCATGACGTATCTCTTTGTCTCACTTTGACCTCTGGATGTTTGATGCGCTTCTGAACTCTGCGTAAAAATCTATACACTTTTTGCAGCTCAATTTTGGGATTTGCACACACGCACACACGCATTTGCCAGCAATAGAATTTCAGGTTCAAGAGCCCACGCAAACCCATCACCGTGACCATCTTCAGCATGGAAAAGTCATGGAATCAGCGCATGGATTGCTTTTTTCGACTTAGCTGCAGCCGCAGGAAGTCCAACCCTGCTGGCAAGTCCCAAGCGGCAGGCGCAGGGTTGATTGCCAGAGTGTGTCGGCCACTGTGGCTGAAACACGGCTTGAATTTCAACCAGTTTCCCGCCGAAACTGCAAGAATTTGAAATATGCAGCAAAACCATAGGTCCGCTACCCAGAACTTCCAAAACTGCTTAAATAACAAAACTGCTTAATTTAGCCGTTTCAGTTAAGTTGTTTTGGAGGACATCTGTGTTGAATTGCTTACTGAAGCTGTTTTGTTTTGGTGGTAACCCCAAGCCCAGGATCAATTTGCAATGTGGTTGTTTCATGCTTTCCTCTATTAACTTTCATGAGATCCACACATTTGGCCGAGATAAGTGTGCATGGCTCCGTTTTCATCCCACGCAAGCCAGAAGTGTGCACACAATTCCTGCACCCTGGCTCGCCAAAACGAAACAACAATTTGCTCACATCCAACACAAAATAATCACGAAGGGCCAGGTGGATGCCAGGTTTCCGGGGATGTACAGTGATATTTACCGCAAAGGAACCAACATGCTGGCAAGCCCCAACAGCTGCAAAAGCACGTTTTG
This sequence comes from Symbiodinium sp. clade C Y103, assembly GCA_003297045.1. NCBI lineage: Eukaryota > Dinophyceae > Suessiales > Symbiodiniaceae > Cladocopium > Cladocopium sp. clade C. The sequence continues at coordinate 144,181 of BGPT01000512.1, read as the reverse complement.
CGACTCAGCATGTTTTTCTTGTCAAAACATGGCACTGCTGGTGCCACAAGATACACTTATTGGTTCTTGATGATAAGTGACAGCTGCAGTAGGAGATGTGTGGGCAAGAACGCGTTCATCAAAAGTATCGAAAAGAAACTTTGCAAGCACATGGGGCCGACATGCAGACAGGCCGACATGAAACAGGACAACCTTGACAAAAGTTTAATTGGGAGGGCCCGCTTAATTTGCAGAAGCGTTTGAAGGACCATCTTTCCAGAAAAATATCGTGCACACTCCACACTCTACACTCTACACTTTACACTCCACAGTCTAGACTTCATCTACACTTCACACTCCACACACTACACTTTACACTGTGCACTCCGCTTCACTACACTCCACAGTCCACACTCTACATTCCACACTCTACACTGACTCTACACGTTGCACTCTACACTCTACACTTTAGGCTTCACACTTTACACCCCACGCTCTACACTTTGCACTCTACACACCACAGTCTACATTGTACACCACACTCTACACTTTACCGTCCACACTCCGCCCTCTACACTTTACACTTCGCACTTTAGTTCGCACTCCACACTCTACACTCTACCCTTCACACTCTACACTTCACACTTCACACTCCACACTCCACACTCTACACTCCACACTCTACACTCTACACTTTACACTGTGCACTCTACACTTCACACTCTTCACTTTGCACTTTGCACTCCACGCTTTACACTCCACACACACTACACTTTACACTCTGCACTCTACACTTTGGACTTTACACTTTACACTCCACACTCTACACTCTACACTTCGCACTTTGTACTCTACTCTTTCCAATCTACGCTTTGCACTCCACGCTTTACCCTCCACACTCGACACTCCACACTTTGAACTTTACACTGTTCACTCCACACTCAACACCCCACGGTCTTCACACTCCACACTCTGCACTCCACCGCTTTCCACACTCCATAGTTTACACTGGTATGGCAACAGGGGAAGAATGTAAGCGACTGTTGAAATTTCTTGTTTCACGCAAATGTTTTACGTGACTGCATTCGGGTTCGTTGGTTGGCCTTGTTTGCGAACTCCTTGGCTTTGAATGGCAGAAGTAAAAGTGGCTTGATTAGCAATTTTCATGGACTAATTGGATTCAATGTGTTCGCACAAGGGTCCTCGAACCGCCATCCTGCACGTCACTTGTTCAGGATCCGTCTCATCAGTCCATCCCTAGACCATTGGGTTGTATTGGTAAAGCTGCCAATGACTTGTTGTAGTCCCCTGCGAACAGACCACTTTGTCAGGGTAGCAGTTGCAGCGTGTTTCCTGGAACGGTGAAAAAATACTACCGCCAACCATCCGGTTTGTGATTAAGCGGTTTTTGGTTCCCTGAATAACGTCATAAATTAACAAATTCACATTTTGGTGTAACTGTCAAACAATCAAGTCCTGATTGCATTTCTCGCGTTAGTCTGTGGGATTGGGCTGTCCCCAGTCGCAAGGGCAAAATGACAGCGCAACTGTCTGCAGGCACGTAGCTGCCTGGAGGGGTCAAGATGGGCATGTGGCCAAAGAGCGGGTCATCGTTTGCGAGTTGATTGCAAGCGCTTCAAACCTAACTTAGTGTTGGACCTACTTTGGGTTTATGGCAGTGTGTTCTTCAACACACACACACACGTAGTTTTGAGCAGCGTTCAAGCCATTCTTGATTTTCGAGCAAATGAGATTATTGGAAAACCTTCTTCACCTCGTCACATCACTGGTGGATGCATCACGGCGAGCTTGTGTGGTGACTGGGAGGGTCAGACAGGTTCAGGCTAGTATTCACTGCGACCTTGTGGGGCCATTGTGTTCAGTCCCACGTTAGCCACGCAGGGCGCTTGGAACCACGTTTCATCCCGCGGTTCCTGCCTTGTACGCAGCAACTGCCGGAAACTCAGATTCCCCGGCTCCAGGTGGTCATTGAGACACGGGCCCCACCCACACCACACGATTGAGAAAACTTTCTCAACTCAAGGCGTTGTGCATTTGGTTGAAAATTGAAGAAATAGCCTGAGCCTAAAGATTTTCTGCTCATTTAGTGAGTGGTCAAGCGCTTAGTGAGACCCATTCCAAATCGATTGCTCCATGCGTCATAATTTCTTTGGCGCATTCCCACTACCAATTCTTGAAGTAGCAGGCGGCGGTCAGCAAACTACCAAGTTGTTAGGTACGAGCTAGAGAGGCACATCTATGGACACTCGCATAGTTTCCAGCGGTTCCCAGAAATCTGTGGCCAGCGCCCTGTGGTTAAGATGAAGCCTGGCCCATTGATGAAAGAAAACGCTGGGAAATCCAAAGGTCTGGTCGTATGTCTTCTGAACTTCATGTGGGGTCATGTGAGCATGTCATGCAGTCATGCTTTCAAGTGGTCATTGCCCCACCAGCTTTGATAAACAAAATCCTGATGGTCTGTTGTCATTTCATCCGTGGAGTGACCAACATTTTGTTGTTTCCATCCTTTATACAGTAGTTGCTTGCATGCCCGAGATTCATAGACAGATGGGGGCTGGAGGGAAACGGCCGCCTGCAAAATGCATTTTTTGTTTTTCAAAGTAGCTCAACATTGGCATGTTTCAACCATTTCTAACAGCTCTCAAGCCTGCTCGGCCACCACTCTATAAACAAGTCAAAATTGACAGAATCTTTTCATTTTTTCGAAAGAAATTGAACGCTTTTTTGGAAGCTGAAATACTTTAAAAAAATTTTCGCACGCTCGCGGTGTGCAACTAAACGCTCAAGACAATTCGCTGCAATGCAAGAGGTAGCTGATTGGAGGAGTTTCAAACTTGATGCAATGACATGGACAAACAGCCGAAACTCAAAAAGAAGAAAACAACATGCGTCAATCAAAACCAAACTGTCTAAATTGCTTGTTCTGGTTGTGAGGTGCTAATTATTTCAAATGGCGTCGATTTCAACCAATTGGGACCAACATGATTCAATGGTGTAATTTGTGCGTCCAAAGATCTCTTCATTTGTGTGCCCCACTGCGGCCCAAAGTATTTTTGTATTGGGGATTGAGGGGCTTCAAACCACTTCAAATTCGTTCGAAGTGGATTGTTCTCAGTTATCGGTGGTGCAACGAGACTTCTCCCGAAGCCTTCCAAACTGGTTCTGTTTGTTTCATCTCCCATTTCCCATTTTAGTGCCCCAGAATCTGTACAAATTTCAAACATGCCCAATTGCAGCTTTGCTGGTTTCAGGTTGCGCTCAACCGTATTCACCAGGGCCCAAAGGGGTTGACTGACCACCAACATGGTGACGTTACTTCTTGCCCCAAAAATATATCCACATTGACTTTCAGAAAACGCATGTTTTCTCAAACCCTTAGGTTCTGAACTCGACTTTTTCCAGCAGCCATGTGCCGCCGACCTCCCAAATGGTCCCTGAAAGATCGTAGACCTCTTGAAGAGCATTGGGTGCATATATATGCATATCCCTTACAAAAAATCAATCTGGAACGTATGCCAAAGTCTTGAACATAGTCCTTCTGCCAAGAACATATGTCATTGGGGGGTTTCACACTGAATACTTGGTTCTGCAACGGGGGAAAGAGCTAGACAGCACACCGGGGCTCAGGAGCGCAGATGCCAGTGACGTGGGTCTGAGCGAGAAGTGCAAGGTGGGGAGCAGGTTGTTTTACGCAATTTCTCCCGGTTTAGGTGACATGCACGTTGCTGCAACCACGGTGAAACCATTTATTTCATCACAGAAGTTGGCGAAGCCTCTCACATGTTCTGTGTTTTGGAAAGGTGAATGGCAATTTTTGCTTGGTGCGAAAGAAATTTGGACCATTCGAATGAGTTACTTGATGCGCACCGAGCTTTTTATTTTGCAGCCCATCTGGTTTGTTGTTGTTTGTCGGCATGTTTTCTTCTCAAGCTTCTCAAGTTGTTACAACATGCATTTCAAGCTGGGGCCAGTACAGCACTGCCATTCGACAAAGCCTTGAAAGCAGTCTTTATTCCCGATTTTGTTAAACCCATTGATTCCTGAGATTGACATGCCATGGCCATGAAGGCGAGCAAGAAACTAGTCTGGCATCGTGTTCCTGTTAAACATTTTAGCGTAGTAGTCATAGCCCTTCCCCATTGCAACTATAGGGCGCCACCCCGTTCCTGTCTGCAGACAGCTTGTCGCATGACTGCAGCAACTTTGGGCTCCATGAAGGGGGCGCATCTATGAAGAGCCCCGCTGGTACGAGTAAATGGCAGCAAGGGATGACTCACCCAAGCAAATCTTCATGCTGAAGGAGTAGCCGATAAACTATAGGATTACTTGGCTGATTTGCATCTTAGTGCGCTTATTTGGGCAAGGGTGCCTGCTTTTGTTCCCCGTATATCCCCGTATCCTATGGGGGAAAAATGGAAGCAGACCTCACGTTTTCAGCGGAGGCCCAGGATTTTGGTAACACAAGCACATTCCATCGAGCGCTAGCACTTGCCAACCCTTTTTTTTAGCGGACCTATTCCTCAGATTTCATTGTGCCCTAGGCAACTGACAGCCTGTTCGATAGTCATGGCTTTAGAATTGGTTCGGAGAAGAGCCAGATGCTGAACCTAACTGACGGGGAGTGGACGGCGTCGCCCTCAATCTGTCTGGTCGAATCCAGCTCGAAGCAAGTGCAAGCCAAGTCCGGAATAAGTCTGCAGTTCCGAAATTCAAAGCTGCTTGTTACAACCTTTGATAGGGGAATCTCTTGAGGTGCATGGCAGAGTTTGGTGAGGACCGTTTTCTGGAGCAGGTGCCTCCTGAGAACCCTTCAGTCATTGTCAGTTCCATAGCTGGAATGAACATCAGGGCACATCCTGATCCACTGCTCAGAGGACTTCGAACGGCAAAAGCACACCTTCCAAATTTCGGGGGTTTTCGTAAGTTCAGGATCATCCCACTCGGCAACCGCTTCATATTGCCTCCCCTGTCAAGGCTCCGTACGCCGGTAAGTTCGTGCCTTTGATTACCTGCCCACAGGCGGGTGTCAGACGTAATGGTCAGGCGACTCCAGAAGATGGTGCGTTTCAGAGGTATTTGGTATTTTTGTTTTTCCGAAACATTAATTCAAGACAATATTACGCATGTTTCTTGATCCGGTATGTTCATAGTTCATGTCATGCATTTTCCAGAAGACGTTCAAGGAAGACACATCACCAACATTGCGCTAGAGATTGGCATGGTGAGAGGGTTGGTACACAAATTTGTATGTGTGCGTGTGTTTTTGAGGTTGGCGTATACCCCGCAAATAGAAGGTTGGCATTTTGTCAACCGACAGACCGCATACAGTTCAGCCAGATCCATGCCCAGCGACTAGAACAACCTGCACCGTCTGCAGGTGGCGCATCAGCAGGCTTGTGCTTTTGCAAATGCTTGGGGGCCTCAGTGGAAATTTGGAAGGCTTTGGCCAGCCACCGGAAATTGGGCGCATACCCAACGTATGGGTTTTGAATTTATTGAGGTGCAGATTCAGTAGGTCTTGCTTCGCTAAATATTGATGCCCAGGAGACTAGGTTGTGACCCGCGAATCAATGATGAATCATATAGAAGGAGGACAAGCTGGGATCAGCCACCACGGTTTGGAGACACAAGGTTGGATCAGAAGCATCATGGACACAGACATTCCCAGTTCTCAACATCACGCGCAATAATTTGCACAGCTGCCACTACCAGGGTGGTGTTGCGTTTACATTACCCCATGAAAAAAATGAAAGTCCATACTCAGCAACGTTGAAACTTGAGCCAGCTCAGAGGTTTTACCGACATCAATGGTAATGAGCATGCGGTGTTTCCAACTGCTGTCTTTGATATCCAGCCAAGAACAGCGGGATATCATTTTTTGATGCGGAACATCCTTGTACGATCACTGTCTTGTGAGATGTGTGTTGTAGTTACCTATGGCATTTCCCCACTCTTTGAACCATCCCATCCTTTTTTTTAGCATGAAACGCGCGCCAATCGATGATGTTCCAACATATCATTTATCAACGCACCAATACCTGAAAATCACGAAAAAATTAAGAGTCAGAGTAAACTTATTGAATTAGTTCTAAGATAGTGGTGCCTGTACATTTCTGTAAATCTGATTTTTTATTGGCATTTGCTAGTTTGTTTGCTGACGCCAGGGTCGAATTCCATGCCACCCCTGAGCCTTGTTCCATCATGGCCCTTCCCTATGCTGACACTTAAGGTTGGCCCGGAGGACGTTGCCTGTGATCTGGGCTGTGGCCTCGGCGGCTTCTGCCTGGAAGCAGCCAAGTTGGGGTGCCGAGGCTGCGAATGCCAAGGGCCTTGCTGGCGAACGTAACCCTGCAATTCAACGAACGAAACCAGTTTTTTCCATATCGTTCCAAGATTGAGCGCCCTTTGGGCTCAAAGTTGAAGTGCTTGTCTCTTTGTCTCGGTGCCCTGTGCATCTCTGCGAACAAGCTGTGCGCGGGGTTTGGGGCCTCCTGCTCTTGGATCCTGACAATCCGGTCAGCCGGCAGCTGGCTGTGGTAGTTAGTAGAAACTTTCTATTTGCTACTTTACAAGCAGGCGTTGATGGAGGCAGTTGGTGTCCAACCTCCAGCTTTTCATAGCTGGATGCCTGATATGGCCTGAAACTGTTGTCCCAAAGCTGGTGGGGTGATGGACTGGAGATTGTGGGGCTGCAATTTTGCATTCCACCTGCCTTCAAGGCATGGTGCAGGTATGAAATACCGCCCATTTTGTGCAAGTCAAGCCAAGGAAAGCGCAGTCAAACACCATAGTGCATGGCATGTTCAGGAAGCCAATTTAACAGTCGCATTTGCAGTCCTGGACTCCTGGACTACAATATCACGGTATTTCATGGAATCAAGCAGTTCACCACTGCTTTGTGCTAGAGCAAGTATACAAGTCAGTTGGGCAAATCATATAATAACAAAGAAAACTTCATCAGCTGATCAATGTGTAACCCCTTAACATGAGATCTTGACCTCCTCTGGCGACAGCAGTGAGCTGAACCTGCGGTGAGGTGCGGTGCTCGCGCCATAGGCTCGCGGCTGGGGGGTTTCAACTGTTCCTGGATCTTCGAATTCCCCCAAAAAATGACTGTTTCGCCTGTTTCCCACTTTTGGTGATCGCCCAAAAAAAAAAGGGATGTGACCTAGTTTTTGCCAAAACGGCTGTTTCAGTATGTTTGATCTTTGATGATGGGTAAGAAGGGATGATAGCATCATCCAGCATCCATCGGCAGCGTGAAAGGGACTGAAAATCAGGTTTGAGCAACTACTGCAAATTTCATGCCTTTTGGTGTGAAACCACACTCCCGAGCGAGTGACATAACTGCGTTTTTTGAAAAATAAACACGCAGAAATTGTCGCAAAACGGCCTCAACAACGATCAAAACGACCACAAAAACCATCAAACGGACACAAATCCCAAAAAGTGTATGTTTTGGAAGTTTGGAATCTGCCGTTGCTTTTCAAATTCAATTTTAGTGACATGCGAAGCTGCCATTACAAATAGCACCCTTCATCCATCAGGCATACTTGCGGGTTGGTTGGGATGCGGTGGCGTGGCATGGTTATCCCACAAAGGATCGCACACTTTTTGTTCAAACACCCAAAGCGATCATTTTTTTGGAAAACGCCCACAAAAACTCGTACAGTACACAAGTCCCATAAAAAATTGGGATTTTGAATCTCTAGGTTGTTAATTTGTTTTCTTCCTTGACCTTTCAATTACCCAGAAAAGCGGGCTAGTATACCAATGATTTCGGGGTGGTTATTATGTTTCTTCATGGGCACACGGGGGGTTAAGGTTGACCATGACTGTGAATCAAAGCGCGTCAGTACATATGTTACAGAAACATGTTTCGGTTCATGTGCCAGTGCGTCAGAAAAGATGTCAGTGGATTCGTGCCCCGAAGGAAACGACAGAGTATACGGTCCATAGTGAAGTTTTTTTTTTTGCCAGGTCATATCTTGTGATATCGTAGAGCGTTGTTCAGATGGTGTTTTTTTAAGCAACCGAATTTGCGCCGGTAATGTTTTGCCTTTCAACTGATCTTGCAACGATTTCGTCCATTTTGCCCGCAGGTTTAGACATCAACTTCGAGATTTTGAGGTACAGGGTCAGTCAGTGGCATGTGTGCGCGGTGAGGGTGGCCATGGCACATGAGAAAGGTTTGTCCCCGAATACTAATACTGTTGGATTGAAGGAATCTGCCTATTGTCTTGCGTGCTCTGTGCCTGGCATGCGTTTTTGATGTGCATAAAATTTCAATATTCTACAGGCAAAACCAGTAATTCGTGTCAAATGAGAAGGGTGGAGCTGGTAAAAAAAATGTCATGTTTTTTCTTTGGTTGGATAGACGTGTAGAATTTGATCCTTTTTGTGCTCCGGTGGGAAAGTCATCAAAAGCAATCGTATCTTATCTTATCTTACCATTCTTTTTGCAATGTCGCATGCATCACCAGCCAAATTCTTGGCTTCCCAGGCAAGCTGAGGCTAATGCAGAAGAAAGCGCCGTGGCCCACATGCGTGGGAACCCAATGGGCATTGGGGAGGAGAATGCCCGCCCTTTTAAAACAATTCCCCCAATACTATCAATATCCATCCTACCGTGCCCCAAATCCAAGCGCAAACTCGGGTCTCCAAGGAAGAATTATATAAACATCAGGGGGAGAGATTAAAATACATAAGTGGTAGCCAAGATCAATGTCAGTGATTGCCCATGTTTAAGTCATCTCTTAGTAGTGGGTAAATACAATCTTTTTTTTCCCAGGCAAACACATACAAACACCATTGAAATTGGACCCTTGAAACTGTGGTCTTTCGATGATAGCTGGGATCAAGGATTTCCTTTCCCTGCACTTGGAATTTGCATTCATCTCCATATTTGATAAATTTGTGTGGACACTGCTGATTGATTCCGCTTTCCCCTTCACTGTGAAATATTAATGATAAACCCCTTCCCTGGCGAAAAAAGACACAAACCTTGCCTTCAAAGTATGGACTCTGTTTATTATATGGCTGGTTCAATATTGAAGGTGCAGGACCTAGGGGGGTAAACAGCAAGAAATGCATTGACATAGAAAACCACTAAACAGTGACAAAAAAGTTGGGATTTGACCATCACCCATGGGAATTCAAGGACCAATAACGACCGATAGCGGTGATTTAACCAACCAAACCAAGTGGAGCTTGGCGTTGTTCAAAAATGGTGATGCTACACTTTTCCCTGAAATTTGGAACGGGCTACGATAAGTTCCCACAGCTGAACGAAAATAATTGGCATCTGATCGCAACAGGTTGGCAGCCGATTGACTAATATTCAACAAGCGACCAGGAAACACTGAAACAGATGATGTCAACCTATATTCACCCTTACCTTCAGAAAAGATACCGGATCCCTGAGGCAACCTGTTCTATGTTGGCCATGACCGCTGCGAGGTGGTGCACCCCAGTTAGAATTCAAATTATACGGTAAAAAGCTCCTTGAGCTACAGATATTTATTTGCAGACCAACTTAGCTAACATATTACAAACAATCTATTCGACCACCAGGTTTTTTTGGTTAGCAATAAAAACCAATCTTTTTCCTTGGCTGAACTCTATGGGGCAGCACCAAGACCGCTCAGGTGCACCTTCCGACAATGCGACTTCACCTCGCCAGACTTCGAACTGTGGGGACTCCTGTTGGTCGCTGAAATTTCGAATCAGCTGGGGGCTGCGAAGATCCGGAAAATTGTAAGAAAAGAAAATTCAACAAACAAACAAATATGGAAATATGTAAACAGGCGATTCCATCGGTTTTACCCATAGCCATGATAAAACCGCTTGAAAACCGACAAGCCACAACCCACAGAGAACCAGGGGTATTCCATATTTATGTTTTTCTATATACAGCTATGTTTATCCTATTGAGTAAGTGAGTAGTAACCCCATGACATTTGGTTTGTGCTTTTGAAATATAATCGCTTCTGTGATGATCGCCATGGACGATGACAAACATACATTTAGCGGGGTTGGAAACCAACCATTATGTCATTGGGTGTGGGTTGATTTTTCGGATGGAGATGTGCGGGAAAGATTTTGGTTGATAGGGATGTGGGGTTCGTGCATCTCACCACCTCAAAAGAAAATATGGAGAGAGAAGTCCGCCATCCCCACCAACCACAGAAAATAGGAACATATGTTCCCGGATTTGTTTAGCCTTTGATTGTCCTGTTCTGAACAAACGGGTGCCTCGAGGCCCTCGGAAGTTACGGTGCTCTTCATGTACCTCCTCCCCTGGGCGTTTGCGGGCCGAATTGTTCGTTCAGGACGCAGGTTGGCCGATAGGTTCATACCGCATCAACCAACCAGCAAACATACCCTCCAGGAAACTAACATAGCTATTGAAAATGGTGATTTATAGTGGATTTTCCCATTAAAAATTGTGATTTTCCATAGTTATGTTAGTTTACCAGAGGGTAATGGAATAGCCGGCAAGAGTTGTACTCAAACATTCTTCAACACGTTGCTCATGATTTCGTTCAAATTTGATGTCTATCCCTGTGTGTTCTTGGTTGGCAAGCCCTCATGATTCTTCGTAAAGTCACACATGTGAAGCTGGAGACTGGAATGAGGCGGGAGTGAAAAACAAACAAATGGCCGAGGTTGTACCCCACTAACGGTGAGGTTGTATCATTTTGGCTCTTGTTTTCGCAAAAACATGCAAATATGTGAGGCTGTCCGCTTGATGTTGCATGTTGTGTATATCACCTAAGCAATGAGCTCCACAAATTAGATTAGGGACCAAGCACAGGGGACCAATTGACCAACACAACCTGTTCAAGTATAAAACCATTGTTTAAGCAGGGTGGATATTTACAGGTCTTAATTTTCCAGCATGATTGGATTCAAACAATTTGAAAGATGGACGCCCTTTGGTACTTAAACATGGTAATGAAGAATCTCCCACCTCTAGATGATTTCCCCGGTTACACGCACATGTGTGAGGGATGTCCCATTGCCGTGTTTGCTTACCAGATGGAATTCTATGATTATGGTAAATGAATGTAAATGATAATTTTTTGAATGATTCATATCCTAACAACCCCATCCCTTTGGAATTAAACCGCAACAGAGCCATGGCTTAGTAGGGGATTTACACACGTTTAGGACCATACAACGGAAGTGTTCAATATGAAGAGGGGGTGGCGCTATTTTTTTTTATCCCAGTACATCTCTCTCATATCCCTATTTTATTCCTACTATTCTTGGTTGACTCTCATAGACTTTCCCATGGATTACCCTCTGGTAATTAAACGGCCATTTATAGTTGAGTTTCCCTTGAAAAATTGTCATTTCCCATAGTTATGTTAGTTTACCAGAGGGTAATTTGCCAACCTACGCTGAGGTTGGACTACCTCGATAGGGAACTGCACCGGTTCCTGGACCGCGGAGGCCGCTTCGCGGCTTGGCAGAGAGCGATGGGCGCGATGGGTGCTTCTGGTTCCATGGAAGACACGGATTTGCCAATCGTACAGAGACAGACTATACAAAACAATAACATGAAATACAATAACAATAATAATTTGTCAATCGTATACATGTCTATCTTTTTGTCCATGCATGTATTTTTTAGAAAATAGAAAGATAGATTGATCGATAGAGAGATGGACCAATCGATAGATAGATCGGTCGATAGATAGATAGGTTGGTTGATTGATTGATGGATAGATAGTATAACTAGATAGGTAGATAGATAGGTAGATAGATAGACAGATACATAGACAGAGATGGATAGATGTATAAACAGATAGATAGACAGATAGAGATACATTGACATGGCACAGCATGTTTTGTTTGCAAGTATATTTTACTTGTGCAACACTTGTACATGACATGTCCCAGGAGAATGGTGTTTCGACCCAGCGTGATCAAAGATTGGCTATGGCGCATGTTGAAAGGCAACAGGCGTCTTCTTGTACCAGTTTTTGGGAAACAATTCCGACAGTCTCCACTTGACACGCTGGACATCCTTGATTTGTGACGGTCGCAGCCCTGTGAAAGACCCAATAGGCAAGACGACAAAGTGATACAAAGTTGCCCCGCCCATTTTCAATTGGTTTGAAACCCCCAGAAGTTTACATAGAAATATCATGATGCACATTTTCCATAAACCGAAATTATTGGCATTACAAACCAATTTCTTGAATGAACTTGGGCACCACCTTGTAGTAACGTTTGGCAGATCAAGTCCACACTGTTCTGTTTCCGGCATAACTACTGGGCAGAGAGATGCGAACCAGAACAGCAGTCGAATACAAACACTTCCTGGAGTGTTCGCTTGTATATCGTCAGTGTTTTCTAGCGGTACTTTATATTGTTTCTTTTCGCGTTTTTACTGATAGATCTGATAGCAAAATCTCTTTTGATTTGTACGTCGAGACGCCTTCTTAAATCCCATAAATTTTGATACTGGCTGGTTCAAAAAGGCCAATTATTTTTCCCCAAACAACACTTATGATGAGAACATCACGGTATTCACCAAAAACATGATCTAACAACGCTTATTATGATTCCTCATCGTTTTTTTTTAAATGGGAACACCACCATACTTCACCACCCAAGAGAAATTTCACCCCTTCCGAGTTTCGACCACCCAATCCATCCGTGTCGCCCGAGGTCACCTTCCAATTTCACCCGGCCAACTTCGAAGCGAACACCGTGACCTGGCGGAGGTGAAGACCAGCTTCGGAATGGGTGGTTGAATGGGGTTTTAATGAGGTTTAACCATGGTTAACCATCATACATACCCTGAAATTCCATGAATTCCATCAATATTTGTTTGTTTTATGGTGTTTAATACCTGATGTGATTGGATTTTATGGAGGTCATGCAATGTAATGCTTTATATGATGCTTACCCCCGGGAAATTGAAGAGTTTGTCAAAGAAGGGTGGGCCCATTTAGTGTGAAATGATTGAAAAAACCTATTTTGTTGAAATGGTGATCTTCCATGGAAAACCTGCAGGCGGCCCATCCTTGCCAACTTTGGGATAAATTCCATTTGGCGATTTGGCGACCCATGAATTTGGCAGCAACCAGCCCAACAACCAGAGTCAAAGTCACACGATACAAAATAGAATTGGAAAATATATTGGACATTGATATGTTTGCAAATTGTTCCGCCTGATTTGTTGTTTCAAAAATGGTTTCCAGATGTTTTCTGTCCGTGTTTGTCCTCATTATACCCCATAAGTATCCAAACATCATCCTCTACCCTGCCAATAGCAGGCTTCCAGGGGTTGTCGTTAGATCCGCCATCACCGACCATGTGATGATTGAGGTGTACCTCTTTGGTGCCTTGAAGTTGTACGGACCAACCAGGTGTTCTGGGGGGTTTCCACTGGGTCCCGTGAAGGTTTGGGAAGAGAGCCATGGGATTTTTATCTGCTTTTGTGGGAGAAGATGGAGAAGTAGTGGGTTAAGCATACTGGGGAGCCAACTATATGGGATATTCAGCCTTTCAAGGTGGTGCCCCAGTTCGGAATCGCCAAGTTGGTTGACATGATTCCAGTAACTATAGGGTTTCTTGATGGTAATTGTAGATGTATCAAAGTAGCGATGCAGACAACAGACCAACAAACATGACTGGGGAGGCGGGGACCACTTTGTGTGGGATTTGACCTTTTGCCTGAAAATGAGGGGTGCCCTGATTCTTATTTTGGGATGCGTTCACTGGAACTACCAGGTATGAATCAGCGTTTGTTCGCCAAGAAGTTGGGGATGAACACCAGCATGACGATCATTGCAAATCCTACTTGGCTCCATGTCAGTTCATGTCCACCAGTGGAAAAAATACCAACTGAGAATTGTTCATGAGGTATGTCCAGCATATTTGGCGGGCAATTCTACTTGCAACAATTGCTTCTTTAAAGGTAGATCCATTGATTAGTTGCAAAACTGTGTTTGTGAACCTTTGGAATTTGAAGTTGCAGATGCTCTGTTTCACATCCACTTTAGCGTTGAGCGCCAAAACCTTCTTTTGTCGCCATGTGCGCATAGGCATAGTCTTCCAAAAAACATCCCGAGGGACCAGGTTCAATGTCAAAGATCCAAGGCCTTTTCAGGCCATCCCCACGAGTAGTCTTCCACTTTTGCAAGAATTCTGAGATCGACATGAGTCAAGAGAACCGCGGTATATGGTGGATTTAGGATTTCATTTGATGTCCATCAACCAAAAAGAACATGTTTGAACAACACCATAGTTTCATGATTCAAAATGACACGGATACCATTCCATGTTCTCTGGCACTGGAGGAGCAAAGAACTCCTGGATGCAGGCGAGATGTGTTGAGCGCCTGGAATTCCATGTATTCCCTGGACCCCATGTCTAACAAGAAATATGAGATAGATGGCATGATTTGATGAACTGTGGGTCATGGTTATTCAGCCCCTCAGTCAGGCTGACGCAGACTTGGTCTGAAGGCGATAGAGAGAGAGAGAGAGATTTGGAGAATGACATGGCATGTGAATAGAGATAGTATATTTCGGATAGCTGTCAAGATAGATAAAGTACAACGACCTCACTGCGATGTCACATGGTTATGATTAGGGAGAACCATCCACTGAAATAGCTGAATTCTTCAGGTTGTATTTATCCAGGGATGTGATTTAGAATCCCATGAGATTGTTTGATTGGATAGCGTATATCATAAATACCAGTAGTACCCCACAAGGCGGTGGCGGAAGTTTCAAAAAGAGGAAACCTATAGGAGCGGTTCGTTGCTGTGAATGATGGATGACAGAGCGAACCCACTGATGGACCGACAAGTGGTTGGAGGCAGCGTAGTGTAGTTGTAATGTAGTGTGGTTGTAGTTGTGGTTGTAGTTCGTAGTTTTGGTTGTAGTTGTAGTTGTAAGGTGGTTGTAATCGTAGTTGTTGTAGTCGTAGTTGTAGTGCAGTGCAGTGTAGTGTAGTTGTAGTGGTTAGTGTGGTTGTAGTTGTAGTTGTTGTAGTTGTAGTTGTAGTTGCTGTAGTTGTTGTAAGTGTTGTAGTTGTTGTAGTTGCTGTAGTTGCAACGGTAATGTTAGTGGTAGTTGTTGTTCTGCTGTAGTTGTTGTAGTTGTAGTTGTCATGCAGTTGAAGTTGTGGTTGAAGTTGTAGTTGTTGTAGTTGTAGTAGTTGTAGTTGTAGTTGTCATGTAGTTGTAGTTGTAGTTGTAGTTGTCATGTAGTTAAAGTTGTTGTTGTAGTTGTAGTTGTTGTAGTAAAGGTAGTTGAAGTTGTAGTTGTCATGTAGTTAAAGGTGCTGTTGTTGTTGTTGTTGTTGTTGTTGTTGTTGTTGTTGTTGTTGTTGTTGTTGTGTTTGTTGTTTGTCGTTTGTTGTTTGTTGTTTTTTGTTTGTTGTTTGTTGTTTGTTGTTTGTTGTTTGTTGTTTGTTGTTTGTTGTTTGTTGTTGTTGTTTGTTGTTTGTTGTTTGTTGTTTGTTGTTTGTTGTTTGTTGTTTGTTGTTTGTTGTTGTTGTTTGTTGTTTGTTGTTTGTTGTTTGTTGTTTGTTGTTTGTTGTTTGTTGTTTGTTGTTTGTTGTTTGTTGTTTGTTGTTTNTGTTGTTGGTGTTGTTGGTGTTGTTGGTGTTGTTGGTGTTGTTGGTGTTGTTGGTGTTGTTGGTGTTGTTGTTGTTGTTGTTGTTGTTGTTGTTGTTGTGGTGGTGGTGGTGGTAAAAATCGACCCGAAACCCTCAGTTTTTAACACGTTTGATATGGAAATGTGCTTCGCCGCCACAACGGCGTGCACTTTTTCGACATCGAATCGTCATCGAATCGTCAAAAAGTGCTCCGAACCCCCCACGTTTTTACGATTTTCACTTCCAAATGTGCTTCGCGCCACAGCGCCGTGCACTTTTCGACATCTCAACTTCCAAAAGTGGCCCGAGCATGTGGTGTTTTTCACATTTTGACTTCCAAATGTGCTTCGCGCCACAACACCGTGCACTTTTTTGACATCTCCGCTTCCAAAAGTTGTCCGAACGTGACAGTTTTTAACAATTTTTTACTTCCAAATGCACTTCGCGCCACAGCGCCGTGCACTTTTTCGACAGCTCAACTTCCAAAAGTGCTCCGAAGGTGACAGTTTTTACACTTTTTTACTTCCAAATGCGCTTCGCGCCACAACGCCCTGCACTTTTTCCATATCGCAACTTCCAAAACTGGTCCGAACCTGAGGTGTTTTAACACTTTTTACTTCCAAATGTGCTTCGCGCCACAACGGCGTGCAACTTTTCATCTCTCATCTACCCAGATGTCTCCGCACCCGCCGCTTTAGCAAGCCTCCTTTTCGACCCTCCGGAGCCACTGAACACTGGAAAAACACAGTGTTTCGCGACTTTCCTACCTTTTCGCGCATCTGCATCTGCAGCCCATCTGCATCTGCAGCCAAAAATGAGACATGACCATGGCAAATATCAAGACGGGCTGGTCAGGAGCACTGCTTGGATGGAACAAGCATTGGAAAAATCAAAACATATAATGTCTTAGATAATATTAAAGCCATTAAAAGTACCCCTTTCGATAATAGTGGGTTAAACTACCTGGGGGGACGACTTTAACCCATAGTAGCTTAGGATAATTACTTACTAACTGACCCAATTAGCGAATCACAGGCGCCTTTTTTTCGATTTTTCATGTGGTTTGCCCAAAAAATGTTTGTCATGGTACATCACAAGCTTTTTTAATACTCTCCACATCTCGTTTTTGACGATATGGGTTTGATTGAAAATAGGACATACCCGTTAAAACACGATACTCATCATTTTTCTTATTTAAAGTTGCCATGCATGGTGGGTAAATCCACCTTTTCTATCCTTTTCTAGACACCCCGCATATGTCATGGCCTATCCACCACTGATTTTCACGTGCAGGGAAGCCGATAGAGCAGTGCAGCGACGGCGTTGGTCGACCCCAGTGGACGGACATTGGCGACTTCGACAACCCACCATGAGGGTGCGTGTTGTGAATTTGCGTTAGGGGTTTCGAGATTATATAACGTACAATCAATTTTAAATTGTTTTAGCACTGAAACGCATCCAATTAAGGGAAATGACAGAGCAAAAAAAAACTTTGAATTGGTGGTTTCATGGATGAACTGACTCACCAAACTGAAAGAATCATCTCCAGATATCCAACAGATTGGTTGGGTTGCTTGCAAAAATGGTCACTCAGTATCACCCCGTAGCCGTGTGCTCAACGTGGAAGCTGCAAACCAATTGTAGCTGAGCGGAGCCACTCAGCTGCAGCTGGGGTTGGAGGTCGGTGTATGTTTGGATCGTAAAAATAGATGTAAAACACAACTTGCAGATATCATGCTAGGGTTATGAGATCCACGGCTCCACGGAAACAGCAAAAGAGGTTTATATCATTTTATATCCATGTATAACCAATATCCGTGCATATACAAAATGTATCAAAATGTATGTATATTTTTCATGATATATGCATAGAGATGTGGACGAAGGGAGAGGGAGAGGACCTAAAGCAATGAACATTGTTATGCGGAAATGTGACATTATTTTGGATTCGTAACATTGTTGACTCCAAGGTCCACCGTGGTTGGATAGGTTGATGAGCGAGACTGTTTGTTTCGCTCCGTCTAGTCTAGCTGTAATAAATGGGGAGATTTCTACAGAAAAAATTGGGCAGGTATTGACTTGTTGTTTTATCATTTAATGTCAAAGATCATCTAAGATCTAAATAGATCCAAGATTTTGAGAATTTTGAGATCTCTAAGATTATTCAGATTTGCCATAGTCTGGCAAGGTATGGGAAGATGCTTTAGCCACCCCTTTTTGGGTCCAGCCTTAAGGACATGGCAGACACTGATTCGGAGCCACAGGCCGAGTGGGAAATCGCTGTTTTCATGGCTTAGAGGATGGAATGACATTCAACCTGGACGGAAGCGATAGGGTTTGCCTGTCATTTTGCGAACTTGTTGATGTTTGAAGCTACGCCCAAGCTCTGCTGAGAATATGGAGGATGAACATGGATGAACCATCTAGACCCAGGTTTGCAGTGCATGATCTCCTGCTTCAATCTTTCGAGCTCTCAAAATTCTGGATTCGCCTATCCAAAACGGCTCCAAACAGAAGGCATATAAAAAGATGAGCACCCCTTCAAAATTCCGAAATCATATCATCCTTCATCATCCTTCAAACTTTATCGCCCGGAGAAACTTGAAAAAAATAGTATCAAACAGTTCTATAGAAGAACAATGAAGAAAATCTGCTGACTTCTCAGCCTTCCTTCGCTGCAGGTCCCAGCAGAGGCTACGGAGGGTGGGGAAGCAGGCGTCCATCCGAAAGATGATGTAAATTGTGAAGCAAACAATGGTAGGAAAGTTGATTTTCCAACATGTGAAAAACCTTTTGGCACACTAACATAGCTATTGAACATGTAAAAGATGGTGTTTTTCCATAGTTACGTTGGTTTACCAGAGGGTATCCAACAAAAATGTTGGGTATATTGGATGTTTCGCCAAATGAGAAGAAATCACGGAATTTTGGAGGTTCCATCCAGCAAAATGGAGGATGTTCCATCCATGTGGTGGGAGCTAACATCTTAGCATGTGGAATGCAATGGCATGCAAAACACAAGGGCTGAAGGTGGGATATAGTCATAGCAAACACAGCAACCTGACGGGTAAAGTCGTCAACAAAGCTAAGAACAACCTACATCAACTGTGGATACTCTGCACAGAAGCCCCGTAACGATGAGATCAATTTTTTTGTGCGCCTTGGCTGTGCGGCCCCCATTCTCTTACAAAGATACCCATCAAATCCTCAGGATATGCCATGATGCCCCCCAGTAGAGGGATCATAAGAACTTTGGCTAGTCAAATCCATGGTTTTTCCGCGAGATTGTCCCTGAAATTCCAGCATTGGGTGATGGCAAAGACGGCAGGAACCCTGATCAATTTGATAAAAACCAGCGAGTTGTCTGCTTACATTGTCCCAACAAAACGAATCCATTGTGTTTTTCGCCATTTTTGGTGGTTGAATCATACCATATAAATCCCATTTTTGCTATTTCAAGCCCAGTGTTTGTTGGCTAAAAGAAGTTCAATCCCCATGTTTACTGGCTATGTACTCTTTCACATTCTCATTAACCATGATATTCTATGATATCATATCCCCATGAGCTCCCATTATATCCCATGAACTCCTTGAAAGCTCCCCACTTTTGTTGATGAAACCTCCGCCCCAGCCAGCCACCTGGCCCGGTGTCGTAGGACGAGGAGCTCGCTCGCTCGCCCTCGCACGGCGACACCTCGGAGTCCGGCGAGTCCGAGGACTCCGAGGAGAGCTCCGAGGGCTCCGATATGGACGTCATGGAGGAGGCCTGCGAGCGCGGTAGGGCGCCTTGGAGGAAGCCTAGGGGCCATGGGGCGGTGATGGGGGCCATGGTGAAATTTGATGTGGTGAAGAAGGATAGAAGGTGTGGAGTTTTTCTAGCCAAGTGGATTGAAATAACTGGTACATGGTGATTCAAGCAATGATAAATGGGGATTAAAACAGCGTAATGGCTGATTGATGTTAGCCAAGTTGGTTGAAACTCGTTCGGAGGCCTTGGCCGGATGAAGCGGATGCAGCGGTTTGGAATGGGATCTAATGGGATTTAACGAACGAGAACGGGGATATCATGGGGATATGATGGAAAATTATGGGAATTCACTAGTATATAAACTGGGCAGGAAGCAATCTTGTAATCCATTGATATGTTGGACAACCCACGACATCGGGGGTTTTACTAATCTCCAAGTGGTGGATGGTTAAGTGACGAATGTACAACCGATTTAACCAGACAAGCTGGGGCCTGTTGAACGATAGCTAAGATAGCTAAGTTGGTTTATTACACTCTATAACTATGTGGATAAATCCAACTTCTGACGAATATAATACATGTTGCCTTGAAAGCTAGATGAAACAGATGTTGGTTTGGATTAATCTGGACCAATCGAAAAGGATCAAACCATCGAAAGAACCCCAAAAAGAAAACAAACACGAACAATGTTTTGGGGACTACTTGGATCTAGCCATGTTCAGACTAGTCTGGAAGATATTGTATTTTTTTTTTGTGTGTGTGTGTGGTTTCCACCAACTCAAGCTGTATTTCCAGTAGAAAAGGCCTGTGCATGGACAACAAGAAATATTACTTCAGATCATGTAATATAAAAAAAACAAAGAATATATACAAACAACTGGTAGGTTGGGCGCTGACAACAAGCCTTTCTGGGGACTGAAAGCGAAACGATCACATTGTGTGCAATGGATTGCAATGGGATATTCTATGGAATATATCATCCAATCATCCCGGCGGGTGGGAAACCGCTTACAGTGCGTTTGACAGAAAACACTGCAATTTCCCTAGTTTTACATGATTTTCTTTTATGTCTGGTGCTTCCAACGAAGGCCTCATTTTTTCAAACATTGCTTTTCGTGGTGGTTTTGGCACGACGGAGCGCGTCNATTTTCTTTTATGTCTGGTGCTTCCAACGAAGGCCTCATTTTTTCAAACATTGCTTTTCGTGGTGGTTTTGGCACGACGGAGCGCGTCTTTTTTCTTCACCCCATTTTGTTCAAGGTCTTCGCAGTGCTTGAGGCTAGGCAACCATTCATGGAATGTTCCCAACGATGTTGCCAGCACCTTACATATTTCCAAACTATG
>BGPT01000512.1:104579-123432 GCA_003297045.1 Symbiodinium sp. clade C Y103 | reverse complement strand
TGGGAGGTATGGCTTTTTTCACCATTTTCCAAACTCCATCTATGCCTCCCGTGTGTACCTTCAAGATACCGGATCTACGTCGGACGGTCTTCACAAACTTGTTCTTTCTATGGCTGCAGGACTGATGCAAAAGTTTTTTTCTTTTTGCACCAGCCTGGGTAGCACTTGGCACCGTCGGCGCAAACAACAGATGGCGCATAGAAGTCAAGATTTCCATGGACCATTTTGGTGGTGGTCATCACATTTTTTTGGTCATTCAACATTAGCAAAAAGTTTGATCTTTTTTTCACATCTTGGATTTTGTTGCTATTCTGCACGGCCAACACAAAACGGCAGCAGCATAAAAACAAGTCGAGTCCAACGCCATTGCCAAATTCATGAAGAGAAGTTTTTATACAGTAACTTCATGCGTGTATGCATGTGCAAAAGAAGATATCACGACGTAGCATCACACGTGTGTGCGAATGCAAGAGAAGTTCTTACAACGTAACAGGACGGGTGTGTGAGTGCACACCCCACCTACCCCCCCCACACCCCCCCTGTTCCCCACCCGAAAAATAATAACATGTCATGCGGGCACAACTTCTAACTAACGTGCACAACTTCTACCTGACGTGTTAACGTGCACAACTTCTAACTGACGTGCACAACTTCTAACTAACGTGCACAACTTCTAACTGACGTGCAACGTATAGAAAAAAAGGCCAAAACGCTGGCTCGGTTATCCACCCGTTGGATCCCGTTGGCTTAAACATCCAACATACTGCACATGATTTAAAAATGTCTGAAAAAGGGGTGATAGTCTAATAGTCTCCCAAATGGCAATATTGATGGGGGGCATGTTCAACCTTTGGATTTTTTGGGTACCCCATTTTTAGACAAACCCCAAAAAAAGATCCATGGTCGTACACGCACCCTCCAGGAAATTGAGACATAGACACGCAAATCCTTCCTCCCAGAATGGATTTTTTAGGGAACATTTGCAGGAAACCCCCATGTTTGCGTGGTAAATCCATTTTTTCCCTGTATACACCCTCCAGTAAACTAACATCATAGCTATTGCAAATGGCCATTTATAGTTGATTTTCCAATTAAAGATGGTGATTTTCCATAGCCATGTTAGTTTACCAGAGGGTATTTCCCTTGAACAGATGCAAGGGGATCCTTGCGCTGCCCTTCTGAGGAAACGCATCCGCGCGTGATCACCTCATCCTGGCACATTCAGAAACTTGGCAGCGGAGGGGTTGAAACCACTTATTGGGAACATAGGGGGATGGGATTGTGAATTAAAATCACCTGGCATGTTCCAATGAATTCGCATCCCAATGCATCCCAAAATGTCAGTGGATACATGGATGCGACTCTCAACTCGCCAGTGTTGGCTTCGCGAAGTATGATTTCCCGATGTATACATGTATAATCATGTATATATATTTAATGTGTGTATATATATATACAATATAACTATAAATAAATATATATATATATATATAGACAAATACACACACACACACATATATATATATATACATATACGTTTATTTACTTTATTATTTGTATAAATAATATATATAGAGATATGTGGGATTTTGAGAAAACCAAATTCCCACCAAATACGGGACAAAATCTGCATTCCTTCACAAGAAACGGTTTCAACTAGTCAATCATGGAGATACCGCTGAGGACGGATTTCGAAATCATTTAAATTTGGCCAAACTTCCCAGCTCCAACCGGATGATATTCCCAGTTGTGTCATTGGGGCTACTGGGTACTTTGATTTAGACAAGGGATAACAGCTGAAGACTTACCAAACGGACTAGAAAAATGCCTTGAATCTTGGCCCTTCCAAAAAATCCCGCCAACATTTTGAGAATCGTCCAAGCCCAAAACGTTTCTGAGGCGCTGAGGCTCCCTAAAATCATCCAAGTCCTCGCATCAAAATGGTGGATTTTCCATTGCCACGTTTGATTACCGGAGGGTACCATCAATTGGATTCTAAAGGTATCCAAACTTCCAGATGTCCCGAAATGATTCAGGCGTTTTCCCACTAAGTCTCGTTTGGATTCCCAACGTCCATCACCAAATCATCGGCTCCTGGCACCCAGCGCGGCCAAGCGGAGGCTGGCCTACGCGGCCAAGAAGGGCGAGTGTTCCTGGAGGAGCCGCATTCCTCAGCAGCTTGGCGGATGCCGGTGGATCACCTGAAATTCCCAAATTCTGGAGATGGAAAAAACTTTGGATTTTGTTGTTTTGCTTGATTATTGTTAGATAATAGGTGGAACCACAAAGGAAAATATATGGACCATATGGGATGAGACCAAGAATTTCTGTTTGACCAGGAAAAAAGGTGGACTTCACAGCGAAACAAATGGAACTGTTTGCTTACCGGGTTGGATGAGCAAAAGGTGTAGGTGAAATCCCAGGGTGTTATATGCACTGGGAAGTGGGAAAAAAATCCCTTGCCCATTGCTAGGCCATGTCACTAGAGAGTAGCATCGGAACTGGTCCATGTCCAAGAAGCAAATATATGATGTTCATAGTCCAGATGCTACCAGATACTATAAGCTCATGAAGCACATGGCCCACTTCAAGACTTCGGGGGTCATCACAGCAGACAGTACATACCGCAAAGGTTAAACGGCTGGCAAACCAAAAATGCAGTTCTTTCTAACGGCACAGATGTTCCAAGGGTTTCCAATTTTCGTACTGAGGAAATGGTGAGTGCGTATGTAGAGATGCAATAGCTTCGTTGTTGCTTGTGTTGGTTGTGCCTTTCATTGTGATACTTTTTACCCTGACAGTCAACGGAGCGGTTAAAGGGAAAAGGTTAAAGGGAAAACCTACAGGAAACCAAAAACCGTCGACTTCCCCTTGAAACAGGATATCCTGTAAATGTTCCTGAAACCAATCCATTGAGACAGTGGTTGAATGCATGTGATTTAAATTCTCAGCTTGAACCCCCCAGGGGAAAGTGTCCAAACAGCGCCCAAAACAGGGGCAAAAAAACGAGCCCATTTAATGATCCAACTTCACCCTTTGCTCACTTTTGGGCTGATCAGGGCGACATACACGGGAACAACATTTTGACCAGTATTTTGACCATTTTGTTCCTGTTTTTTTCGCCGATCAAAAGCCGCAAGAAGTGATCGTAATGAGTGCGTGTTCTTTCACCACGCACCAAGATGTTTACCTTGTTGGGGCTCAGATGGGTTTATCACATCCCGCTAGAAATGTCTGGCAGGTATCAACAAACAACCAAGATAAAGCTCAGGGATTTTATACTTCAGAAGCACGGCTGGGTCAAAAGCAGACTTGCCAAAGCATGCGCGAACATCCCCCATTTGTTTTTTTTTCACTGGGGTCACGGGTCTTTTGTGTGTATATTTTATGACATTCAGGAAGTTCATGTCAACCCTGTATCAATAAGGCCATTTGTTTCATCGCCCAGGGTCTACTCATCCAAATTACTTTAGCATATTATAGTTGATCAGTGTTATAAATCAATTTCGCCAGCATAAATCAACTATTATAGTTACAAACCAACATAAACCAACTATATGAGTCACCTCTAAATCACATAAATCCCCGTTTCCTATTGAATCCCCAAGCGGCCGGAGGTGTCAAATGGAGCGGCTTAGGCGGGTCTGGTCGGATCAATGGATTGGATCAAGGGATAATCTACAAGAAACCATGGATTTTTTCATGAAACATGGGTGTTTCCCTTTTTTGTGGTCCTTCAAACCAACATCCAAAAAGCTCGGAAATGCTATCATTCATGAACATCCATCCAAAACATCACTGGATTTTTCACATGGAATGTTCAGTTTTC
Organism: Symbiodinium sp. clade C Y103; assembly: GCA_003297045.1. Classification (NCBI taxonomy): domain Eukaryota; class Dinophyceae; order Suessiales; family Symbiodiniaceae; genus Cladocopium; species Cladocopium sp. clade C. The sequence goes on along the minus strand of BGPT01000512.1, from coordinate 119,603 downwards.
CACCTGCTACGTTGGTTTTTTCGAACCTGGGGGAAGAATTCGGTGACGTGATCCCGTCATTCCTGGAACTCTTCACTGGTTCGAAACCAAGCTGACAGGAAAGAGAAATAATGTGGGTAAAACAACGCCATAAACCACCCATGACTGGGATTGGTTGGAATCCCACCTATAGTGAAATTGGGGGATGGTTTATGGCATTGTTTTACCCACATTAAATCTATGAATTAAACACATTGGGGAAGCCGGTTGATCATTTCACCAGGAAAGTGTTTGAATGCCCCTTCGGTATCCCAGACTGGCAGCCTGACTTTGACCATGTATACACACGGCATATATACTGTACGTATGTTACAATATGATTCAAATACGAGAAAACACATGGATGCATATATAATATAGCATATATATAGTATACATATATATATATATGTACATATATGTATATGCATATCAATACCTGCTACAATATACAGTATCATAGAGTCGATACACGTGTATATATATATATATACATTTGCATGTTTGCACACACACACATATGTTATACACATTCATGTCATATACGTATCTTTGCGTATATTCATTTGACTACATTTGTATCTATGGATGTTTCTTCCTTTTTTGGTCGATGATTTTCTCAATACACGTGAGTTGCCAAAGATGTTCCCCGTCCATTTAGCGAGCAGATACCAAGAAACACCAAGTTTATTGCAGGGGATTTGTGGATTACAACATCTTGTGTTTTTCCCAAGGAAATACGCAGGTTATTCATGTTATGGTTTTGTGGGTCCAATACTGACATGTTTGATGATTTTTGAGTTCTTACACCCTCCGAGTACCCATGAAACCGGGTTAGGGTCTCAAAACTAATGGTTATGAGATATTTTATTTCTTGTAATTAATGATTGTAACTGTCATGTTACGTTATATTACCCATTTCTTTCTAGGGACTTGGAGGGTCTAGGCTGACACAGACCTGACCCATGACATCCATGCGCCAGGGACGCTGGTTGGACGGGAAAGTGCTACTTGCGAAGCTTGCGCTGGAACAGGGGCGGGCTGGTAGCCGTTGCTGGTTTCAAAATATACAACAATGTAACAAGAACAAATAAAAGGATGCATGAAGATAGCATGGGTACCAGGTGGTGCCCTAGTTAGCTAAGTTGGTTTAAAGCCCCGGTTTACCCATGGGAATGATACACCAAGTTATATCCAAGGAGACACCACCTTGTGTGGTTGCCATGTATATCATTCTGAGTTTGCAGGAAATTGTCGTTTGAGAATTCTTTTTGTTTGTATTCGTGTGTTCTCCTACATGCATCTACATACCACATCATATGACATAGTGTCATATTGATATCATTGTATAATCCATTAGGGTCCCTACATTTGCGTCACCAAATTTGAAGTTGCAGCGAACAATCTAGCTAGGTCCCCCATCATGAACTCACCACCAGATCAGAGTTGCAGATGTGCACTGGCTGTTTTGGGGAAGGGGAGGATGCGTTTGGCTGGTCTTGGAATATAGCAGAGCATGTTTTGAAACGGGATGACATGTTGGACCACCCATTGTCCATGATTCCAATGTATCAAGACATATATACTTATCCCTTTTTCTAGATACAAACCATTCGAGGTTTGATCCACTGTTGCTCATGTTGAAGTGATGGCCACATCCAAGAGGTACAGCGAATGTTTCTGTTTCTTTTCTTTTCCTGCTGTTCATGGTTGCTTCAACCATAAACCCTTGGCTTGTTGATCAAACACAGCAGTTTTCAATAGGAACACAGTGTATATGCCTAGGGTGTGTACTCATGTTTGATTCCCAGACCTCTGGCAAAGCATTTGGTCTCAGGACAGGAGGAATTGGTGTTTTCAAATGTTTTTGTGTGTTTTGTTTGTCATCCTGCAATAGGTGTACCCTCTGGTAAACTAACATAGCTATTGCAAATTGCAATTTATAGTGGATTTTCCCATTAAAAATTGTGATTTTCCATAGTTATGTTAGTTTACCAGAGGGTATCCCTATTTTTTCCACCGGGGCTGCCAAGGATTGGACGGTTTGGTCGAATCCTTCGAAGAGAAGTTGTGCTTTCCCACCGTTGGTAAGCATGAGAAGGGCGCAACCATTGTGGCTTATGCCATGCCATTGTCCCTCGGTGATGGCTTGGGATGGGAAAGTGATGGCTTGGGATGCGGAAGTCGGGGACGTCTCCAAAAGCGGATGGATCTTGATACAATTGATATCGGTACCTTTGTACTTTATCAAAAATCTATGGCAACATCAAGTAATATATTACCCAAGAATCTATCGCAAGGAACAGAAAGGGACAAATTGGAGTTCATGGCTGGGCTCTAATTAATTAGATTTGACACGAGAGCCGAGATTCTGGCACACCAGCGAAGAAACTGTTGCTGGAGTGAATTCCTGTCCACTGGTAGGATCGGCCACTGTACAGAAAACATCCGTTGCTTCTGCCTTTACAAATACCGTCCGTGCGATGCGACGAGGTTCCAGGAGAGGTTCCTCCCTTTGTGGATCAAGAGCCCTTCCGCCATTTCCTCATGGAATCTTGGCGGAGTCCTGATGGGTTTCGAGCACGCCAGGACACTAGTAGGAGAATATGTTGGAAGCCTTCAGTATGCCATGTTTATCTTACTCGTGCTTGGCAGGGAATGGGGGAATGACCGTCCTAATAACCATGAAAATAATCATCCCATTCCCCCACGCCCTACTAAGCACCAGTCAGTTATTGTGCTATCCGTTCATTTTCATTGAATGGCCATTTGACCTCGTAGTTGCAGATGAGATTTGACAAGTGCCCTGCTTCTGAAAACATGCTTAGCCCCTAAACATCCTTAAACGTATTTAACCATGATGTTATGATAGGGATATAGCCTCAATGAATGCATCCACCACCAACGATTCCAACGTGACTGTTCCTGAAACCTGGTTCCAGGAAAATCCATGGCTTTGGTTCCATGGATCACCATGTTTCGGGTTAGAGTATTTGTTCCGATTCTCCGATATTTCTTGGGTATCATTTCCATGCCTGCAAAGGATGGAACAGGCAATTGATCACTGTTTTAGAATCGGATTTTACCCACTTCATCACTTCTATTTTTCCATGTTTCGACGCATTTCTCAGGATCAATTACGTCAAGAAGAACGATCGTGGCGTGAACGCCACACATGCAGAGGTTCGTAGCCTCGATTGTCCCTTCAAACACGGCCCTGAGCGCCTCAAGTGGTTGCAGCAGGTGGGATAGCTGGGGATAGCTGGGGCTCAGGCTGGTTGGTTGCCATCATGGAGGGAAACTATGAGTATGAGTCTATCATTTAAGCCTCTATGACCACAGATCTTGGGCAGTTTACAATCGAATTTTGGAGGTGATTTTGATCCATAGCCAAGGAAAACACACCAAGTCACTCCATGTTTGGGGGATGATGCCTGATATACATTGATATACCCTAGCATCCTAAACATCCTAAATAGTAGTGCCTGGTGGTTTCAATTCTACGTTTTGTCTTCAAGGATTACTTAGGGATGACTGTCCCAATGGACGGTTCTTTGGTCCAGCAGTGCACATGAAGTCCGCGGGATATCAAATGGGAGATTAAACCATCCACAATGGGGACATAACAGCCAATATAAACACAGCATGGGGGATTAAACATGATTAAACCATCCGCAACCATAATCAGATACAACAGCCATATACCAAATGTCAATGCTGACTGATCCCGTGCGCCTTTTCTCAGTCTTCACCCCATATATCAAGGGACCCCAAACTGAATGGAACCAATACTCAACCAGGCTTTTTCTGGGCAGGTTTTATGAGGGGAAATATTCTTTTTTGGGCGGGGAAAGGATTTTTGGAACTCAGCTGGCCATAAATCTAATGACTTTCACTACCATATGTTGGGTGTTTATCAGCCTTGTTTTCACCCAGACTCGGTGCTGCCCCAGAAAGTACCCTCCGGTAATCAAAAATGGCTGGTTGGGAAATCGCCGAACTAAATGCAGGTTTTAGATGGTTTTAGTGGGAAAAAAAACACAAATGGAGATAGTGGAGGATGTCCACAGTTAGTGGGATAGCTTTATGTATCAAGGTCTATTTTCAGACAACCCATTGTAAGAACATCTCATGGGTCTGTCTGAAAGCAGGGGAAAACCGCGCGTGTCCCGGCAATTCTGATAGAATGTTGTCATCATTCCCATTAAAACTGAAGTTTTGGGACATACTCCTTTTTCGGACAAACCCAAATCATAGAGACATAAGAAGGATATCATGGCAATAGTATGCATGTGGTTTTTTTGAATGGTTTGTGCAATGAACAGTTGGCTTCACATCCCACAAGACATATTAGCATAGTATCCTTACTATAGTATCTCCCCGTTGTACTTTTTTGATGAAAGATAGGGGTTTTAAGGTCCGAATAATCTTCAGTTTCCCGCCTTGTCTTTCAACATCCAAAGACTATGTAGGTTTTCAGTCCCCCGGGCCCCAAAACCCTCCCCTGTCAGATCTTTGCAGAGCAGCAGTATGGAGGAGGCTGGACATAAGTTTTGTGGAATGGGAGTCCCCAGAGACATCAACAGGGATTTTGGATTCCGTATCTAGTGGTGCATGGAGGGAGGCAGTTGGAGCTACGAATTGAGTTTCCCAAGCACATGATAGTTGCAGATGATCAGATGTGAATTTGGGTTTGTACTTGCAAAATACGGTGAGTTTAGAAGCAACTATTGGAGCAGACACTGTGGATATTTCACATCAACAATGCGGGTATTTAACCACCAACATTGGGGATTAAACCAGCAGATATGGGATTGGGTCTCTCAACCTCTCATGGGCGCTGCAAAAAGATCTTGAAATTGATGGTATGCTTTCCCAGACCCTGTGCATTGGCATTCAAATGGGAAAATCATTTGTAAATCAATACACCGTGGAGTTTCTTTGATTTTCTATTGCCATGTCTGACTGCTGCGGGGATTTGTGCCCATTTGTTCGTATGCTCTTTTAACTCAGAAACTGGTTTTCCAGAATCCGCTCCCTTCATCCACTCCCATTTCTGATGGTGAAAAACATGGTTTCCCAGTTTCCCATGTTTGAAATATCTCCTTTTCTCGCTCCAGAACTTCCACTGCAGCTAGAAACCGCTGCACCCGCGCAGAGGTGGCAAGTGCGAGTGGGGATATAAGCGGGTCACTCATTGCTCCATGACGGTGGGTGATATTTTCATCATGGGCGAGCCACCCGGCAGAAAGGTAGCCGGTTCCAGCCGTTGCAATGTGTTGCCATGGCCATGTTGAAACTTCCAGTTGAGGGAATACTTGGCGGTTCAGATCCAGCATGATCCAGTTCTAAGTGGAGAGGCAACTGTAATACCAGAGTTAAAGGATGTTAAAGGGACAAGTTGTATGATTATATAATCCCAACTTATTTACGCCAGTCTGTATCCCCAACTCCATATCAAGTATCGAGCATCCTGAGTCTTTTTCCAAATTTCTTTGTTACGGGTGGATTGTCTGAGGGCATGATGCGAACCGGAAAATAGGGGTTAGATCCGGTGAGATATCAGATGGCCCTTTATACTATCGATCAATATCGATCAGGTATACGGTAGATTGCGCAAAAGAAAAGCGAGGTTCTAGCTACTTTGCCCATCCTTCCAATCCAATCTCAACATCATTTCAACTGGAATGCCAATTTAGTGAGAGTTGAGATCTCTCGTTGATCTTTTCGGGGTGTCGACATTCTTGGCGATCTCATTTCACAATGAACCGTTTCCCATTTAGAGACAATGTCCTTTTTGGAGATTTAGATGCTTTACAATGTGGGCAAACCTAGGATGGGTACTCTTTGATACTTTTTTACCAGCCAGCTGAAAGAAGAACCATAAACAAACCATACCAAAACAGAAGTGCAGGAAATCAGATTGGCCATGAACTTCAGTCTGGGTCATCCCGTTGCGTGAACGAACAGTGTTTTCATAGGTTCTCCTGACAACACTTGGCAAAACTCCATGAATCATGGTACTAGGAATCATGGTAGATATACCTTAGATATCTACCTTTAGATAGATCATACAGTAAATTGGGTGGTTACAGAAAGACATAGAAAAAACAACAAACATCACTTGGGGGGGACACCAACCTCTTTTGATCACAGGCTCCGGATCTGTCCATGGCCCGAGGCTGGTGTATCTGTCGGCCTTCGATGGCTTCTGGGTGGTCAACCTCAACGGCCAATCAGAGTGCATTCGCGTAGAGGAGCTTCCTGGGTCTGTAGATGACATCACAGGTGACATGGGGGTTAGGGGTTTGGGGTTTGTTGAAGGTGATTTTGCTGATTTTTTTTCAAGGGGAAATCCATCATGTGGGAAAATGGTAGTGAATATTATGTTTTATGCTTTTTGGAGCCCCTTAAAGCAAATCCAACTTAATGGTATCCAGGGTTGGAAAGTAGGTGATGCAGTTTGGTTCACTTAGACAGGATCAGTGCTACTTCTAAAACCTCGCAGATTCAACGGGCGGATGCACTTTTTTTTTCTATTCCATTTGGTTGGGATGATGATTCCACTTGCCTCTTTTTGGGGGTCGGGGTGATGCCACTATCCGGGTATTACATAGATTTATATACTGTAGTAATTACCAGAACTCCGGCTGTACCTCAATGATAATGACAGAGATAATTTCAGGATTGACGCCCAGAAGCCCATGCTTCTCATTCAATAAAAGTCCTATCCTCACAACTCAGAGACTTGCAAATCAAACCTATTAATTGCACTATCCCCTCATTCCCATGAGTTTCCCATACTACTAGGTTATTGTATTGGAGTGGCAATCTTATAGCATTGGGTGCCCCCAGTCATGGCAGGACACCTTTGGCGCCGTGTTGGAAGAGAAGGCCAGTGGAAGTGGAGACGTGCGACCAGATCTGCGGGATGCACTGGCCGCGTCAGTGGCTGTGCCACCACCAGAGCCCGTACAGCAGAAGCCCAAAGAGACGGCATCCAAAGGAGAGAAAGGCAAAGGCAAAGGCAAGCCCCAAGCCACAAGCGGGAAAGGTGGAAAAGGCGAAGAAGAGCAAGACGGAAAGGGCAAAGGCAGCAACGCCACTGGCAATGTTGCCAACGACACAGAGCCCCCTTGCAACATCCAAGGGAAAGGCGCCGACACAGCCCACCAGGACTTCACGGACGCCAAGGGCGGCAAGGGCGACCGCAACAAAGGCCACGGAAAGGGAAAGGGCAAAGGAAAGGGCAAGAAGGGCAGCAGCGGCTACGGCAAAGGCNACGGACGCCAAGGGCGGCAAGGGCGACCGCAACAAAGGCCACGGAAAGGGAAAGGGCAAAGGAAAGGGCAAGAAGGGCAGCAGCGGCTACGGCAAAGGCGCCGACGCAGCCCACCAGGACTTCACGGACGCCAAGGGCGGCAAGGGCGACCGCAACAAAGGCCGCGGAAAGGGAAAGGGCAAGGGAAAGGGCAAGAAGGGCAGCAGCGGCTACGGCAAAGGCGCTGACGCAGCCCACCAGGACTTCACGGACGCCAAGGGCGGCAAGGGCGACCGCAACAAAGGCCACGGAAAGGGAAAGGGCAAAGGAAAGGGCAAGAAGGGNACGGACGCCAAGGGCGGCAAGGGCGACCGCAACAAAGGCCACGGAAAGGGAAAGGGCAAAGGAAAGGGCAAGAAGGGCAGCAGCGGCTACGGCAAAGGCAATGGCAAGAAGGGCTTGGATGAGAACCTCTACATGTGAGAGGCAAAAGCCTGAACATCGCCAATGTCATGATGTGCATAGTTTCACCCCTCCTGCGTGCTTAGGGATTCATGATTTCTGTACATGGATTCTCTACTATATAAAGGAATAGATAAATAAAACAAAGGAACGTGCACACGCACACACACACAGATATATATATATATATATATACACATACACCGAATATATTGACATATTTGACACACAGCATTGGAAATTAAGTTGCTAAGTGTTTGACCGTAACTTAGCATCAACGTAACATGTCAGTCTTTGAGCCTTGATTTTGGCCCCTTTCGGCATGAACAGAGACCAACGCGAAATTTCAAGGAGGTTCCTCCGAGAAAAATCTCAGTCTCCCCGGGAAGGCTTCGTTGGAAAGGGCTGATGCCACATTAGATCATGCACAGGAATTGGCTGCTCTTCTCATTAATCGAGCACATCAAGAAGAATTTCAATTTGTTTGTATTATCATTTTCCTGTTAGTTGCCAAATAGGTCGGGGTAAATTCTCCATGTTCATTTCAATGACACCCAAAACTGTTTGCACCATCCCTGACATGCCGCCGTAAAATCCAATGGATTAAAAAACGGGCGGACTGAGGTGCACTGGTTGGACGCCATGGATTGAGCTGTGAACGGAGCCATGCCACCTGGTTGACGATTGGATCTATTAAAACATGTTTTGGGGGGCTGTGTGGGGCAATGTATTCTCGAGTTGCAAACCCTTTTTTGGTAGGGCAATGGGCTAAGTTTTCTTATTTCCCCACCTGCCAGGTGAGGGTTACTAGATTTTATCACAGCTGCGCGGGGGGGGGTGCGGGGGGGCGGGGGTGAAGAGGGGCAGTAGCGTCCTATTCAAGACTACTAGGATCAGCTACAGCGTCTTCTGAGGCTGCCAGCACTTGTTTTAGACTCACAGGCTTTAGCCAAGTCAGTACTGTGTCAAGCCTACAGACTGTACTCTATTGGTCTCTCTTGAGCCTTGAGAGCGCATTTAAACTGTGCTCAGTACTCATGCTATATGGCCCTTAGGCACTGGTCCAAAACAAAAACACAGGCAAAAATTCAAAAGCAATGAGTTGAGAACTACGCTTTGTCGTACCCATCTGAGACCCAATTTTCCAGCCCATAAACTTTACAATAAAGTTGGCTAAAAGATAGCGGAGTGTGCAATGGTCGCTGTACAAGTGACTTATGCAAAATCATCATTGTCGTGATATGTCGTTCGACATGTCAAAAAGAAACTCGCAATCAGCTCGATTTTTTTTCGACATAAGTGCGGTCACACTGTCTGTCTCTGGCAAAATGCGCGAATCGGTGGAAATCTCTACTGGAGTGTGCAAGATTCGAAAGTCGGTCACACGAAAAACAAAGACCACAAGACAAAATAACTGGATGGAATCAGATGGACACAAATCGAAGTCTGTGCTAGCAGCATGCTAGACACCTGGTAAAATGCTCAAATGAAAAGTTCGAAATCGGTTGAGTGAAATCATTTACATCATCTCCATCTCAGAGGAGTATATGTAATTCTGATGTGAAATCGGTNAAATGAAAAGTTCGAAATCGGTTGAGTGAAATCATTTACATCATCTCCATCTCAGAGGAGTATATGTAATTCTGATGTGAAATCGGTAGTGATGAAATCCATGTACAAGAACTGTACACAGAAAAAGGAAGAGTATTGCCTCGTCTCTGTTGAGAGCATATACTTTTCTCCATCGTCTCCATGCCTGAGATGAGCTTGATGATGAGCCACCACCACGACCTTTACCACGACCACGAGGTTGTTGGGTCCAGTGACCTTTTCCAGAACGTTGCTGCTGATGAGGCTGTTCCCACCAGTCAGTGTTGTCATCACGCTGAAGCCAGTCATCTGCTTGTTGTCCAGATTGTGTCNTGACCTTTTCCAGAACGTTGCTGCTGATGAGGCTGTTCCCACCAGTCAGTGTTGTCATCACGCTGAAGCCAGTCATCTGCTTGTTGTCCAGATTGTGTCCAAGAAGGATTACCTCTGCAATTTCTCCACAACTCTCTTTCCAACCATGGTCCCTCATCGTCTTGTCTTTCATGTTTCTTTCGACGATTTGCTCTCTGAGTTTCCTTCCTGGTTGTTTTCCTCTTCATCTTGGTCTCAAGAGGAATAAACTGTCGTCCCTCACTGTAGGTGAAGTCAAACGGTGTAAGATGAATCAGGAAAGGATTGTGAGAGTCTTTGTCGTTTGGATAGAGAAGAAACATGTTGGCGTCCTTGTGGAGGCATGCTTCATTCACTTCAAAGTTGAACTCTCCAACTTCATCCATGTGAGTTTCATCATCAAAATTCTCGAGATATTCCTCAATCACTACCCTTGCATGTCCCCATTCAACAATACTGATCATACAGCAATCACCTCTGTCAGTTTCATTTGCAAGCTTCTCGGTGTACTTGCCGGTAGTCACTCGAAAGAGCTTTTCCTTGAGAAACATCAAGTCAGTGAAAGATGCTGTGATGAAATGTTTCACTCGAACTGGAGCTGCATTTGGTTGAAANGGTAGTCACTCGAAAGAGCTTTTCCTTGAGAAACATCAAGTCAGTGAAAGATGCTGTGATGAAATGTTTCACTCGAACTGGAGCTGCATTTGGTTGAAAGTTCTTCAATCGTTCTTGTGTTGCACAATTCATAACACGATCAATCCAGAACTGAATGAGCGAAACTTCATAAGTGGGAACGCATGATTTTGCTGGAGTTGGATAGTAACAGGCTTTGTTGCCATCACCTGCAATGATGTCAACCTGATACTTCAGACACTCCCACACCATAGTTGCAACAGCTTCACCACAAATTCCAGCAGCAGAAGACATTCTTTTCTGACTGACATGATAGACACATGTTCTGACCATGTGCAATCGAGCATGAGTGAGTTCTTCTTCTTCTCGAGATGCACGATCGACAGTTATGCCAAACTTGATCTCAAAGATGGCCCATGCAACATACCTCTCACGGGTATCATCATCTTCAGTATCATAGCCAGCAATGCGTCGAACATATCCATCTTTGCCCACTCTTGCCATGCACAAGAGATCATGGTAGTCATTGAAAGCATATGTCCATCCATTGTATGAGAACTCTTCTTTGTGAGGATAGATGGATGGAGCTTCACAGTTGAGAAAAATATGTGCGCCCAGATTTTTGATTGCTGTGACAAAGTAGTTGTTGAAAACTGGACGTTCTTCCAAGTCGACCTTTTTGTCATATAAATCAATCTCATAGTCAACATAGGGTTGATATTTCTCAAGCTGTGATGGTAGTGGATATTTGGAGAACCTTTGTCGACACCAATTGCCCNTAGGGTTGATATTTCTCAAGCTGTGATGGTAGTGGATATTTGGAGAACCTTTGTCGACACCAATTGCCCAAATTCCAAAACATACAGGAAAGAGTTTTGCCTGATCTGTAAGGATAGTTGGGATCTTTCTCTTCATCTGAAACTGCACCAGCTCCTAAGAAGGACATAGCCAATGATTGGAGAATGCTACGGTATGGAAGTTTGTTGTGCTGTTTGATGTAATCAGCCATGATTGCATCCAGTCTTTCCCAATCTTCCTGTAGTCTTCTCTCAGCTTTTTCTGTCAAATTCTCAACTTGGATCCGGCGACGTAGTTGTAGACGAGGATCTGAACAATCAAAGACAACGCAATTTCGAATTTCCTCGAGTTCTGATTCTACGTCCATGCCCTTGTGACGAGCCCACATACTCATCCATGACATGATACTCATCAGGTTGGTACCATGACTCAGCATGTTTATCAGTGAAGTCAAGATCTTGAGGTCGATATTGAGTATGCCAAAACATATGTTTGTGTTGTTCAGATTGTGGATATCCTCGATTGTAGAAACCACACCATTGTTCCCTTTGAGAGTCTGGGAAGCATTCTCTCAAAAGTCTAAGAACTGAATCTTCTTCACATCCTGAAATGTTGGAACCGTAGAACAATGTTGGTGATTCTTTTCCAAGCCACTTTTGAGCACTTGTTGCCTCCTTCTGTGAGGAGCTTGCAGGTGCTGCAGGTTCCTCTTGCTGTGAAGAGCTTCCATGCTTTTCAGCGGCTTTCTTTTCCTTACCTTCCAGATATTGATTGATATGCTCTGGAGGTGGAAGAGCTGGATCTTTTTCTTCTTCCTTTCTCTTCTTCTCTTTTTCTCTTTGTTGTCGACAAAACTCCTTGAAGAGTGCTGCCAATTCTGGTGAGATCATTTCTCCATCATCATTTCTAAGTTGAATGATGCCATCTTCTCGATCTTCATCATCTTCTAAACCCAGATCAGCAGATTCCTCTTGTTTCAAGGTTATGGTGTCTTTGTCCTCCTCTTTGATCATCTTTTTCATGATGGTTTTCATNTCAGCAGATTCCTCTTGTTTCAAGGTTATGGTGTCTTTGTCCTCCTCTTTGATCATCTTTTTCATGATGGTTTTCATGGTCTCCTTGTTGAACATGTTGGGCCACTGAACTGTCAAATCTATCAAGGTATCATCTTCACCCTCGATTGCAAACTTGTTGGGTTTGTTCTCCAAGTCCTCCATTTCTCTGAACTCTGGATCACCAGCATATCGAGCTTCAAGTTCAGGACGTGGCAGTTCAGGTTTTGCATCATTTGCAAAATGGTGCACATGAATTATCCCTTTTCTTCAACTTGACTGCCTCTGCTGCAAGACGAAGTTCATGCATCTTGTCATAGCTGATTTCCATGCCCATAGCTGGCTGCCAAGTGTCCATGATGGTGTGGAATTGTTCACTTGAAATAACTTCCATCATGAGAGCCATAGACCATGGAGAAACGTCTTCCAAATTCTGAGGAAGATTTGCTGTGATTGGCTGACCTTCATCAAAGAAGGCAATGTTTCCAAGGCCAATTACCAATTGTCTCCAACACACTTGATCTTCTTCAGAAAAGAGACTCATGATGTAATGACCATATCTATCTTCCTCCGAATGGTAGATGCGAATTGTCTCATAAGGTTCCTCTGGTTCCTCAGAGCCTTCCTTATGTCCAGATACTTCCTCTTCCAGTGGAGAGCTTGTATCTTTTGGTTCCCTGATTTTAACTTCAAAAGTTGGTACATCAGGTACTTCTTGATCAGCTTCTGTCTCTTGTGGCTGTTCTTCTTGTGGTTCTGGCTGATCTTCATCTACCTTCATTTCATCAGGAAATTCTGAGTAAGGATCAGGCCATTCTTCTTCAGGCATTGGAACATCATCATCCATCTCTTCGACCTTGCTCTTTGGAATAACTTTTGTCCCAGTTGAATCCTGAATCCAAACATAGCCATCCAACTTTGTAGAAGTTCCCAATGGTTCTGTGGCTCCAATGTCTTTTGCTCTTGTTCTTGATCGAGATGATTCAAGGAATGCTGGATGAATAAAGAACTGGTTGTAGGCATGTTCAACAAAGTGTCGATATGACTCTTTGGTAAGCTGTTTCTTGCTCTCAACATAGGACTCCAACTTCTCATAGGCAAACTGAGTGAAGGGATGAAATTGATAGTCTGTCCTTTCCTTGTAGAGTTGGATTGCCAAGAGCATCATCTTTGTTGAAAACGAGAAGTGCTTTTCTGGGAACGGTATAATGTTGTTTTTGTTCAACTCATACTCCTGGTCTGGTAAGAAACCTCCTGGAGGTGGTACCATTTCAAGTCCCAGACTTTTGCCATCCTTGTCTTCAGTGTTACCATGCTCATCTTCTCTTCTCATACAGAAGTCTCCCCATAATCGTTCGTTTGATCGGATCAAATTGTCAAGATGGCGTTGGTAAAATTCAAGCACAGCCTCCATAAGCCATTCGAGATCTGCCTGGATCAACTCATCTCTTCTNGCGTTGGTAAAATTCAAGCACAGCCTCCATAAGCCATTCGAGATCTGCCTGGATCAACTCATCTCTTCTGTACATTCGAAAGTTTTCACTCCAAAGTGTGGGATCAATGTCATGACGATCAGCATATCCAATAGGCTCAGGCAAATCTCTCAACCAATCACTTTTGCAATTTCTCATGCCATCAAGGAAAACAGCAGCATCATTGAATCTACCTTTTCTGATGAGGAAGGAACGATATCGACCAAGTTCCCAAGCTCTGACAAAGATAAAACAAAGATGCCCTGTCCATGGTAAACGCTCCCACTCAGGTCGAGTAATTCTTTGACGTCGAAGAGCAATTCTTTGATTGGTGAGCAGGCCACGCCATTCTCTGAGGATGATCGTCTTCTCACCGACCTTTGACCTCTCAACCACACCGTGTTCATCTNCGAAGAGCAATTCTTTGATTGGTGAGCAGGCCACGCCATTCTCTGAGGATGATCGTCTTCTCACCGACCTTTGACCTCTCAACCACACCGTGTTCATCTGTGGTACAGAAGACATTTGCATCATACAAGACCCAGGGGTTTGTGGATGAGAATGATGTGGTAGCTGCAACAATGAGAGGGTCTTCCTTTGGAATATCATCTTCATCTTTTTCCTTTTCCTCTGCTACCCATTGTTCTGCTGCTACTTCCATTTCTTGGTCTTCATCATATTCGACCCAGAAAGGTCTAGCTTCCTCTACCTGTGTAGAGCCTGCTTCCCTTTCANGCTACTTCCATTTCTTGGTCTTCATCATATTCGACCCAGAAAGGTCTAGCTTCCTCTACCTGTGTAGAGCCTGCTTCCCTTTCAGGTTGTGGATGAGCTGCCTCTGGTGCATCAGAGCTTGCTCGTGGCTCCTCTGCTTCTGCAGAGCCTTCCACTGTTGGGTCTGCTGGAGGTGCCTCTGATTCATCAGAGCTTACCTCGGCAATGAGTCCATGGATTGACTCAGCTNGGTTGTTTTCCTCTTCATCTTGGTCTCAAGAGGAATAAACTGTCGTCCCTCACTGTAGGTGAAGTCAAACGGCGTAAGATGAATCAGGAAAGGATTGTGAGAGTCTTTGTCGTTTGGATAGAGAAGAAACATGATGGCGTCGTTGTGGAGGCATGCTTCAGTCACTTCAAAGTTGAACTCTCCAACTTCATCCATGTGAGTTTCATCATCAAAATTCTCTAGATATTCCTCAATCACTACCCTTGCATGTCCCCATTCAACAATACTCATCATACAGCAATCACCTCTGTCAGTTTCATTTGCAAGCTTCTCGGTATACTTGTTGGTAGTCACTCGAAAGAGCTTTTCCTTGAGAAACATCAAGTCAGTGAAAGATGCTGTGATGAAATGTTTCACTCGAACTGGAGCTGCATTTGGTTGAAA